>JACTOM010000029.1:250299-266861 GCA_015832385.1 Elymnias hypermnestra
ACAATTTTTATTATTAAACATATATTTAGAAATCTATGCACTAGCGAGGTTCATAAAAGATGTACTTATGTTTATTTCCTGTTGTTGCTTTTGGCCATTTTTTTTTACTACCTATTGATTTGATACATCCAAGTAAGTACTCGATTTTGACGGCCTCGCTGGCGCAGTGGTGCAAGTATTCGCTTTGCTAGCGGAGGTCTCGGGTTCGATCCCCGGCAGGAAGAATTTAGGAAATTGTATTTTCTAATTTGTCTGAGTCTGGACTGGTGGGAGGGGAGGTCCCGGGTTCGATCCCCGGTAGGACGAATTTAGGAAATTGTAAACAAAGTGATTTGTGTTCCGGTACGATGCTGTGTAGAAACCGTAAGGGGTATATCGCCTCTTAACAGATTAGCGCGCTTCCATCTTAGACTGTATCATCACTTACCATCAGGTGAGATCACAGTCAAGCGCTAATCTGTCAGCAATAAAAAAAAAAGTAAGAAATAATTGCGTATTCTTTTATAGTGTTCTTCGTATTCTTATATTTGGAGTCGGTGTCAGCCAAGGTACCTTCATATATAGCCTTCATATATAACCTTCATATATAGGATGTAACTACATAAATAGCTAGGTGGGAGAGACGTGCTGCCAAGTGGACACGCGGGGAAACACCTACCTTGGCTGACGCCGACTCCGAATATAACAATACGAAGAACACTATAAAAGAATACGCAATTATTTCTTACTTTTTAGAGCATATTAATACATTTGTAAGTTTGTTTTGAAGGCGGTTCTTTTTTTGTTAAAATTTCTATTTATAAGTTATTTCAAGATAACATATTTGTATACTTTAATTATAAACAATTATTTAGCAAAAAGTGTCACTTACCGGTGAATTGAAATAGTTTTTGGCTCTGTCTTCGGCTGATACGTCCTTCTTATCACGAACTAACATATAAATACTTCGTACATTTTCACAGCTGTATAAAAGCTTCTCTATTAAGACCTAAAATGAAATGGACAACAAAAATTATAGAAAAGACAATTAACACGCTTTAAGAACGATATTGCATTAATAATGATATTCCTTTATCTGGATTGTTTGTTTTACTTAGAGCATTTAATATTTTCAACGGATTTCAAAGCAGCATATTAATTTGGAAAAGTTTACTTCTTTTTTTTGTTATTTCTATTTTTAGTGAATCTGAAGTAAACTAGCATTTGTCTGAGTATCGGTACACCTTAAAAACGAATTGCTCATTGCTATTTGAATACAGACAGTTGGATATTCTCCACAAATCGCACCCTTACTTAAAGCCGATGAAGAGTTCTACTGATCATCATATTTAACTACGACAATTACATACCTATAACTAAGTTATGGTAAGTAATTCAAATATCCGAATAGTCTATAAAAGATTCTGCTGAGTATCGTTAATTTGCTCCTAAGAATTGAAGAGTTCAGTTACTTTGTCATGGATCCCATGACCAAAACAAAACCAAACTATCAACTCTTGAAGAATATTCTATCCAATAAAAAAAAGAATTGTCGAAATCGGTTGGCGTGATCTTGAATTATTTGTCCAATTGTCGCGCACATGCTTAATGCTAATTTAAGACTTATAGGGTTTCCTCATGGATGCTATCATCAAAACTGGACAAAAAAGGGAGATCCTACGGGAGACCCCAGCTTTCATATAAAAAAAGAATCATCGAGATCGGCTCACCCAGTCGGAAGATATGAGGTAACAAACATAAAAAAACCATACAGACAAATTGATAACCTCCTCGATTTTTTGAAATCGGTTAAAAACCTTAGTCCTTGATGTAAAGTGTATGAAATTCACCTAATTTACATATTATTTTATAAGCCCTAGGAGTTAAATAACCTCTATTAATAACCAGGTTTGTGAATTGATGGATGAAAATATTTAGGAATATTGATAGATGGGGAACAACTGGAGGAGGTGAAAGAATTTGACGGCCTCGCTGGCGCAGTGGTGTGAGTATTCGCTTTGCTAGCGGAGGTCCCGGGTTCGATCCCCGGTAGGATGAATTTGTATTTTCTAATTTGTCTGAGTCTGGAGTGGTGGGAGGCTTCGGCCGTAGCTAGTTACCACCCTACCAGCAAAAACGTACCGCCCAACAAAGAAATTTGTGTTCCGGTAGGATGTTGTGTAGAAACCGTAAGGGGTATATCGCCTCTGAACAGATTAGCACGCTTCCATCTTAGACTGTATCATCATTTACCATCAGGTGAGATCACAGCCAAGCGCTAATCTGTCAGCAATAATATAAAAAAAAAACATGTCATCTAAATTTACAAAAGAAGGAACATGTAAATGTGATATTGAAAGGAGAGTGAATTCAGGGAATATGGTAAATGGTGATCTGCACGCCTTTATGAATCAAAAGGCCAGACTGGCTGTGCATGCAGGAGTGTTTGTGCCAACACTTATGGATTGTAGTGAAAGTTGGGTACGGTAGAAGAAGCATAAAAGTAAAATAAATGCGGTACAGATGAGAGCGTTGAGAAGAATGAGTGGATAGAAACTGAGTGACAAAGTAAGAAATAGTGTGATAAGAAAACGTTGTGGTATAAAAGAAGATGTAGTGACTAAAATTGGGAAAGGTATGCTTAGATGGTTTGGGCATATAGAGAGAATGAATGAAAGGAGACTGACTAAAAGAATTTATGAGTCAAGTGCGAATGGGAAACTTGGAAGGGAAGACGAAGATAAACATTCCTGTACCAAAACCAGGACATTTATAAATAAGGGCCAGGTCAAGAATATTATAAACCGACGACTTTGTATGAAAGGTTTAATGAGAATGAAAGAAGCGAAGGAGATATGGAAGGATCCTGGCAAGTGGAAGGACGTGTTCTCTGCCTACCCCTATGGGAATGAGGCGTAATGATCCATCTTAAACTGTGTCACCAAAAAAAGTCACCTAATTCATACTTTGCCCAAAAAACCAGTGCCTCCTGTGATGAATATTGATTTTCCGGCATAGAAATCTGCAACTGGCATATACAATGCCTCCAAAGGTCTGGGAGAGTAAGCTTCAGGCATTATATCTGAAAAATAATAACGGTTTGTAGATTTTTATAACTATTGTAATGGATAAAAATAAACCGTCATATGCAAATTTAGCCAAACGAACTTTGATCGACTAAATGGGCAGAAAATTTGCTAACTTTCTGCCCATTTAGTCGACCATAGCTATAGTTTCATACTCGTACATTATTAATAATAATTTACTCTTTTTTTTTCTCACTGGGAAATACTTTTATGCACTGACCCCGACCGTGTGTCAGGAGTGTGGGACTCGGCGAACAAGCTGACCTCGCAATACCCACTAAAACCCAGCGGAACCCTCTTCATCCATGAATGAAGCACCAGGGGTTTAACTTTCGCATTCATCCCTGGTGCCCCAAATGAATCCGACTGAGGATTCTCGAAGATGGACGGACTAAGCTCTTACAAATGCTGCCTTGTAGCCCGCCTCCTCCGGCGGTATGAGGGAGCATCCATAGCAATCTCCCTCTCTCGTTCGTGGGCCTCCTTCAGTGAGGTGATCGTCTCACAGAAGAGGGCCACTCCCGCCCAGCACCTCTAAATAATAATAATAATTTACTTGCTATTATATTTATACTAGTTAATTGAACTGGCTTTGTTGTTTTTAACAGACTATTTACTTATAGAATAATATAGATTTTCACTTAAAATTAACGCATAGATCATTAACGTTTCCACAAATAACGTTGTTATGCACTAATTTTAACAATTTTTATATTTTTTACTTAAAAGGTAACATGTAATATTTCTTTTGAATAAGGTCTTTCCATCATTAAATATGTTTAAGTAAGTAAGGAAGTAGCAGCCCATTAACGTCCCACTGCTGGGCACAGGCCTCCTCACTCCGAGCGAGGGTTTTTAGAGCATAGACCCACCACGCGGCTCCAGTGCGGATTGGCAGGCATAGTACATAAATGCACTCTCTATTCCTTCACTCTCATAGTCCGATGTGACGGCAATCCGACACGACCGCAGAGAGATCAGGCGCAGGACCGACGGCTTAACGTGCTCTCCGAAGCACGGGGGTGGATCACACCGCCATCTTCCCAACTTCGGGCAAATATTGACAAAATCTTAATAGAAAACTCAATATTGATCTTTGAATTTGCCCGACTCAGGACTCGAACCCAGGACCTCATGTCTGTAGTCGAACATACTAACCACTAGACCAATAAGGCAGTCATAAATATGTTTATATTACTTAAATTATGAAAAAGTTGACAACAACGTAAAATAATATGGGTTTTTAGGATAATTATGTTACAAGAAGAAAAGTGAACTCGGGCAATCACAAATATAAGCATATCCTTCTTTTAAGTTTTAAATATTATAATGTGTATTATCTATTTTGCTTCTTGGTAACTGTCGTAACAAGATATACGTAAACATAACACCAGACGATAGAAAAACAAAAATAAATCAGTTACAAAGTGACCGTTACTAAGGTGTTATATAAACTGTGAGTGTTTATTAGTGATTATTTGTAATTTTGATCATATAAGTGATGTGAATAACAATGAAAATCCTTGAGGTAAGTTTTCATTTTTAAGATACGAGCCTATAAATACATTACGGACTTTTTTCACTATCTTAAGAGAGAGAGACCAGAGACTTAATATGATAATCAAAAGACAACATTATATAGTTTAACTATTATCAAACATAAAAATCATAACATTTGGTAGTCTTTCTCGAACATTTAAGTCTCAAAAGCCACTTTTGCATCAATGACGCGTGGGGCAATCAACGCTAAAACGTCTGTGCGGGGTGGGGCAGTCGATGAGTATTTCCACTAAAACAGTAGTTAGCAGAGTACTTGGATTCGACCCCGAGCAGGGCAAATTTTAGAAATTGCATTTTCCAGAATTGTTACCAACAAAGATGGGACATCTTCAAGCACAAAATTTGCATACCAGTCCGATGCTGTATAGAAACCATTGTGACTTTAATTACTTCTTACCATATTAGGCCACTACTATTTCTGACTGTCACATCATTTCAATCACCATGTGAGATCACAAAAGATTGTTAACCTATCAGCAATATTAACAAGAATTACTAACATAAATTCCAATAACGTGCACTTCGAAGTGGCTTAAAAATGATATAACAATGGATATTATCAAATATCTTATCTAATAATAAAATTGCAAGTGGGTTAATTATTTTCAATGACGTTAAAATATGGTTGTTTCCTTATAACATAGAGATAATTTTCTTTTGCATTTTACTGTGTAAAGATTCGTTATAATTTCACAATGTCCGTTCGTACAGAGTATATCAGGAAAGAGAAATATGTTCATAATTTAACTATTTTTAAGTGAAATAGGGTTTCACAATAAAAGTAAATAACTAAACTATTTTTTTAAACTCCAGCAAGCTCATTAAATCTATTAAATTAAAATTAGAATCCTTTTTTTTTTTCGTCACGAAATCCTCATGGATACCCGCATGCCGGACTCTTACCGGCCAAAACCTGACGGAGACCTTCGCACGTCGTTCAACGGGGTCGTGGGAACTCTATCTCAGGGTACTCGTCCATGATCCCCGCCGACGCTGGCCATTTCTACAGGCCCAATCTCTTCAATATATCGTCATTAAGGTGACTACGGTCACCGGTCACCGCGTGGGACTCTTCTCATCGGAGTAACAGACTCCGAATCTGTTACCCCAGAGATTCCCGTTAGCGAGGAATCCTGCGATCATGGGCCGTACGACGCCGTCCGATTCGTCTCCGGCGAATCATGGGTGCTAATGCATCCTCCTCTCTTTAACGTTCCGCCGCTTCCTTTTGTGACATGACTATATCACAGAAGGAAGCCATCGCCTGCCAACAGTCTCTGCTAGCCACCATTTTCCTTGTCACAGAAGACAAGGAAAGGTGGCCACCCACTACTTCCACAAGTACTGCGCGAGGTACATCCCAACCGGGCAGACCTCCAGCGTGTGCTGCGCTGTATCTACAGCGCAACCGCACTCGTGGTATTCCTCGGTTTCTTCCCTCCTGGCGATCTTACACAGATATCTCCCGAAGCAACCATGCCCCGTGAGGACCTGCGTAAGGTGGAACGTCAAGACGCCATGCTGTCGCTCAACCCACTGTCTCAAGATCGGCCTCAACGCGTCTATTGTTAAGCGCCCCGCTGTCGGTTCTCTGAGCTGACTCCTCCATCTATCGAGCAAGGAGACTTGCGCAAATCTTTGCCACATCCTTTCTACTTCCAGCGAAGAGTGTACCTCCCGCAAGCGGGAGTTAATCTTTAGCTGATATGTACCAGCCATTACCATCGCATCCAACTCCCAGGGTGGAGTCCCTGCCAAAACACAGGCTGCCGCGCACGAGATGGTTCGGTAGCCTCTGATGATTCTGACAGCCATAAAATTAGAATCCTACTGCACGGTGTTCCAAGCTGATTTATTTGAGCCTTGTATAAAGCGCTTCAGGAAATGACCAAAAGGTCACTAAATTCCAAAAGGTTATGACAAAATTACGTCAAAAGGGTAAAAATATAAGATTATTTTAGATAACAGCACAGACGGGCATTGATGGCAATGAAAGAACAGATTATCTAGCCAATCAAGCAGCATTATATAAGCGAACCAAGGCTGATTACGAGGCATATCCACTTTCATATATTAAAAGAATAATTAGGGTGGACACTCTGGAAATCTGGCAATCTCGATATACTCAAGACGTGACAGCTCAGATAACAAAAATGTTTTTATCAGACATACTACAAATTCTAATGGGACATGGTGGATTTTCTGATAATCTTTATAAATACAATAGAAAACACAGCTCAGAATGCAAATGCGAACCAGAAAAAACAGAAAACATTACACCTAATAACAGAATGCCCGAGCTTTGCTATAGAAAGAAACAATGTCAAGTTAAAAATAAATGATGAAATAAAACCAGGAAATGTAAAAAAAATAATGAATACCGAAAACACTAGAGAAAATCTCCTACAATATTGCCAAAAGGTAGCAAATATAATAATAAAAGAAAATAAATCATAATAACAAAATATATTTAGATATATAACATAATAAATAAACAAAAGTATAAAAAAGCCTAAGAACAAGCTCTGACCACCATTTATTGTAGCGACACTAGATAAAAAAAAAGCTCAATAAACCTACCACCGGTTCGAAATGCAGGTATCTGAGAAGAATCCGGCAAGAAACTAAATAGACACTGTTTTCTATTAATGTTATAATTAATACAGAAATACAATGTCATCATCAACATCGATTTACATTAATATATTTAATAAACACACAAC
Organism: Elymnias hypermnestra; assembly: GCA_015832385.1. Lineage (NCBI taxonomy): Eukaryota > Metazoa > Arthropoda > Insecta > Lepidoptera > Nymphalidae > Elymnias > Elymnias hypermnestra. The sequence continues at coordinate 257,648 of JACTOM010000029.1, forward strand.
TATCATTATTACACTTTAATTAGACAAAGGTTCTAAATTAGAGAAATAGTCTTAGTTTTATATTGGAGAGCAGCTCGATTTACCGACACAAATAACTGAAAACACAATAACTGGTAGCTGACTTTAATTAAAACTGAGAACTGACCTAACTTTTACAAGACATAACGTTTTATAACTTCAATTAATGGGGTATTTAAGTCTTAACACTAATGACATTGTTTGCCGCCAAATTTATTTGTTATTAATCTAATATAATAAGAAACTACTATCCCCTGTTAGTTTTCAATAGTTACAATTAATGTATTTTAAGTAATTCTGGTCATTTATGAAACATTATAGTGATTCTATAGTAAATACGTTACAATTAGAAGACCAAATCAAATCAAATCAAAATATTCTTTATTCAAGTAGGCACAGAAAGTTCTTTCGTCAATAATCTGTCCGTTGGTAACAAATCTACCACGGGTTCGAAAAGTTCAAACATCTTTGTCATTTAAATAATCTTCAACATTTATAATATGCTTTTTGTAATAGGACATTTTTAACACATTTCTTAAATCTATATAAAGGCAGACTTAGAAGTGTACTCGTATCTTATTTAAAATACGTATGCTCAACCCAACTAACGCTTTCTGAACCTTCTTCACTCTAAATTATGGCATTACAAGTTTCTTTTCCTTATATTAAAATTGTGCGTTTCGCTCCCTTTGTATAAATGAATATTATTGCGGATATATAGTAATAATAATGTTATTCAATACATATGGCCCTGGGACCGGGCGAACCCAGAAATAGGCTAGCCTTATTCTGGCATGCGGGGCTCTGCCAGAATGGACCTATGTTCCCTTGCTACTCGTGGGAACGCAATGGTGATATTATTACATTCCAAAAATGGCGGCGATGAGATTCGCAATCCATCACGTCACGTTCCTAATGGGGGCGAAAAGCGGGCTACCGAGAGCCGCTTTGCTACTTTGAATGTAAGAGGAGGAATGAATGAAAAGATTGATGAAGTATGCCAGATGATGCATGATAGGTGCATAGATGTACTCTGCGTGAATGAGACAAAGAGGAAAGGATGTGATACCACGAAACATAGCCCTTACACAGCTTACTGGTCTGGTGTAAGCAGTGATAAGAGAGGCTGTCAGGGAGTTGGTATCATACTTTCCGAAAGAATGGATGATTGTGTGAAAGAAGTGAAATACGTGAGTCCTAGACTCATCTGGATCAGGCTAAAAGTTGGACTTACTCGGATCTTTGTCTTGGGTGCTTATGCTCCGACGGATCTGGGCACCAGAAAGTCCAATAAAGCCCAAAAAGAAATAGATGAGTATTGGGAAAGTGTGAGTGATACGTTGAATGAATGTGAACCGAATGAGCGAATAATTATGTTAGGAGATTTTAATGGATGGGTAGGTGTGAAACGTGATGGATATGAAAGGACTCTTGGTATGTTTGGTGACAAACGGGTGAATGAAAATGGACGAAGTTTGCTTGGAATATGTGTGGAACATAGTCTTTTTGTGGCAAACACTATGTTTGAGCACAAGGGGATTCATGTGTATACAAGGGAAGAAGGGAATGCTAGAAGTATGATTGATTTTGTAATTGTGGACGAAAAACTGAAGAAGAAAGTTCTAGATGCTCGAGTATACCGCGGGGTCGACATCGATACTGACCACTACCTGGTCGTTGCCCGAATCGGTGGTCTTTTTAATCGGTGGCGCCATAGAAAGAAGGAAACCTCGAGCATTCTTGAACGAATAAAAGTGGAGAGATTGCAAGAAGAGGATGTTAGAGAAGAATATCTGAAAAATTTGAGTGGGCGATTCAAGAGTGAAGACGAAGGAAATGAGATTGAAAGTTTATGGAATAAATTTAAAGATGGAGTGGTTGGTGCTGCTATTGATGTATGTGGCGTGTCTAAAAGGAGGAAAGGTAAGAAAGAGAAGAATTTGTGGATGGACAAAAATGTTCAAGCAGCTGTGTGTGAAAAGAAGAAAGCTTGGTCCGATTGGTTGGCTACAAAAGCGAACCAACGAATGCAAAAGGCAACGAATGATGACGTAAAAAAGGCAAGAATGGAATACAAAAGGGTGAAAGTAATCGTGAAAGAAGCTGTAAGAAAGAAAAAAGAAGAATACAGTGATATGTATGATAGGAGACTTTCTGATGATTTTCAGTCAAACAAAAAGTTTTTCTGGAAATCAATACAATTTGCCCGAGGGAGATCTACTTCCTCGGAGCTTTGTAAAATCAGAAGTTTAGATGGAAGTTTAATAAAAGGAGAAGAATGGATATTGAAGAGATGGAAGGATCATTTTGAAAGTTTGTTTGAAAGAAATGAAGCAGAGGTAAATATGGCCTCTGCGGATAGCAATGAATGTAAGACAAGTGATAGCGAGATTAGTATGGATGACATCATGAAAGCGATAAAAGGTATGAAATCAGGTAAGGCTGCTGGGTATGACAGAGTGTCAGTCGAGATGCTGAAGGCTGGCCGCGGGATTGTGGTAGCTCAGCTGTACTGCCTTTTCAATATATGCTGGGAGAAAGGTCAAGTCCCAAGAGATTGGAGCAAGGCCGTAATTGTCCCTCTATATAAAGGAAAAGGGTCACAGCAGGAGTGCAAAAATTACCGCGGTATCAGCCTTCTTAGTGTCGTCGGCAAATTGTATGCAAAGATATTAATTGAAAGGGTGATTAATGAAACTGATGGGAAAATATGGGACGTGCAAGCGGGATTTAGAAGAGGAATGGGATGTACGGATCAGGTCTTTTCTTTACGGTGCATAACTGAAAAATGTTTGGCTAAACACCAAAAAGTTTATTGCGCGTTCGTAGATTTAGAAAAGGCCTATGATCGAGTGGTGAGGAATGAGCTGTGGTCAACGTTATCTACGTATGGGGTGAGCGGTTGTCTGATCCAAGCATTGAAGTCTCTCTATGAGGGTTCTAGTGCCTGTGTCAGAATAAACGGAGCGTACACGGAGTGGTTTCCTGTCGAAAGAGGTGTTCGACAGGGATGTGTTGCGTCACCATGGCTGTTCAACCTTTTCATGGATAAATGTTTGACAGATTTAAAAGAAAGTATGTATGGGTTAAGAATGAATGAATTACTCATCAAATGTTTACTCTACGCTGATGATCAAGTAATACTTGCGTCATCCGCTAACGAGCTTCAGGAGATGCTAAATATTATGAATGAAGCTTTGAAAGGGAAAGGAATGAAAGTGAATGTAAACAAAACGAAAGTTATGCTTTTTGAACGAGATGAATCTATGATGAATGGCAATATTTTGATAGATGGGGAACAAGTGGAAGAGGTGAAAGAATTTGTATACTTGGGATCTAAATTTACAAAAGATGGAACATGTGAAAGTGATATCGAAAGGAGAGTGAATGCAGGGAATATGGTAAATGGTGCTCTGCATGCTTTTATGAATAGCCAGATGGTGTCTCAAAGGGCTAGACTGGCAGTGCATGCTGGAGTGTTGGTGCCAACACTTATGTATGGTAGTGAAAGTTGGGTATGGCAGAAGAATCACAAAAGTAAAATAAATGCGGTAGAGATGAGAGCGTTGAGAAGCATGAGTGGATTAAAACTGAGTGACAGAGTAAGAAATAGTGTGATAAGAGAACGTTGTGGTATAAAAGAAGACGTAGTGACTAAAATTGAGAAAGGTATGCTTAGATGGTTTGGGCATGTAGAGAGAATGAATGAAAGGAGACTGACAAAAAGGATTTATGAGTCAAGAGTGAATGCGAAAGTTGGAAGGGGAAGACCGAGGCGAACGTTCCTGGACCAAATCCAGGACATTTTAAATAACGGCCAGGTCAAGAGTACTCTAAACCGACGAACTTGTATGAAAGATTTAATGAGATTGAAAGAAGCGAAGGAGATATGCAAGGATCGTGGCAAGTGGAAGGATGTTGTCTCTGCCTACCCCTATGGGAATAAGGCGTGATGCTATGTATGTATGTATGTATGTACATATGGCGACGGTACTGTGAGAATTGATATTTCTTTGAATCTTTCTCTTAAAGAAATATGGGCACCCCACTGGAGCCATGTTTCTAGGTTTATTCCTAAGAAGACCGTAGACTTAACTTTCTCTAGTGGACAATCATCTAATTGAATATTTTCACAGACTTCTTTTGCATTTGGCAAAGCGAATTCTACACACTTAGTCTTTACCGAGTTTAATAATAAATTATTAACAGAAAACCAACGTGAGACATGTGACAGGGTACTATTTACATCGTCATACTTTACTACAGTTCTGTGTACTTTGAACAGCAAGGAAGTACCGTCAGCAAATAGGACTATATCACATTTGTCATGGCATGCTAAATCATTATATATATTAAGAATAAAAATGGGCCCAAACTTGATCCTTGTGGGATACCCATTTTTACAGGTGAGCCCAACGACCCAACTCTATTTTGAAGATAAGAGGTCATTAAACTAGAACCCCTTTGTTTCTAAGAATACAGTTTAGTCAAATGACAATTTTATTTCTCTCTCCCTCTTTAAAGGTTCATACAATATATTAATATTAAATGCAATTAAGAATAATAAACTTCCAACACCGAATAATAACTGAAATGAGTATATTGGGTACATCCTTCGAACAAAACAAGTTCTAAATTTTATAAAAGTTTACATAAAAGCTAGATACAAGGGCCACAACTAGTATTTAAAGATATAATTTATCGATAACGGTATCATGTGTATTACAAAATTTACTACTATACTGTTGTATTGATTGATAATTCTTAATCTTGTCAAAACTACTATACGTAATCATTTTAGAGCTGAAAATATTTTTGGACAGTTAACTTACTATACTATATATACTGTACATTCCAATGTAACAAAAAGAAACTTGGAAATTAATCGTTATATCAATTAATTTGTTACAATAATATTTTGTTATACAAGCTTCACGTAGGACTAAAATTATTTGTTACTTGGCATTAAATAACAATAATTTTCTTTAACGTGTCTGAATCTCTCGAGACATCAAGTCTTATTCAATTGTGGAATAAAATTCTAGACTAAAGTGGGAATAAGTGATAGGATATTAAATGAAAATAACTGAAATAAATAAGTAAATAGAGGCCAACAGCAGAATTGCAGTTATAAAAAAAATGTAGTCTTAAGGCATTTTCAAAAAATTCGTTATATCAACAAATATCTTATTTTATTAATTTGATATGCGAATCTTAATAAAAATTGAACAAGGTTTCCGACCCATAAACGTAATTTATATGATGAAAAACTTTATTAAAGGTAAGGCAAAAGTGTCATTTGTTCGTAAAATACAAACCGTTTGTAAAGTGAGAAATAATCGTGAGAATAAGCAAATCGTAAAATAATCGTGAGAATAATTAATTTGAAGTCCTGAGTACTAGTAAGTTTGTGTTTAGTTGTGGTAATTGAAAGGAACGGCTTGAAAATGTCACAAATGTTAGTTTTAATTAGATTGATTGAAACATTTTTATTGTAGCCGTCGAATTACATTAGACTATTTACATAAAAATTTCAAAGTCAGAAATACTGTGATAAGAGAACATTGTGGTATAAAAGAAGATGTAGCGACTAAAATTGAGAAAGTTATACTTAGATGATTTGGTTACGTAGAGAGAATGAATGAAAGAAGACTGACAAAAAGGATTTATGAGTCAAGAGTTAATAGGAAAGTTGAAATGGGAATACTAAGACGAATGTTCCTTGACCAAATCCAGTACATTTTAAATAAGTGCTAAGTCAAGAATACTCTAAACAGACTAACTTGAAGGAAAGGTTTAATGAGAATGAAAGAAGCGAAGTAGATATGCAAGGGTAGTGGCAAGTGGAAGAACATGGTCTCTGCCTACCCCTATGGGAATGAGGCGTGATGCTATACATGTATGTATTTATATTACTCTATTATTAATTTAGTTTTCATAGTTCTTTATATCATCACATCTAATGGTACTATCGTCTGCAAAAAGGATCGTAGAGGTTGGAGTAGCTTTAGACAAGTCACTTGTCTAAATAAGTAAAAGGAGGGGACCTAAAACGCTACCTTGGGGAACACCTTCAAATTACTATTTAGGAACCCGTGTTGTCCATATAACTTATATTGTGAGTTCTCTCTAAGGTTGTAAAGTATACTTCTTCAGGAACCTTTCCCAGCAAAATGGGCATCATGTCCTTTAATATCTATACTTCTTTATTCAATGATATCTATAAAGTCTTGCCTTTAAAATTTTCTTCATTTTAAACTGTTTGTTGTAGTAGTCTAAAATAAACCTATGGGATTTAAAAATCAAAAAATTGCACTCCAAAATATCTATCCGTATTAAAGTTATATCAGTTTAAGATTGATAGGTATCTTTAGAGTCACAGACAGGGTCACTAAAAATAAAACTTATGTTTTTGCAAAATAAAATCACAATCTTACCAAAGTAGAAAAACTTAAGACGACGGTTAATTCACCGCGATCTTTACTTTACTAATTATTTCCCCCAAAAGATCTGATATTTAAACAAAATTGTGTAGGTTTAATAAAAGACAGTTTTTATGTAACATACGAAGATTTATACAGAGATGTCCTTCGTGCGTTAGTTGTAACATATTCCAATGTAAAGCTTGTGGGAATATTCAGAAAAAAAACCGGTTTAATAAAGAGTACTTATCAAAGTTGTTATAATAATATATTTATATAAAAATGAGACGCTATTTCCCTATATCACGAAATCACAGCTGAACTAATTTTGAATATTCTTTCGTTGTTATGTTTATTATAATCGGAGAAGGTTCATAATTCATATGGAAAAAAATATAAAGTTACATAGAACATCAGCTATTTTAACATTATCTATATATATAAAAGTAATTTTTTTTTCTTTGTTATCGATAAACTTGAAAAATACTGGACCGAGTGGCATGGGACCATGACCATTCGGCGCGGAATTAATTGTAGAAGGTTATACGCTATTCATTTTTTGAATTCCATCAACCCTTCAACATTTTTTTTCCAATTTATGTGGACAGTCATTTGTTTCTGGTACGAAAACTCGAGCGCACAAAGACCGCAAAATGTCTAACGTCACTTCAATGTTTATAAACGCGTTTTCACACACCCTCCCACGCATCCACCCACGTAATCTCACGCATCCACCCACGCATCCACAAGGTTGTGACATGAATTATTAGATCGTTGTCTATAGCAACGGTTTTGTTAATTCATCTATAATATAAAAATGAGTCGCAAAATGTGGTAAGCGCATAACTCAACAACGCCTGGGTCAGTATTGACAATTCTTTTTTTTATTTGTTCGTTGCAATCCAAGGATGGTTTTTACGGCAAAAAAGTTCGAATAATTGCAGGGAAAATCCCTAAAAATAGCCCTTTTCTGTTTTCCATACAAACATTTTCTAAATAAAATGTAGAGTCAATTTGAATTTTAGTGCTATTCAATAAAGTTCATGGTAAATTAAAAGTACTCACTGTTGTCTTAGCAATGTAGATGTGTTCCTAACGTTAAGGAGTCAATTTGCAAATTATCAAAGCTGCACAAAGTTTAAAATGAATTGAATAATCACAATCCGACCAAATTGAATAGTCACAAAAATGTAAGAGCTATAGAGATTTAGTACTGCTATAATTACATTTCAAAAATCATTCGTAAAACTGAAATCTGCCACAATCCAAATCATTTTGACAGAACGAAATCTGTCAGGTCTACTTGTCTAATATATAAAATTTCCCTGTCACAATGTTAGTTACTGTACTCCTCCGAAACGGCTTTACCGATTGGTACCAAATTTTATATGCGTAATCAGTAGGTCTAAGAATCGCCTACTATCTATTTTTCATACCCCTAAGTGATAAGGATTGTCCACCCTTAAATTTTTTTTTAATTTTTGGACGAAATATTTTTTTTTTTTTGTGATACAGCACATAAAAATACATACAACCCTAAATTTTCACTTTTCTATCACCAACCTCTATTTTTTGATGGTAAAAAAAATGCCCGACTGAGTTTGTTGTGGGTTCTTCTCGGATCAGGGCGCGAAGGAACTCTCGTAACTTTAGATATTAAGCCGATCTTGAGTACCATCATCAGACGTATATTAAAATCAGAGTGTGGAAAATAAAATATAATTTGACGATTCAAAAGTGCTGTAATATGCCTACTTGAATAAAGATATTTTTGATTTTATTTGATTTAATAACGAAGTAAAGTAATTATATGGCAAAACAACGTTTGCTGGGACAGCTAGTTATATTATAAAGGCTTACCAACTAGAACTCGTACAAATACTTCTGAAATTAAAATATATCCATTCTCTTTTTATACGTTTTTATAGTAAACAAAAACTACGCATCTAACTAACTAATATCATCATATATATATATATATATATATATATATGTCGGAGAATATATATATATGTCGGAGAATAAGAGAGAACGGAGAAACATAAAACACAGGGGCGTAGGGTTCTCCTCCGACATCGTTATTAATTAGATCCATTATTTAATTTCTTATTCTGTGGGCGTTCATGGGTATTGTTGGTGCAATCAAACACTGTATTAATTAACTCGGTTTATAATGTTCAATCACTTAATGTTCCCGATATCAATTTACACAAACTCATTAACACTAATAGCTAGGAACGCGACAGTTTCAACAGTTGACTGTTCCGATCGAGCGCTACTCGACAACTGTCGAGTGACTCCCGCCGGACTGCCACCATTGACTCTGTCGACGCCGATAGATGGCGCCAGCGTTCCACAGATATCTGCCCTCCGACATATATATATATAGATAGATATACGTCGGAGAATAAGAGAGAAGAAGAAAGCATAGGGTTTCCCCCGATATCGTTATTTATTTATTTATTTATTATTGGAGCACCAACAGGTATGCACTTACAACATAGTTCTATATAAAATTGCAGAGTACTAAGATCAATTAAGTACATACCCAATTATAGGTGCACACATCATTCCCGTGTGCTACAAATAATTAAACATTTCATACATTATAGAAAGTGCGCAGAACAAATTTAGTGTAACTAAATTGTGCACATGACAAAATAATTAAATTAGAATAATATTAAAAATTAAATTAAAAATAATTGTAATATATATGAATAATGAAAATTATAATAACAAAATAATGAAGCAATAAACTATACTAACTTAAAAAA
>JACTOM010000029.1:267309-584690 GCA_015832385.1 Elymnias hypermnestra
GAATGTATGTATGGGTTAAGAATGAATGAATTACTCATCAAATGTTTACTCTACGCTGATGATCAAGTAATACTTGCGTCATCCGCTAACGAGCTTCAGGAGATGCTAAATATTATGAATGAAGCTTTGAAAGGGAAAGGAATGAAAGTGAATGTAAACAAAACGAAAGTTATGCTTTTTGAACGAGATGAATCTATGATGAATGGCAATATTTTGATAGATGGGGAACAAGTGGAAGAGGTGAAAGAATTTGTATACTTGGGATCTAAATTTACAAAAGATGGAACATGTGAAAGTGATATCGAAAGGAGAGTGAATGCAGGGAATATGGTAAATGGTGCTCTGCATGCTTTTATGAATAGCCAGATGGTGTCTCAAAGGGCTAGACTGGCAGTGCATGCTGGAGTGTTGGTGCCAACACTTATGTATGGTAGTGAAAGTTGGGTATGGCAGAAGAATCACAAAAGTAAAATAAATGCGGTAGAGATGATCGTGGCAAGTGGAAGGACGTCGTCTCTGCCTACCCCTATGGGAATGAGGCGTGATGCTATGCCATATATGTATGTGTGTGGCATTTTTATTTAAAATTCGTGATTTGAGATTTCAATTAATTAGTTGTATTAATTTTCGACACTTGATTGAATTCATAAAATTCCTAACATATCTTCCTTTTTCCCTCCCTCTAAGACTCGGAAATCTAAAGTTTTAGATTTGTATAAATATAAACAAAACTTAAAAATTAGTTTGCTAAAGAAGTTTCACTTCTCACACGTGTACTTTGTACGCACGCACTTAGTGTGTGGGATATTCTACGAGTATACTCCTTTGTCTGAGCCATTTTCTTAAAAAGAAGTACAAATAAAAGTACTTACCGGTGTACTGGGCATGTGCGTTCGTTGACTGGAGCGTCAGCTGTATGTGTTGATTTCTGTTTTTTTTGTAAAGTTATGTATTCCTTATGAAATTATGGTTTCATTTAAAGTTTCGTTCATTAAAATAACGTTTTAAAAAATATATTTTTTTAAATCAGGATCAAAGGTGTCGTTAGTACTATCGTCTGTCTTCGCTTTCGGGAGCAGAACGATTAATAGGTCTACATAATGAAGATATTCCCATTGAGTGATGAAATTATATTAGATTTAACTATATATTTGTAAAATGAAACATTCTATACATCACTTTTAATGTTTTCGTCCATTTATCGTATGATGTTGGATTATATTAGGTTGTGGAGTTAAGGCAAAGTGAAATACATTTGGCAAAGCGGAACTATTAATGATAGAATAAAAAAATGTTCTACAATATTATAGAATGTATTAACATCTACAAAAAAGTCTACAATACCATATGTCTAACTACTGTAGTTATGATTCTATAACCACATTTTTTCATTTTAAAAGTTAATTAAAATGCCGACAATAATCAATCCATTTTCACTTTGTCTTGACTATAAATACGTCCCAGGGCCAAACTTTCAATTTAATAGGGATTGACCTTTGTAATGAATGTTTGATTTTCTATCTATGTGGGAAATTTCCTAGTTCAATAATATATAAAAAAAAACACTTGTTGAAGCACTGCCAATGGCAGCTATGTAGTAAAACCATGCCTGTTAACAGCACGGCTTTATTATTCATAAAAAGATATAATAAATCAACTGTATTTATGGGTTTTTTTAAAGGAAAACTTTTGTTTTCTTTAACAAGATTAAAATGTAGTATTATTATTTTGTCCGCAAGAGCCTCTACAATATTAGACATATACAAGCATTTGTCCCTGCTTGCCTCATAGGTCTAGTGACACAGACATGAGGTTATGAGTTTGAGTCCAGGATCGGGATAACATCAATATTGAGTTTTCTATTAAAATTATTGGCTCCACCCTTGTGTCTTGGAGAGCACGTTAAGCCGGATTGTCGTCACATTGGACTATGAGAGGGAAGAAATAGAGAGTGCACTTGTGTACTATGCCTACAGGAGCCCAGTGTTCAGCAGTGCGACGTACGTTGTCTGCGACTTACTTAGAAATTTGTTCTTTGATTGATTCCTGGGTTGTAAAATTTAATATAGATATTTCGAGTCAGGATTCAAAATTAAAATTCATGTAACTATATATCGATGTGACTTAATCTAATAATGCACGTTTGGATTTTCTTACATAGCATCATACCTCATTCCCATAGGGGTAGGCAGAGACAACATCCTTCCACTTGCCAAGATCCTTGCATATCTCCTTCGCTTCTTTCATTCTCATTAAACCTTTCATACAAGTTCGTCGGTTTAGAGTACTCTTGACCTGGCCGTTATTTAAAATGTCCTGGATTTGGTCCAGGAATGTTCGCCTTGGTCTTCCCCTTCTAACTTTCGCATTCACTCTTGACTCATAAATCCTTTTTGTCAGTCTCCGTTCATTCATTCTCTCTACATGCCCAAACCATCTAAGCATACCTTTCTCAATTTTAGTCACTACGTCTTCTTTTATACCACAACGTTCTCTTATCACACTATTTCTTACTTTGTCACTCAGTTTCAATCCACTCGTACTTCTCAATGCTCTCATCTCTACCGCTTTTTTTTTACTTTTGTGATTTTTTTACCATACCCAACTTTCACTACCATACATAAGTGTTGGCACCAGAACTCCAGCATACAAAACCAGTCTGGCCCTTTGAGACACCATCTGGCTATTCATGAAAACGTGCAGAGCACCATTTACCATATTCCCTGCATTCACTCTCCTTATAATATCACTTTCACATGTTCCATCTTTTGTAAATTTAGATCCCAAGTATACAAATTGTTTTACCTCTTCCACTTGTTCCCCATCTTTCAAAATATGTCCATTCATCATAGATTCATCTCTTTTAGAAAGCTAAACTTTCGTTTTGTTTACATTCACTTTCATTCCTTTATCTTTCAAAGCTTCATTCATAATATTTACCTTCTCCTATAGCTCATTAGCGCATGACGCAAGTATTACTTGAACATCAGCGTAGAGTAAACATTGGACGAGTAATTAATTCATTCTTAACCCATACATACTTTCTTTTAAATCTGTCAAACAGTTATCCATGAAAAGGTTGAACAACCGTGGTGACACAACACATCCCTGTCGAACACCTTTTTCGACAGGATACTAGCACTAGAACCCTCATAGCGAGACTTCAATGCTTGAATCAGATATATATATACGTAGATAACGTTGACCTCAGCTCATTCCTATATGATAGTACATAGGCTACATTTTATTTAAAAATTCAACTCCTTAATAATCGTAATAAGATTGCGGATGTTACTGCAAAAAAATGTTTTTACTGTTGTTTTATTAATTTGCCAAAATACGGGCAAAGATACAGAGTCATACAGCCTTGTCGTATTTATTTTCTTCTCACAGGTTATGCTATGTAGGGGAAACAATGCAAATCGTCCGCGGCTGAAACCGCGGGACATAGCTAGTATAAAATAAATGAAAAATAACAAAACACTAATCGTCATCCATCTGTTATGCCACCTACCTCTGTCAATTGGTCTTACCACCTTGGATTTTTTTGGGAAATTAAACAAAAAATTACATAAAATTAAGCATGAATTACGTGATAGCTCGTTTTTCTCAAAAATGGACTTCACCACTTTCAAAATAAACGGTCCATATAGATATTTGCACACATTATACTTAGACAAATGCTTCTATAATTCCTTCAAATCTGTTTTAGAGATTTGCGCATTTAAACAAACCATCTCTAGTTCATTGTATTCAATAACAAGTTTATAAACTTTTTCCCAATGTATCTTAACTTAGCCGAGCGTAGTTTTAAATAATTTTCAGCGGTAATTTTAATACAAAGCCACAAAGTTTTAATTCCTTTATAACAATGATTTATATACAAAGTTCCCTTAAGTAACAGATTAAAGTTAACGTATGATATAGTTAACTATTATATTTTTAAAATATCGCGGACAAACCTAAATACTTCCTTCATTACACTAAAGAAGATATTGGAAATTTAATTTCTCTTATCCTATTTAACCTTTCCCTTGTATAAAATATTTTTCTTCTCTACTTATGAGATTATCGTAAATATTTACTAGATCTTTACATGACAATTTCAAAAGTAGAGTTCCATGTTGCAAAATGAGGAAGAAGCTTCTCTAAACTTCTTTAAACTTTAATACTGATTAATTATTTGTAAATTTAAAAACAAATTATTTGCATGTACATACCATGAAAGATGTTGTGTTCACGAAGTGTTTAAAGAGATAGTCAATAAAATTAATATAAAAAAGCTATTTACATGATAAGGACAGTGTCCACTGCATTAGAAGATAATAAATGCGATACGAAATTTAGCAAATAACATACACAATAGAAAACATTGAAGCCTACTTCTACAAGTCATCAAATGAGAACTTTTTAAACTCGTTATACAAGGTTTTAGGAGACGGACGATACTGGGAAAAATTATCAGACGAAAAAAAACGACCCTGGTTTAAAAAAGAATCATATTTTTAATAAGTTTACATTATTCACGCCCAATAATGTTATAAAAAAATATAAAAAAAAACCAGCAATGTAACACAAAATTAAAAACAGCGTCTCAGCGCGGGTCAACGACCTCTAGCTGCCGGCGCGGCTGGTCGTCTTTCTTCGATTTCGGAAGCGGTCTCCTAACAACTTGCACAGAAAGAGAACTTTACGTTTATTATTTAATTAAATAATTTATGAATATATGAAAAAAACTATATAACAACATCAAGTCTCGTCCACTACAAGGTATAATCAAGTATTTGAACGTGGCTTTTTTTTGCTGATAAGTTCACACTTGACTGTGATCACACCTGAGGGTAAACGATGATACAATCTAAGCTGGAAGCGCGCTGATCTGGTAAGCGGTAATTTTTCTCTAATGATTTATACACAGCATCTTAGAGGAATACAAATATCTTGCTAGGCGGCACGTCTATGCTAAGGCGGTAATTAGTCACAGCCAAATCCCCCCACCAGTCTAGAGTCAGACCAATATAAAAATGCTATTTCTTATCGAACCTAAAACCCTTTATGATTGGAGAAGTGTATGGCGGAAGAAGCACAAAAATAAATAAATACGGTAGCAATTAGACCGTTGAGAAGAATGAGTGGATTGAAACTTAGTGACAAAGTAATAAGAGAACGTTGTGGTATAACAGAAGAAGTAGTAATTAAGATTGAGAAAGGTATGCTTAGATGGTTGGGTTCAGACCTTATTTTATAATGAGGTCCTATAAGTTAAATAACCTCTATTACTTACCAGGTTTGCGCATTGATGAATGAAGAATTAATGTTGAATGACAATGTTTTGACAGATGGGGAACAAGTGCGAAAGAATTTGTATACTTGGGTTCTAAATTTACAAAAGATGGAACATGTGAAAGTGATATTGAAAGGAGAGTGAATGTAGGGAATATGGGAAATGGTGCTCTGCAAGCTTTTATGAATGGTCAGATGATGTCTCAAAGAGCTAGACTGGAGCGTTGGTGCTTATAAATAGCAGCGAAAGTTAAGTATAGAAGAAGAAGCATAAAAGTAAAAAAAATGCGTTAGAGTTGAGAGCGTTGAGAAGTATGAAAGGATAAAAACTGAGTGACAAAGTAAGAGAGAAGAAGTAAGTGTGATAAGAGAATGTTGTGGTATAAAAGAAGATGTAGTGACTAAAATTGAGGAAGGTATGCTTAGATGGTTTGAGCATGTAGAGAGAATGAATGAAAGGAGACTGACAAAAAGGATTTATGAATCAAGAGTGAATGGGAAAGTTGTAAGGGAAAGACCAAGACGAACATTTCTGAACCAAATCCAGGACACTTTAAATAAGGGTCAGGTCAAGAGTACTCTAAACCGACAAACTTGTATGAAAGGTTTAATGAGAATGAAAGAAACGAAGGAGATATGCAAGGATCGTGGGAAGGACGTGGTCTCTGCCTACCCCTATGGGAATGAGGCGTCATTCTATGCATGTAAAAACTTTCTGCTATTAGTGAGGAGGTCTGTGCCCAACAGTGGGTGGTTAATGGACGACTACTAATCTTTTTTGAAACCTTGAAGCAATACTGGAACATGTGTACTCTCCAATGAGTACAGAAGCTTCATCAATGCCGTGTGAGTAATGAACTTTACATACCCTTTATAAAATACGACTGTTTTTTTTAATAAACTTTTATCGCATGAAATATATATGTGAAACACGATCTTCAAAATTCATTATTCACCTCAATAAAATATTACATTGTTTTATTATTTATTTTTACTGACATGTAACAATGTAAAAATACTCATTAACATATTATTAAAATTGTATAATGCAACTTGACGATTTTTTATTGTTTACATTCTTTACTATAGTACAAGGTGGTAAGTGATGACACAGCTTGTTGTAATAGATAGATAGACAGATATATTTAGAACATAAACTTATTTAAATACCAACAAAGGAAATCCACTATAAAAATTTCTAAATAATATGAAACCGTGTTTATTAGGTAAGTAGTATTACTCGTAGAGCCATATTATCTATTCCTTCTTGGCTTTTGTAATACTACCTTCACTTGCGAATTTCTTCGTATATATTTGAGTTCATGATTTCTATGTATTATCTTTACAAACTCATTTCAACCTTTTCGAGGTTCAATACCCGACTGAGCAAATGACAATTTTATTTTCTAATTTATTTTAAAACTGAGAAGGAACATCAATATATTATAATAGTACTCACATTTTTGAAAATATTCACATGAAAATCCAATTAAACACTTTGTACTTGTGTCTTACTCAAAAAAAGCAGAAGAATGACAAAAATACACTTGAAAAAATCCAGCCTTGTTTTATAAAAACTTGTTATTTAAAGTGAACTAAATAAGCATAATATACTACAAGTTCTTTTCACAAGGTTATTGACATTGATATATAATTTTTATGTAAAAATCATGAAACATTCGATGAATTTAGTTATTTCTTTGCAAAAATACTGATTATTAAGCATTCCAAAGATGCTTCTATAAGTGTCAGAAGTGTAGATAAAAAGGGCTTGTAGATAAATTGATGGTAAAATTGACTGTATTAAACGCCTGTTAAAATGTAAAAGCAATTTTTCTTACAAACATAATAGATATAAGGTTTTGAGCAGGCGTTTAGCAAAAAAATATCTATATGCATAAAAGTTATTGTGTTATGGTGTTATTTAAACTATTATTACTCAAGAACGATGGTACTGAATTGGCCGAAAATAAGTAGCTTGGATCAGGAGTCAGACGAAGGATACTTTTTACTTTTTTTTTGCTACCACTCAATTTACGACTAAAACTGGCTTCGTAGTAATTATGCCTCGATAGATATACCAACCAAAACTGTACAACGTTTGTTGGTAAAAAAAAATTGGTGAACAATATGATACTCAAAGGAAAATTCGTAGGTGAGGAAGATTTCAAAATCCAAATATTTGTTCGCTGAATACGGTAGACGTATTTGGTGGTATACATATTATATAATATAAAAGATTTTTATTAAAAGCAACATTTGGCTCAGTTGTTATAGTATACAATGAACTTATACCTGTACGTATTATGTTAGTAGACTACATATAAAAACTTGAAAAACTTATGCTAAAACAGAGAATTCGATTGCAAATTAGATTAAACTTAAACTAAATAAACATAAACATAAAACTATTTCTCTTATCTATAACTCACTTCAACAACAACTATTTTGCAAGAAAAGATTGTCTGGCTTCATAATTAACGCCTTCAGAATACTGCATATATATAGTCTTCAGATTTTACCTATTTAAGTTTGCAAATGTCTTACAGGTTTTTAAATTAAATTACTACAATTTAATTATATTATTAACATTATTGCGCTTTTATATATTTAGAAAAGCCCTATCGAGGCCTAGGATTGTGTGGTGAGGAATGAGTTGTGGTCATCGTTATCTACGTATGGGGAGAGCGGCAGTCCGATTCAAGTATTGAAGTCTCTCTATGATGGTTCTAGTGCTTGTGTCAGAATAAACTCGGTGCACACGGAGTGGCTTCCAGTTGAAAGAGGTGTTTTACAGGGATGTGTTGCATCACCATGGCTACTCAACCTATTCATTCAAACAGTTATCTGTTTGACAATTTTAAAAGAAAGTACGTATCGGTTAAGAATGAATGAATTACTCAATGTAATGAACTACAGGAGATGGTAAATATTGTGAATGAAGCTTTGAAAGCGAAGGGAATGAAAGTGAATGTAAACAAAATGAAAGTAATGCTTTTTGAAAGAGATGAATCTATGATGAATGGCAATATTTTGATAGATGGGAAACAAGTGGAAGAGGTGAAAGAATTTGTATACTTGGGATCTAAATTTACAAACGATGGAACATGTGAAAGTGATATGGAAAGGAGGTTGAATGCAGGAATATAGTATATGGTGCTCTGCACACCTTTATGAATAGTCAGATGGTGTCTCAAAAGGCCAGACTGGCTGTGCATGCAGGAGTGTTTGTGCCAACACTTATGGATTGTAGTCAATGTTGGGTACGGCAGAAGAAGCATAAAAGTAAAATAAATGCGTTAGAGATGAGAGCGTTGAGAAATATGAGTGGATTAAAACAAAGTAAGAAATAGTATGACAAGAAAACGTTGTGGTATAAAAGGTGTAGTGACTAAAATTGAGAAAGGTATACTGAGATGGTTTGGACACGTAGAGAGAATGGATGTAAGGAGACTGACAAAAAGGATTTATGAGTCAAGAGTGAATGCGAAAATTGGAAGGGGAAGACCAAGACAAACGTTCCTGGACCAAATCCAGGATATTTTAAATAAGGGCCAGGTCAAGAGTACTCTAAACCAACGAACTTGTTTGAAAGGTTTAATGAGAATGAAAGAAGCGAAGCAGATATGCAAGGACGTGGTCTCTGCCTACCTCTATGGGAATGAGGCGTGATGCTATGTATGTACGTATTAACATGAAATTATATATTACATAATTTTACCTTTTGTAAGATATAGTTACTTATAATTAATTGATTCTCCTTAAATAGTAGTCAACGGAGAAGAAGGTTTTATCGATAAGAAAAGATCTTACAAAATTTTACACACTTGTTAGTTTTAATAAATTGTGAGGCAAAGTCCCTTGTATCTTTTGGTAATTGTTTTACTCATTTCAAGGATCCCGATGATTCCAATCGATAACCATATAAAACCAGTATCATATAAACCAGTTCAATTTCCGATCCACCTTGCATTCGCCATGTCCATTAACAAACCAAAAGGCCAATTCTTGAAAGTTCGTTATCTGAATTTAGAAAATCCATGTTATTTCCATGGTCAATTATATGAAGCATGGTCATGGGTCGGAAGGCAACCTCCGTTATTTGTTCTTGCTCTTGAGAATAAAACGTCGTCAACAACAGGCGCTTCACTGAAGAGTGCAATCCAAGCACCAAACTACAGGTTAGTTTGGTGCTTGGATTGAATGAAGAATCATTAAAATACTTCAGGTTTTTTATTTTTACTTAGTATCTTAATAAAAATAATATTCAAAATGCTCAGTTATTGCTTTATTAATCACTAGCGGCCCGTCCCGGCTTCGCACGGGTAGACATAAATAGGTACAGATATTTAAGCTTGATAATTAAAACACCATGAATTGACAAATATTATGAAAAAGTGTGATTTCTAATACTAAAACTAAGTAGCTCTGAAAAGAACTTTTTAAGTGAAGCATAAAAATGTGTTAAAAATACTCGAAATATTCAATGTCGCTTGCGTCCACTGCGTAAGGTAACCTAGTTCATAATGGTGCACCCCCTTCTCCCGCACTGCCCCTCTCTCGTCGAGTTAGTTACTCGATGCGCTGCGTGGCGGCCGCCGCCGGCATGTATTTTTATTTTAATTTCATGATATCTTTTGAATGGAATATCCGATTTCAATAATTCAAAAAGTAATCATCAGGTATTGAGACAGTCTTGAATATTAAATTATTTATTTGGATAAAAATTTATAAATGGTATGGATAACACGGTCTGATTTTGATCGGCATTTCTATCAATTTGTTAAATGTAAAAAAGTAGTTATAGTGACGTAACTACAATAGTTAGACATATGGTCTCGCGAAGTTTTTTGTAGATATTGATATATTCTATAATATTGTCGAACATTTTTTTGTCCTATCATTAATACTCTTCACAGCGTATGCGATGAAAGACATTTTATGGCTAATTTTTTTACACCTTCGGTTGGTTTTAATAGGAATTTCTAAAGATTTCTATAGTAATCTAGTACTAAATATAGCCTATGATACTCAGTGATAATGTAGCTTTCTAATGAAAAAAGAATTATTAAAATCGGTCCAGTACTTTGTGAGTTTATTCGTTGCGTACAAAAATACAAATCTTTCCTCTTTATAATATGTTACAATGTAATAGCAATTTATGTTACAAGCTGACTTGCTATGTATTTTTTAGTAGGCGTCTGGCAACAAAATATCATAGATAATTGTATCATTTGTTGAATACTACACGAAAGCTTATAAAATATCATGAAACGGTATATTTATATAAAATGAGTTATTTCCCCGGCGCCTTTTTACAAGGGCTTATTGGTATAACATTGACATGAACCCTTCTCAGAAACGTCGTTATGTAAATTTTTATCACCATTTCAACCCTCGCAAATTCTCTTCGGATACTGATAACATAGGGAGATGAGAAAAAAAAACTGCTCTAAGAAAAGTAAAAGGCGCTTTGCAAAAGAGAAGTTGTTCCCAAAGTTTTCGTTAAAGCATATGTATCAGGTCAATGAGTCGTGTATTAGAATTTAGATATACACTTGGGAAATTTTCGTAGAGAACATTTGTTTATTATATCAGTTTAATGTTTGATTTTTTGATAACATCTGATTATAAGTTTTAAGCCTCATATAGTGAAAAACCCTATTTTACTTAATATAGAATTTCTTGTTGGTTTTTCTCAATAGAACCAGAGTTCCTAATTGCTGATAGATTCTTTAAAATGACTATTTTAACAATCCTGTACAGCAATCTCTACAGATTTTTGAAGTAAAACTTTTTTACGCATAATTAACTTGGTAAGGAAGCTGGTGAATGTGTGACGAGAGCGTTGCGAGAAGTGTGGGTGGGTGAGACGAACAAAAGCTGAGAATAGGTTAGTAGAGATAGAGTTACATTTTACTTCAGTCGTGGGATCTAAAGCACATTGGATTGTTGTACGTGTGTCTATACAACAAATAAAAATTCAACAATTCAAAAAACTTGTGTTGCCAAAGCTGTGGTGAGCAGTAAGGGGCTCGAGGGCGGCCGTGGTCACTTCTGCGAGGAGATAATCTCCTATTAAGGAGGCGGTGGAGCGATTGAGAGAAGAGAACGTGGCCGCTGACGTCATTAGACGCAAGAGGATTGGGCGCAGACGCGCGGATCATATCCGCCGCTTTCCATAGTAGAATAACCTCAGGGCAGCAGGTACGGAGCCTGCTGTCCGCTATAGAGATTCCACGAGGAGGTTGGGGATGTGCCAGGTGAGCGGGACATACCACCTTCGAAGCTATGAGATGATGCTACGACATCAAACTGGGCCCATTTAGTGCTACCGGCAGCGTGCCACTAACGATTCCATGGCTTTGTCATAAAACAATTTCGGAGCAAGTTTTTGCTGGTAGGAGTCTGGTATAACTCGCAATGTGCTTTCTTTGTGATGTTGTAGTAGCCAAGAGGATTTCCTGACGATTAAACAAATGGGATTGTATATTGCAACCCCTATACCTAATTGCTTGATTTTGAAGAGACATTCTTTGGCAAGTGGTTACTGTTAAAGTAAAATAAACGCGGTAGAGATGAGAGCGTTGAGAAGTATGCATGGATTGAAAATGAGTGACAAAGTAAGAAATACTGTGATAAGAGAATGTTGTGGTATAAAAGAAGATGTAGTTACTAAAATTGAGAAACGTATGTTTAGATAGTTTGAGCAGGTAGAGAGAATGAATGAAAAATAGACAAAAAGGATTTATGAGTCAAGAGTGAATGCGAAAGTCGGAAGGGGACGACCAAGGCGAACGTTCCTAGACCAAATCCAGGACATTTCAAATAAGGATCAGGTTAAGACTACTCTAAACTGATAAACTTGTATGAAAGGTTTAATGAGAGTGAAAGAAGCGAAGGAGATATGCAAGGATCATGGCAAGTGGAAGGACGTGGTCTCTGCCTACCCCGAAGGGAATGAGGCGTCATGCTATGTATGTATAGCTAGTATTTACTTTGTAACTTCTACGGATAGAAAAAACTGCAAGTGTCAAGTCTATATTCGCCTCTGTGAATTCTCAGTCGGAATCGTCCAAGACACGAGAACGGAAGTTGAACACCAGGCCGCTCACTTATATTTAAAGAGGTCTCTTTCGCCGAGATTCCTACTCCTGGGTTGAGGTTTGTATTTAGCAGTACAGTAAAAGCGACATTTCCCAGCGATAAAAAAAGCTATAAGACTATATGCGCCTCTTACTATTGCAAGAATGAGTTTGCAAGAATCTTTGTTAAATCTACTACGAGCTTAAAATAGTGATTTACGATTGAAATTTGACTGTATCTTAACATAAAATGAAGTTATTTCTATAATAAATCTCTTTCACAAAAATTTCACGAAAAGAAATCGTGAACAATATTATTCTGCGGTAATGCTATATAAAACCGCTGAAATGTAAAACCATTTCGCTGAATATTAAATAAACCGCGATGTTTGTGTCAGTTGCATCCTTCTCATACTAGCTAGTGCTCGTTACTTTACCTGTGTTTGTCTGTTGTTGTTTACCTGTGTTGTGTGTAAATCTCCATCTAAGCATACCTTTCTCCTATTTAGTCACTACATCTTCTTTTATACCACAACGATCTGTTGTCACACTATTTCTTACATTGTCACTCAGTTTCAATCTACTGACACTTCTCAACGCTCTCATCTCTACCGTATTTATTTTACTTTTATGCTTCTTCTGCCATACCCAACTTTCACTGCTATTCAGAAGTGTTGGCAAAGGAGATATTTACACGTTTCTCATATATTTTAGATACATAGGAACTAGAAGAACTGTTATTTCATGATGTGTCACTACCCAATCAATAAGAATAAAAGAAACGTCTTTATTTTGTCAAGAGGTCTGTATACAACACTTTGAGAACCACATTTACAATATATTGTCATTGAACTATGATAACCCACGATAATACTGTTACTGTCTGCATTCAGATTAAATAGTTTCTGTAGATAAAACACAATTGGTTACAAAACGATAGGCATCGTGTTAAAATATACATAGTATGTGACAAATGACAAAGTTAATTTGAATTATTGCTTAAATATCAGTAATGGCAAAAATTTGCGTATTTATTGTTATTTTTATATTGAATGTTTTTGCTAGTGATAAGTTTGATTTTGAAGACGAAATCGATCCGGTTGTTGAAATGTTATTAAATTCGGAGTACGAGGTTGCCAATGAATCTATTGAGAATAAGGGAGATGTAAAAAATGAAGAAGGTAATTTATAAATTCATTGTCTCCTTCACAAACGTGAGCTTTAAAACCTTTTTGGAATTGCCAATACCCTGTTAGTTGCTAATCAATCTAGTTTGGAAACTTGATTCTACTGAATATAAATAGTTTTTGTAGGTTGTGCGACTGGAAACAAGGCCAAACATCTGTATCGCTTAAATAATCTTCAATATTGTAATATGACTTATGTAAAAGGATATTTTGGACATAATTATGTAGATGCAAATTCAAAAATAATTGGCATAACTTGATAAATATGCGTATTATCAGACTAAGCAATGATTTCTAAACCTCTCACCCAAAAATATGGCTTTTCAAGTTTGTATTTATTTCTTGTATTAAAATTGTGTACTTCGTTCTTTCTGCTTTACAATTGAATATTATTACATACATACAATTCTTGCAAATCTCTTTTGCTTCTTTCATTCTTATTAAACCTTTCATACAAGTTCGTCGGTTTAGAGTACTCTTGACCTGGCCCTTATTTAAAATGTCCTGGATTTGATCCAGGACATGTTTTATACCATAAAAATTTGCTGTCATTTAGTCAGTACATCTTCTTTTATACCACAATGTTCTCTTATCACACTATTTCTTACTTTATTACTCAGTTCCAATGAACTCATACTTCTCAACACTCTCATCTCTACCGCGTTGATTTCACTTTTATGCTTACATATCCATAGGTATTAATGCATTCAGTCTACCTGTATACGTGTTCAAATATTTAACAGATTCCTTGACCATGACCGATGATCACCTTTGTTTTAACTTTTCAAATTTCATGAATCACATTTGAAAAGAATCATAGGGTGATACTCCTACTTCAAACCTCGACAAATGAGACATGTACATATTTTCCCAAATTTGTCTATGTTACCGCAGTGAATATTATGAATTTTGTTTTGTTTTTATTTCCTTTAAATAAAAAAACAAAAATGCCTTAATCTATAATCGAAATCATCAAAAGATACTTGGAATTGTTGTATCCTATAAAATATAATATGTCTTTTTTGAACACTAAACTTCGAAGTAGCTGGACCTATTATGATTGATAGGTTTACGCAAATTATTTTCTGCCAAAGCCTTTTAAAATTCTAAAAATTTTACTAGCATTAGGACAGTTAGTTTATTTGTCTCTTTTTGACAGTAAAAAGTATTAATTTACAGGAGGGATACCAGCATACATTGATGGAGTGTGGCAGTGCGGTAACTGCACTAACTTGGCCGAACTTAAGCTGTTGTATTCAGAAAATTATGATCTCGAATATACCTATGATATGTACACAGAAATAATAAACATGGAAACGCAGGTTTGAATATCCTTACATACAATAAAAATTGGCGTTTTATTGGCCCCGTAATTCGCTCGCGTTTTTTAAGAGAAATACCGTCATCTGCCCCGTACTGACTTCTGCGTGGGTTGCTCCGTGGGTCGAATGACGCTGAAGTGGCTCTAGGGACTTTTCTATTATCTCTACGCATATTTTTAACCGACTTTAAAAAAAGGAGGAGGTTATCAATTCGTCTGTATTTTTTTTTTATGTTTGTTACCTCATATCTCCCGACTGGGTGGACCGATCTTGATGATTTTTTTGAC
This sequence comes from Elymnias hypermnestra, assembly GCA_015832385.1. Classification (NCBI taxonomy): domain Eukaryota; kingdom Metazoa; phylum Arthropoda; class Insecta; order Lepidoptera; family Nymphalidae; genus Elymnias; species Elymnias hypermnestra. The sequence continues at coordinate 282,474 of JACTOM010000029.1, forward strand.
GATCTTGATGATTTTTTTTAAATGAAAGGTGGTGCTCGTCATAGGGTCCCATTTTTAAAATTCAGTTCTGATGATGGCATCCATGAGAAAACCGGATAAATGTTAAATTTGCATTAAGCATGTGCGCAACAAATGGACGAATAACTCAAGATCAGGCCAACCGATTTCGATGATTCTTTTTGTATTGGAAAGAATATACTTCAAGGGTAGTTTTGTGATAGTTTGTTTAATTTCTGATTATGGATTCCATGAAAAAGTGACGGAACTCTTCAATTCTTAGGAGCAAATAAACGATACTCGACAGAATCTTCTATAGGCTATCCAGATATTTGAGTTGCCCACCGTAACTTCGGTATTGTCCAGTACTAATCGTAGTCGTAGTTAAATATGAAGATCAATGGAACTCCTTAATGGCTTACAGTAAGGGAGCGGTTTATGGCCGAAACTATAGGTGTCTGTAATCAAATAGCAATGAACTTACGTTTGTTGCTGCATTGCAACACGTTTACTTCAGATTCACTAAAAATCAAAAAATAAATAACGCTTTTAACGAAAAAAGAACCGCCTTCAAAACCGACTTACAAATATATTTATATGTAGAGCATATTACAAAGGTAAGAAATAATTGCGTATTCTTTTATAGTGTTCTTCGTATTCTTATATTTGGAGTCGGTGTCAGCCGGCGTCAGCATTATTTCTTACTTTTTAGAGCATATTAATGTATTTGTAAATTGTTTTGAAGGTGGCTCTTTTTTAGTTAATATTTTTTATGTTACGACAGTTACCGATAAGAAGCGAAATAGATAATACACATTATGACTTAATAAGAAAGAGTTGAACTATCGTATCATGTCAACCGGTAGTTGACACATGTTTAATCAATTAATATTATTAGGAACAACCATGTAATCAATTCTAATTATGATCGGTTAAGAATTTCTAGAATTATGATGTAATATTAATCATTTAAAAAAAAAAGATTTAATGCACAGTCAGACTTTATAGATTAATATAATAGTTCTGAAAGATTTGCATAGTTTAAAATGATTTCTCTGGCAGATTTCAGATTAATTCTATGGTCTTAATATTCAGATTACAATATGCCGGGTTCGAAACTCTTGAGTAGCAATTATATAACATGTAGAATGAAGAGATAAAAACGATACTAAATTTCATACCATTGATATATGGGATTCCATAGTTAAGGAACGACGACGGAAAGACGACAACCATAAAAATTATATTTTTTATAAGATTCTCCCAAAAAGCACCTACAGCAATTCTACCGTATAAAGCGTCCGACAACCGTGCTGTCTCGCTCGCACACTGGTAGCTTTTGATTGGACGAAACCTGTCGCGCTTGAGTCAGTTACAACTATTGTGCGACACTCAAGACATATATTATAATTTGGCGTTGATTGTCTGTCTGAAATAAGTGACTATTATTTATAATACGTAGCTGCTGAATGCCCAAATGCTGAATTGTAATATGATTGTAAAAAAATATAAACACTTTTTTATATTACAGATTGGGCTTTCTCTAAAAGGCATGCGTTGTGTCACAGTCCAGGCAGATGAAGATGGTGAAGTGAGTAGAGTTAGTGGGTCGTGCTTCGGGGAGCAAGTTACTTTAGGTGTAATGAACGTTTTTCACTGTTTAGTTTCTGTGTATGGTTAGCATGAAGATAAGTCACTATTGCATTTACCAAAGCTATAGTTTTTTAATATATTGGTTCTCTAACTATAGGCTAAGGGTTAAATGTTGTGTTAAATTAAATTATTTTATATATTTTATACGTATTTGAAAATACTAGCGGGACTTCGTCTGCGTGAAATTTCTGTTTAATCTGTTTTATAAATAAGAAACATAACCCTACTGCCCTTTGAGGGTGGAATTTCCTAAAATTTATGTCAAATAAAACCAAGTTTTACATACCATAAAACATATAGTTTATAAATGTGAAGTTTCAATTTTTATTTAATGTGAAAGTTTGAATTTTTTTTATTAACACCCCCGCAACCCCCCTTGGGGCGGATTTCTAGAAATCCGTTTTTAGCTGACCTCTACTCGGCAAAAGGAATATTTCTACCAAATTTCAAGTCCCTACGCCTCATAACCTGCATACATCTCATGTATTTCGAGGAATAAGAGAGAAGGAGGAAGCATAAAGCATAGTGGCGTATGGTTCTCCGCTGATATCGTTATATTGGCATCCATAATTTCCATACTGTGGGCGTTCGTGGGTAGTGTTGGTGCAATCAAACACTTTATTAATTAACTCAGGTTATAATGTTCAATCACTTAATGTTCCCGATATCAATTTACACAAACTCACACAGTTTCAATAGTCGACTGCTCTGGTGGACCGTCACCCGAGAACTACCGAGAGACGCGCGCTGATTTACTGATTCTGCCCCACGCCGATAGACAGATGGCGCCAGCATTCCACAGACTATTGTACTCCAATACAGCGTTCCACAGAGCATTTCACTTCGACATATATATGATAGTTTAAGGCCAGCATATTATTAATTGGTTTCGCTAGTGTCTCAGATATATTAAATTAATTACTTAGTCATAAGTATAAGAGGTTAATTTTTTGGAGTCAATAGGCGCTGTTGTTGTTTTAAAATATTGTAAAAATAAAAAAATATATATCGTAAACGATTGTATTTTTCTGTATATCTGCCTCATCATAATGAATTGGTCTATGATAAAACAATTTTAGAAAAACATATCATCCATTTTGTAATTAAGAGAACAGAAATGAAACCACTAGCTTTATGACTAAATTTGTTTGTTTCCTCGGGCCTTACTTATATAATAAAATAAATAAAGACATACAAATTTATCCACTAAATAAAACAATTTTCAAAAAAGTAGTCGTTTCCTACCTCCAAAAGCTAAGTTATGATGAAACTGAAAGTCTTCTTAAAGTAACAACATAAGTTATACCACCATTTTTACACATACATACGACCATGCATTACACAAACATTTAATCCATAAACATATTATACCTGAAAAATACCATACAATATATACGAGCGTATATATATATATACCCAGTAATATTTACCAAATTTTGTAAAGCAATAATAAATTTTACTTGAAACACAACATATAATAAGGGCTTTTTTAACAATACCTTATAGAGAGTCGACACTGGCAGCTGTACCATAGGTTTCACCTGGTTCAGGTACAGAACGAATGTAAAATGGATACACCAAACTAATTTTAAGAAAATAATGTTGTAACCCAGTCTTTTGGACTCGCGTACCATCAAAGTTGTAGTCAACGGTTTTTGTTCCGATGCTAAGCCCTTAAATGCTGGCGTACCGCAAGGCTCAGTGCTGTCTCCTACGCTCTTCACCCTGTTTATCAATGACATGCTACAAATAAATAACATTCATTGCTATGCAGATGATAGTACGGGAGATGCCTATTACAGCGATTACCCTCAGCTCTCACCTGCTCAGTTAGAGGAGTGTAGGAACAATCTGGTGGCTGAGGTTGAAGCAACTTTAGCAGAAGTCTCTAATTGGGGTACGCAAAATATGGTGCAATTCAACCCAATGAAGACTCAAGTGTGCGCTTTCACAGCTAAGAGAGGTCCCATCAACCTCGCACCACGCTTTCAGAACTTTCCCCTCACCACCTCCAAAAACATTGAGATCCTTGGCGTCGACATTCCGAGTGACGTCCAATTCCGCGATTATCTGGAAGGCAAAGCCAAATTGGCTTTTAAAAAGCTCGGGATGCTCAACAGAGCCAAGCGATACTTTGCAGCGGAACACAGGTTACTCCTATATAAAGCGCAAATCCGACCGCACTTAGAGTATTGCTCTCACCTATGGGCTGGAGCTCCCCAATACCAACTCGTTCCATTTGACCGGATACAGAAGCGGGAAATTCGAATTGTAGACGACACTCAATTGACACGCAAACTGGAAACGCTAGAGCACCTTAGAAACGTATGTTCTCTATGCGTGTTCTACCGTATCTATCACTGGGAATGTTTTGAAGAACTCTTTAAATTAGTACCACCGTCACAGTTTTACGATCGGACAACTCGACGGACCGATAAATTTCATCCATATAACCTAGATGCATGGCCTTCAACCACACTTAGATACCGTCGATCTTTTTTCCCACGGACGTGTAAAATGTGGAACGAACCCCCGCCAACGGTTTCCCGCAAGGCTATGATGCAGATGTGTTTAAGAGGCGAATCAACTCCGACTTATTAGGCCGGCAACAGATCAGTAGTACCTATGGTGCTGCAGGTATCCATGGACGGCGGTGATCACTTAACATCAGGTGACCCGCCAGCTCGTTTGTCTGCCATAACTATAAAAAAAACCAAAATATTGTATTTTTGGTAAAGAAATAAATTATTATCGTCTATACATAAACATTTCAAAGAAATTTTTCAAACAATGTATTGAAAAATAAGTCAAAATGAATATTATTCAGGCTGTTTTTCCACTTTCCACTTCTAAAAACTGTTGTAACCTCAAATAACGACGGATTAATGTCAGAAAAATTGAAATTTATTGTTGCAGACTGAAGAAGAAAAATGCATAACTGTTCGAGGCAACGTTACTTGTTTATACTGAACTCAGCAGAAGCTAGATTATTTTTGAAATTAAAGATTCTATTACTATTTTTCGAACTAGTTCTTGAATTATTGTTAGAGCGAGATGTTGTGAATATAAGAGAATAACTAATACTTTAAAAAACGAAATAAAATAGAAGACCAAACTGAATAAAATAAAATTAATGTTAATACGTTTGATTGGGGTGCTTACAAGACCTTCGTTCATTTATAAGAGTGTTTTACGTTTATTTTACTTTAACTGACTGCTTAAGCGTAATTTTTAGTTTCTCTTTTTTTAATTTGATCCACATTTTTTGTTAAAATAAAACATCTATCATACTCTCGATGATATAATAAATTATCATTTTCTGTTAAATTATTGCATCGTCTTCGGTCTAGATTTTGAAGTACTTCAAAATCGAGTTCAAAAAGCTTATAAAACGTGTTAAGATACGATTTTAACCGTATCTGTATTGATTCTATTAATAATAATTACATTCGCAGTATAGAGACACTGCGATAATTTATTGTAACTTGGAGCATTTATCAACGTTGTGCCTATAGACCAATAAATAACAGCTGAGCCACGACCTAAAAGCTCGCAACGTGTTTCCATCAACAAAATTGTCATTCCGGCATTCCGCTGCCTACAAATCTATTTATCTTTAACACTCAATTGATTTCTATAAAGTTGAACAATTTATTGAGTGATCTTTGAAGTGAAAACTTCTTTAGACGCTCATTTTTGTGCGGGATGTGAATCAGAGTTAGCTGAAACGCTCAGCTGTGTAACGCCACAAAAATGAGCAACTTAAAGCTATGGTTGTCAGAAATCGCATCGAATCTTATGTGTCTCTAGCTCATTGTCGCTTTGTACAAAGCACGAAAATCCAGTAGTATCTGGAGATACCATGATTGAGGAAGTGAAACGCTACACAGCTACATACAAAGAACGCCTAGTCCAAACTAGTTGTTAGGCTAATCAAAGGACTGAACAGTGCTGATGTGCAGAGAAATATTGTGGAGGTAGAGCAATGGCTACATGTTACAACTTATCTGATCCTGATTCGCTACAGCACACAGTGGCAGAGTGTTCCTCTTGAGGATCTCAATGACATGTTTTGGTGTTTGAAAGAAACCTCATGTTAATGAGCATCTATCTCTCTCGGGTCGGTCCGTCATCTCTGAGGATTGTGGTTAGGTTATTAGGATTTTGTCTAGAGCAGATGACTTGCTTCTAACTATTTCGGTCCAGCGCCTCTCTTAATTATTGTATGGAATTTGGTGGACGACGAATTTTTAATCTGACCATCTTGGCAATCGTTTGCCGTCGGTGTTTCCAACCAAAAGCAGTCTTTCCAGATTTTCTCCGCCTATCTGTCAGCATAGAGTGGATAAACAAGTCTGAGTTCACATAAGATCGATGCGTTGGTGCATTTCGTTGTGCAAGTTATTCTTAGCATGCGTCATCAGCACCACATCTCAAACGCATCAATCCTTTGTCTCTTTCTGGGTGGGATTGTCCACGTTTCAACTCCGTCCAGGAAGGTAGTTCCGTACCTTACCCGAGATCAATCTGATTTCGATTTTGATACCTATACCTCATTTCTTCCAGACGTTGTTTAAATGGGACACAGCCTCTTTTGCCGTCTTAATTCGCCTTTTAATCCCACGGGCACATTTTCCATCATTGCAGATTTGGGAGCCCAGATACACAAAGCTATTGACGATGTCAATACCAGTAATGTTGTAGTCGATGAGCATAGTAGTCGCAATGCTTGATAATCAAATGAGCTGGAGGCTAGTTGCCTTTTTATGTGAATCTGTTATTAATCGCAAGACAAATTGGCGTTGATGCTCCGATTAAGGAGTGTGGAAAGTAGGATGCGTAGAATTGCAAATCTCTTTCCACCATGAATCATTTAAGTGAAGCGCCTGCATTCGGGGTTCTTGAGTGAAATGTATAGTTGACCCTCTGGTTCTCCACCCAGGGACTTCGATGATTCCACTGGGTTTTAAGTTGATATTATGACTTGTGGGTGAGTCCCACACTCCCAACCCAGTATTTAAAGAAAAATCTAACTGATAATAGTCCAGGTGACTAATAACAGCTTAGATATGAGAAAATAAAAGTTAATTTTCGTTGAAAGATAGTTTTTACACACCCACAATGTTTTTGATAATTGTCAAAATTGGTACAGTTCTCAATATTGTCGTAGATAGAGTGGTCGTTAATATTATAATACCCCTAATTTCTATTCGATTAAAAGTAACTATCATTTCTGTTCCCGCATATATTCCTTAGTTTATAAGTTATATTAAATCCATTTTGAGCCCCGCTTAGAAGCGGGCACGTATCCCCGATTTTCATATTAATGGGGACGCAAGTTACAGGAATAATTAATCTAGTTCTGAACAATATGCATTAATATGATTATATTAATGTTAGCTGAATCCAACTCGGTTGGGCAGCGTTCTGGAAATTACTCCAGATATTTTCGTCTGATAATCCTTAGTGCCTGAACAACAAAGTCTTCGAACAGTGCGTGTTGCCAGTGATGACCTACGGTTCTGAGACGTGGTCGCTGACTATGGGCCTTATGCGGAAGCTCAGAGTCACTCAGCGTGCAATGGAGAGGGCTTTGCTCGGAGTTTCTCTACGTGATCGAATTAGAAATGAAGAGATCTGTAAAAAAACCAAAGTTACCGACATAGTTCTACGAGTCGCGAACCTGAAGTGGCAATGGGCGGGGCACATAGTCCGACGAACCGATCGACGTTGGGGGGCGAAGGTACTGGAGTGGCGACTCTGCACTGGACGGCGCAGTGTAGGCAGACCCCCCACAAGGTGGGCTGATGATATAAAGAGGGTCGCCGGTAGCCGCGGGAGCCAAGCGGTGGCAGATCGGGCTTTGTGGAGGTCATTACGTGAGACCTATGTCCAGCAGAGGACGTTCATCGGTTGAAGCGACGAATGTTAGATGTGTCTAGCCCATTTGCTAAAGTAATCTTGAGATTGAGGTTGACACTAGACAGCAATTCATTAGCATCTATCTTTGGGCATAGACTTCCTCATACATAGGGTTGTAGAGCAAAGACTAACCACGCTGCTCCACTGTTTTTACATGAAATAAGGACAAAGTTTCTTTTTTTAAGTTACATGTTGCTGTACCCGCTGTTGTTATAGATATGGTTTGTTTAGTTATTAGTTTATATAGATATTATGTGTGATAAATGTGCATGGAGGAGTGTTGGTGCCAACACTTATGTATGGTAGTGAAAGTTGGGTATGGCAGATGAAGCATAAACGTAAAATAAACGCGGTAGAGATAAGCGCGTTAAGAAATATGAGTGGATTGAAACTGAGTGAAAAAGCAAGAAATAGTATGATAAGAGAACATTATCTTATAAAAGATGTAGTGACTAAAATTGAGAAAGGTATGCTTAGATGGCTTGGGCATGTAGAGAGAATGAGTGAAAGGAGACTGACAAAAAGGATTTATGAGTCAAAAGTGAATGCGAAAGTTGCTCACCAGTGAGATATGTTGGGCGGGAATGATCTTTTGCGAGAACGTAGTCTCGCAAAAGGAGGCCAGCGAATGAGAGAGGGAGAATGCAGTAGATGCCCCATCTCACCACCTGTTACCTGCTCCCATTTCAGTGAATCCTCAGCCAGACTCATCCGAGAAACTAGGTAGGAATGCGTAAGCTGATCCACTGGTGTCTCACTCACGAATGAAGAGGGTTCCGCTGGGTTTTAGTGGTTATTGCGAGTCTTCTACCTCGCAGAGTCCCGCACACCGAAGCTACGTGTCGGGGTTAGTGCGTAAATGCATTCCCCAAAGAAAAAAACGGTCAAGAGTAATCTAAACGGATGAATGTCTATGAAAGCTTTAATGAGAATGAAAGAAGCGAAGAAGATATGCGAGGATCGTGGCAAGTGGATGGACGTGGTCTCTGCCTACCCCGAAGGGAATCAGGCGTGATGCTGTACGTATGTTTATAGAGATTCAGCCGGGACCATTAGATTGTCGGCCTCTCCATCTTAAAGTTATCACTTATGTCTTAAGCACGTTCCAAGCTTTTTTTTCATATCACATATACACACTATGATATATAGGCGCATTTATTTTCCCTATCACTTAACAAACTCCATTTGTTCCCTTGAAAAATGTTTTCAAGACGTACCTACTCTACTTGCATGAAAGGGTTCCCCTAATATACCCATTTGTATGGCTTAGCCGACTTATGCGCATTACGGACGTGTTTCAGCAACACAAGAAAATAAAAAAGCAAACATTTACTATAATAAACATCCAGAGGACTCCTCTGAGCAAATCTTTCATTGCTATTTACTGGCGGTTGTTTGAAATGGATTAAATACCTGATTTCTTTCAATCAGTGAATGATATGACGCTAAATATCATATAAGGTAAGGTAAGTAGCAGCCCATTAACGTCCCACTGCTGGGCACAGGTCTCCTCGCTCATATGAGAGAGGGTTTTTAGAGCATAGACCCACCACGCTGCTCCACTGCGGATTGGCAGGCATAGTACACAAGTGCACTCTCTATTCCTTCACTCTCATAGTCCGATGTGACGGGAATCCGACACGACCGGAGAGAGATCAGGCGCAGGACCGACGGCTTAACGTGCTCTCCGAGGCACGGGGGTGGATCACACCGCCAACTTCCCAACTTCGGGCAAATATTGAGAAAATCTTAATAGAAAACTCAATATTGATTTTTGAATTGGCCCGACCCGGGACTCGAACCCAGGACCTCATGTCTGTAGTCGAACATGCTAACCACTAGACCAATGAGGCAGAGGAATATCATATATATAGCAATATCCTTTTAATACGCAATAAACCTTAAAAATACTAACTAGATTTTCATGCAATTTTCATTAATATATAGAGTGATTCATGATGAAGGGTTTGGTATATAATACATCAAAGTGTTGTATAAATTGCTTGAAATATAAAGATAAATTTAAAAGTATCGGAATAAATGAAGTTGCTGGGAGCTTTCATCGATAACACTGCTCAATAACGCTTTGATGTATTACAAAAGAAGTTACAGTAAGTTATAACAATATATAGTTAGGTAATTAGAAAATTTTAACAAAAAAAGAACCGCCTTCAAAACAAACTTGCAAATATTCCATGACAAAGTGACGGAACTCTTCAATTCTTAGGAGCAAATGAACGATACCCGACAGAATCTTCTATAGGATATCCAGATATTTGAGTTGCCTACCGTAACTTCAGTATGGTCAAGTGATTGTCGTAGTTAAATATGAAGATCAAGGGATCTCCTCAACGGCTTACAGTAAGGGTACGATTTATGGCAAAATATATAACTGCCTGTAATCAAATAGCAATGAGCTTACGTCTGTTGCTTTTTTCTCCGGCGTATATAAAGTTACTTAGTTTTTTAGTACTTAAAATAAAAAAAAGTTTCTAAGCTTTTGAATCGAGGATGGATAATGAATGAATACCAAATTATAGCCAAATATATTTAACATTTTTACATAATTACAAAATTAACAAATATAAGGAGGATTACGAGATACGAGAGTCGGATTCTCGTATGTAAATTATTCATATTACATTGACATTGAAATACCTGTGTAAACATGAGATCATATGAAGTTCGATAGCAAAACGGAATACATTTACTAATTCCAAATTCCCTTGTTTGATATATTTAACAAAGATAATCCTTGCGGAACGTTCTGATTCAATGTTACGGTAGTTTGAATCACCGTATAAATATATATATGTCGGAGTATAAGAGAGAAGGAGAGCATAAAGCATAGGAGCGTAGGGTTCTCCGCCGACATCGTCATTAATGACATCCATAATTTCCATATTGTTGTCGTTAATGAGTAACGTTGGTGCAATTTTTTATTAATTAACTCAGATTATAATTATGTCTAATATCCATGTACCGCCACACCCAATCATCGTTGAGAACTCAGCTCTCGAAATTGTAGACGAGTACACATACCTGAGACATATAGTCCAGCTAGGTAAGTCCAATTTCGAGAAGGAGGTCAACCGCCGAATCCAACTCGGTTGGGCAGCGTTCGGGAAACTACGCCAGATATTTTCGTCCGATAATCCTCAGTGCCTGAAGACCAAAGTCTTCGAACAGTGCGTGTTGCCAGTGATGACCTACGGTTCTGAGACGTGGTCGCTGACTATGGGCCTCATGCGGAAGCTCAGAGTCACTCAGCGTGCGATGGAGAGGGCTATGCTCGGAGTTTCTCTACGTGATCGAATTAGAAATGAAGAGATCCGTAGTAGAACAAAAGTCACCGACATAGTTCAGCGAATCGCGAACCTGAAGTGGCAATGGGCGGGGCACATAGTCCGAAGGACCGATGGACGTTGGGGGCCGAAGGTGCTGGAGTGGCGACCCCGCACCGGACGGCGCAGTGTAGGCAGACCCCCGACAAGATGGACCGATGATATAAAGAGGGTCGCCGGTAGCCGCTGGGGCCAGGCGGCGAAAGATCGAGCCTTGTGGAGGTCATTACGTGAGACATGTCCAGCAGTGGACGTCCATTGGTTGAAGCGATAATGTTCAATCACTTTATGTTTTCGATATCAATTTATACAAACTCATTAATAATAGCTACCTCATGTCTATAGTTCAACATGCTAACCACCAGACTAATGAGGCAGTCTCCACTAGACCAATGAGGCAGTCTCCACAGATACAGAAGTATGCCTTGGTAAATAGAAGAAAAATTATCATTAAGACGAGCTCTTGGATTCGATCTCCTTGTCTGTCTCCGGACTGGTGAGTGGCTTCGGCCGTGGCTTCTTACCACCTTACTAGCAAATATATCTTACAGGTTAACGGGCTTTTATCTTACACTGTATCTTCACTTATTCAAGTTATTCTGTCAACAGTAAAAAAAAGGAATTAATGTTGCCCATAACCAAGTGTTACTAACTAATTCCCTGTGTATTTAATTCTAAATAAGACATAGATGAAGTCGCGGGCAGAAGCTAGTATCATACTTAAAGGTTACCAAGGTTTGTTTATAAAAAATGACTTTTATAAACAAACAGCGGTGTGTAATCAGGGAGAGGATATGCGTTGTAGGTTACAAAGATGCAATCATAAGATGTTTAGGTATGGGGGGACTACGCGGGTCATTCCACAAAGACAGCTTTGTCATCTTCTGCATGCGACTTCATCTCCCTCAATTTCAGGATTAAGCCCAGGGGTAATGCTCTCCAGCGAGAGATGGTGGGCGGCAGTGGTCTTCTTTTGCGAGACGGCAGTCTCGCTGAAGGAAGCCCACGAGAGAGAGAGGGAGAATGCAGAGGATGCACCCCCTCACCGCCGAAGGAGGCGGAATATAAGGCGGCGCGTGTTTGCGCAACTCCTCCCGCCTCCGTGAATCCCAAAAAAACAAAAAAAAAGGGGGGTAAGTGGTGAAAGTTTGCGAAGAAAAAGACAACAGGCATTAACACAGGCTATGAATCAGGAACCTATTCTTTAATCCAAAGTATAATATACCCGACTGTCTCATTGGTCTAGTAGTTAGCACGTTCGACTACAGAAATCGATATTGAGTTTTCTATTAAGATTTTGTGTGGTCCACCCCCGTGTCTCGGAGAGCACGTTAAGCCATCGGTCCTGCGCCTGAACTCTCTCCGGTCGGATTTCCGCCACATCGGACTATGAAAGTGAAGGAATAGACAGTGCACTTGTGTACTATGCCTACCAATCCGCAGTGGAGCAGCGTGGTGGGTCAATGATCTAAAAACCCTCACTTCTATGAGTGAGGAGGCCTGTGCCCAGCAGTGGGACGTTAATGGGCTGCTACTTACCTTACTTATAAAATACCCCTTCAGGCAATAGGCTCGAGGCATATTGCCTAATAGACGGATCTGAATGGAGAAATTCAGAAATAAGAGCTCTAGGTTGAAACTCGCTAAGACTTCTCACCATGACGTTCCGTGCATCCATGAGGATTTCCCGATGAAACAATGAGCAAATCCCTTCAACCGTTGTTGTGTAATTCTTTGAAATACACCCAAACCTTCGTTTATATAGAAAAAAGTAACAGATTGATTCCAGTTGCATTCAGATACAAAATATTTCATTTTTTATTTTTTAAACATTGTGGAATAACCCAACAAATTCTAAAGGGCATTTCACACGATTTTAATGACGCGCGGTTGTGTTATTACTATGTAAGATTGGAGTGATAGAAATATGGACATTTCATACTACGTAAAGCAGTTTATTTCAGAGACTTACAAATCAAATATAATATATTTTTATAAGATAAGAGTACCTATCATAAACAGCGTGCAAAATCTATAATTTTAAAATAACTTTTTTATTCTTATGCCAGATAGTATCATTTCTATGAGTCACCTACAGTCAAATTAATAAACACATTACAGTTTAGGGCGAAACGTAATAAAACCGTATGAGTGTGCTTAAAAACTGTGTTTCGTACGAAATATTTCATTTTAGCGGTCTTTAATATAGTAATAACATTTAGATATAAGCTATATACGTACGTTATTAACTCACAATGGCAGTGGCGTAGCTATAGAGTGGCAGGGCTGGCAAAATGCCACGGCCCCCTGGCCCAAGAAAGCCCCGGCCCAAGAGTTACTCGAAGCATATGGGAGAAGACATGTTGTACGACTTGGCTATTTTGCCTTTTGAAAATTCTAGGCCCGATCTAAACTTGGATTATGTAACAGACACTTCTGCACAACAGGAACAGGAAGCTCAAAAAAAAGATTTTTCATTATAAATTACCTCATTGAAATTAAATTGTTATTTTTATTTCATTGTAAATAAATGCAGGTTTCCTTACGACGTTGTTCCTTCATAGAAAGGCTAATGAATGGAAGATGAATGTGACGTCTCTTGATGAAGGCTTGCGTGGGGACTACAGCTCTTTATCTCTCGTCTAAGGGAGGAGGCATATGCCCAGCAACATAACAGTGTTAATAGGTTGGTAAATGTGAATTCATGTATAAGCCTATGCTCTTGAAAATAAAATCCTTGTTAGTGTAAGTACGTGACGATATTTGTGGTAGGGCCTCGTCAAAAGAATTTTCCACAGGCACCAGATGGTATAGTTACGCGACTGCACAATGATACAATTTATAACTGCTTTGTTGCATTTAATAAGCTTGAAAGGCACCAGAAATTCGTCAACGTCGTCGTCGCTTCATCCGATGGACGTCCACTGCTGGACATCACGTAATGACGTCTGCAAGGCCCGATCTTGCGCCACCTGGCTTCAGCGGCTACCGGCGACCCTCTTTATGTCACCGGTCCACGTTGTAGGTTGTCCACGTTGTTGTATACTGCGCCGCCTGGTGCGGGGTCGCCACTTTAGCAACTTCCGCCCCCAACGTCCATCGGTGCTTCGGACTATGAGGTCCGCCCATTGCCACTTCAGGTTCGCGATTCGTAGGATTATGTCGGTGATTTTTGTTCTACTACGGATCTCTTCGTTTATGATTCTATCACGTAGAGAAACTCCAAGCATAGCCCTCTCCATCGCACGCTGAGTGACTTTGAGATTCCGCGTGAGACCCATAGTCAGCGACCACGTCACAGAACTGTAGGTCATCACTGGCAACACGCAATGTTCGAAAACTTTGGTCTTCAGGCACTGAGGGTTATCGAACGAAAATATCTTGCGTAGTTTCCCGAACGCTGCCCAACCGAGTTGGATTCAGCGGTTGACCTCCTTCTCGAAATTGGACCTACCTAGCTAGACTATATTGCCCAGGTATGTTTACTCGTCAGCAATTTCGAGAGCTGAGTTCTCAACGATGACTGGGTGAGGCCTTACATAATATAATAGACATAATTTTCGTTTTATCCATGTTCAATTTCAGGCCCACCTGTTGAGAAACTCTGCTGAGGTCATCGAGAATTTTATTGAGATCTACGAGAATCTCTGCCACAGTCATCGGCAAACTGTAGATGAGTTCAGAAATTATTAAACTTTTATTGGTATATATTGGATATAAGTCTGATCTGAAGAAACGCGCGTTAGTTTATCCGTCTGTATAAACCTGAGTTGACATTGTACTTAACGCTTAGACGTGACCTCAGTAATGGAAATACATAACTATACCGTGGTCCCTCCTACTATATATAGCCTATTTTATGCGAATTGATTAATAAATAAAAGGAAATTGGTTATAAAGTACAATTAAATTATAATATAAGTGAGTGATAGTGAAATACATTGGAAATAGTTTGAGTGAAATATAAAAAAAACATCAACAACAAAACGTGTGTAATGAAATTTTGAAATTCAAAAATTCTTTATTCAAGTAAGCTTATTACAGCACTTTTAGCAGTAACCTGTTAGAAGGTATATCTCATATGGTTTCCAGACAACACAATATCGAATATGTTATAAATCTATCATATTATTTATATAAATCTATAACTTATACATACGAGTACATGCAGTGGCAATGGAAAGTCTACTAAATCGGACTATAGATTTGTTTTTGTTGACATAAAAGTTTTATTTCACTAAGTTTTTCGTTTATTGGAGACAGATATACAAGATTGTGTACTGAATATTCCAGAAAAACTATGTTAACATAAAAATAATCATTCTAGAATACATAAAGTGTTTTCTGCCTAAATGAATAAAATGGTACGCCTTTCTTTAGATTGACATTTTTAAATTGTTTATATCTTTTGAATGGAAAATCTGATTTTAATAATTTAAAAAGTATTTTACAGGTATTGAAACGGTCTTTAATAAAATATCAATTAATAGGATAAAATTTAATACAGATGTATGAATAATATGGTTTGATTATTGTCGTAATTTTTATTAACTTTTAAAATGTAAAAATTTAGTTATAGTGGCATAACTACAGTAGTTAGACATATGGTATCATCGACTTTTTTACAGATATTAATACGTTCTATAATATTGTAGAACATTTTTTTGTTCTATCATCAGTAGTTTCCAAAGCGCTCCCGATGACAGATTTTTTGTAACAAATTTTTTCACAGCTTGGGTTACATTAATGCATTTTTAATGAGGACCCCTATTTTTTTTTTGACAAAGTAATATAGCTTATGTCGGTCAGTGAAAATGTAGCTTTCTAATGGTGCAAACATTTTTGATATCGGTCCAGTAGTTTTTGTGTAAAAACGTTACAAACATATAATTACAAACATACAAAAACAAATGTTTCCTCTTTATAATATCAGGGCCCGTAGACAAGTTACTTTCGAAGATTGCTAACGCTCAAAAACTGAATGGGAATGACGTTTAATTTTTCTATAAGAAACGTCATTCCCATACATTTTTTGAGCGTTAGCAATCTTCGAAAATAACTTGTCTAGAGGCCCGGTTAAGATAACACTGTGTAAGCGTCATAATAAGTTTAATAAATCATATTTTTATTATTGTTTACAAACGCCATCTGTTCACAATACAGTAAAGTTTTACATAAACATTTTAACGCAGGATATTGCCATATTCAATTGACAGATGTCCACATTCAAACTTGGTAAGATGTCATTGGTAGTTTTCAAAAACTGCTTGATTTTTAAAATGAAGCACGAATCATTGAAATAAATATTTCGCTTAAAAACATCCTTATATGTAAAATAAATAAGTGTATGTAAAAGTTTGCTCTTTTACCGAGAAATAAAACTGATTGAACAGTTATTGTTACACGATATTAAACAAGGTGTTAGGAGACCGCTTCCGAAAACAAAGACAGACGATAGTACTAACGACACCTTTGATGATGGGACTGAAAAAAATTGATCTTGATAAAAATAAAGGTACACAGCGTGCGTACAAAGTAGACCTAGTCAGTAGTGAAACTTCATTGGCAAACTAATTTTTAAGTCTTGTTTATATTTATACAAACCTAAATCTTACCTAATAAACAAAAGTCCACCTTGTATTTATAGGTTTATGTCTAAAAACATCATTTATATAGTCACTCAATAATCACTCACAGGTTATAAAATACCACAAAAAATAACTTAAAAGACCTTCAACGCGACACACGTACCGTTAGTAACGGTTACTTTGTAACCGTTTTATTTTTTCTATTGTTTGGTGTTATCTCTATGCCTAGTTTGTTACGACAGTTACCGAGAATCGATATAGATAATACACATTACGACTTAAATAGAAAGAGATGCTTATATTTCAAATCGGCCTTGTCAACCGGTAGTTGACATGTGCAATCTAAAGGTTATAGTTTTTACACAGCATCGCACCGGAACACAAATCTCTTTAGCGGTACGGTTTTGCTGGTAGGGTGATAACTAGCCACGACCGAAGCTTTCCAGTCCAGACTCAGGCAAATTAGGAAATGCAATTTCCTAAATGGATCCTACCGGGGATCGAACCTGGGACCTCTACTAGCAAAGCGAGTATTCACACAACTAGACCGCTAAGAAATAAATTTGAATATGGATATCTGCAGTAAATCGAAATTAATTTACATTGCATAAATCTGCAACAGATCGTGTTGCGTTTCATCGATGCATTTGCATATCATTTCTTAATGAAACAAATTGGTATAAATGCCTACCAATAACGAAGATAAAAGGCCAATAACGAATGCACTGCGTTTAAAATAAACATGTCCCTGTAATCACGTGCAGTTGACCAAAGCATTCGCAAATAGTCACACTTCCGTATCCAAAAAAAAAAAAAAAAAACAATAAAGTGTTAATATATGTAAAATATTTTCTAATTTTTATATAACCATTGTAAGAAAAAGTGTTAAATTTAATTCTATCAATAAATTCTTACAATTGCAATATTAAAATCAATACAATTTGAAATTACAAGTATATTCTTTAATAAATTACAAGTATTTTTATTCATTGTTCTACTGTTTAAAAAGAAAACAAAAAGTGTTAATATATTTAAAATATTATATAACTTTTATATAAAAATTGTTTGAGTAAGTAAATTTAATTCTATCAATAAATTTTAACAATTGTTCAAATCAATACAATTTATAAGTATATTCTTTAATAAATTACAAGTATTTATGTTAATTTTTCTACTGTTTAAAAAAAAACACAAAGTGTTATTGGTACATACATTTAAAAGTTTATTTTCAATAATCATTGTAAATATCCTTTACAATTTTCACTAAAAAATAAATACATTTTTCAATAACTTCAATAGATTTTTAATTAATTAAAATTACGACTATATTCTTTTATTTTTATAAAATAATCTGCTGTTTTTCAAATTTTATTAACTATCAAATATTCAAAAGTTTATTATTCAATAACAACCGTAAAAATAAATATATTGAATTCCATTAGTACACTTTTGCTATTTTTAATTAATTAAAATTACAAGTATATTCTTTTATTTTTATTTCAATAATTAATATGCTGTTTATCAAAATAAATTTCATCAACTAACAAAAATTTAAATGTTTATTATTCAATAACAACCGTAAAAATAAATATCTTTAATTCCATTAGTAAACTTTTGCTATTTTTATTTCATTGAAATTACAAGTATATTCTTTAATTTTTGTTAATTATTCTGCTGTTTTTCAAAATAAACAAAGAAAGTTTTCTTAACTGTCAAATTGTTATTCAATAACAATTCTAAGAATTAATGTTACATTTACTTTTGTAGCAATAAATATAAAAAAAATCATGTGATATTGATAATTACGATTATATTGTGGTTTTTATTTATAAAATTAGAATTTTCTGATCAATTAACAATACAGTTAAGGCTTTTGGTTGCAATTTAGCTTTTTTAAAACAAAGTGGGCTTGTTTATATAGATTTTTGTGCGGATTATTGAAAATCCAGCAAAATTAAGCAAATACAGGGTAAGTTGACCATTGTTATCTCATTATATCTGATATTAGCATACTTAACTGATACATGCTTCTTAAGTGACTCGCTGTCTATTACTCGTACCCATTACATGTTTAAAATTAGGAGAAAAACTTATTTAAACAATATTCTTCATTAACTTTAAGTTCTTCTGAATTTTTGATAACGATTCTACCAGAAAAAATAACGTCAAGGTTCTACTTTCAATTATATTATCAAAATTAATGATTTTAAACTGGTTGTACATATCAAAAGTGAAACTTCTTTGACAAACAAATTTTCTATCTAAAAATCTAAAACTTTACATTTAGAGAATTGTCATTAAAATGTTAAAAGTGTCCAAAATTAATACAAATAGTTGATTAAAATCTCAAATGACGAATTGTAAATAAAAATGCCACGTGTTTTTTGACAATATTAGAAATTATTAATTATATTTTGTAAAAGAGAATTTATGAAATGTTATTTGTATATATTAAAAATATCTAACCTTAAAACAAATGAAGAATAAAGGAGTTTCACTACAAAAATTAATTGAAATATTATTAAACCGTGTATTATTTCATTAACCTCTTATTTTATGTGAAAAATAAACATTTATGAACCAACAAAGCCTATTTGATCACACACACACACACACACACACACACACATCTAAATTAAACACTTTTTAGTGAATAATACAAGAAGTTAAATGGATCTTTATTTTACTAATAAGAGTTAGAAGATTTTAAGAAAATTCATATTATATTTTAATTTAATTGACACTAATAATATTTGAATAACATCTATATACCTACCAATCCGCAGTGGAGCAGCGTGGTGGGTCTATGCTCTAAAAACTCTCGCTCCTCGGAGTGAGAAGGCCTGTGCCCAGCAGTGGGACGTTAATGGGTTGCTACTTACTAACATCTATATATATGAAAATCAATTGTTGTTCGTTAGTTTCGCTTAAACTTGAGAACAGATGGACTGATTTGAATAATTTTGCTTTTGAATTATTCGTGGAAGTCCAGAAAAGGGTTAAAAGTGTGAATATATTTTAAAAAGTGCTTGGAGTTTGGTAAAAATAACAATCTCGCTCTCCCTTACCTTTGTTGTTTAGAAATCAATTGAATTTAAAAGTCGTTCAAAAATCAAATAAAATATCAAATTACTTCTTTTTCTTTAATGGCTTTTAAATGTGACAATTGAGCACACGCCATTTCGCCAGTGTCACGTAAATTGGAGAA
Source organism: Elymnias hypermnestra (assembly GCA_015832385.1). Classification (NCBI taxonomy): domain Eukaryota; kingdom Metazoa; phylum Arthropoda; class Insecta; order Lepidoptera; family Nymphalidae; genus Elymnias; species Elymnias hypermnestra. Next base: position 302,186 of record JACTOM010000029.1, read on the forward strand.
CGAAGGAGGTTATTGATCATAAAACAGCATTCAGATTATCTTTTATCAAAGAACACTTTTTTCATTAACCGACTTCAAAAAAAGGAGGTTATCAATTCGTCTGTATTTTTTTTTATGTTTGTTACCTCATATCCCCCGACTGAGTGGACCGATCTTGATGATTTTTTTTTAAATGAGGTGGTCGTCATAGGGTCCCATTTTTTTTTAAAGACAGTTCTGATGATGGCATCCATGAGAAAACCGGATAAGTGTTGAATTTGCATAAGCATGTGCGCGACAAATGGACGAATAACTCAAGATCACGCCAACCGATTTCGATGATTTTTTTTTATTAGAAAGAATATACTTCAAGGGTTGTTTTGTGATAGCTTAGTTAGATTCTGATGATGAATTCTATGACAAAGTGACGGAACTCTTCAATTCTTAGGAGCAAATGAACGATACTCGACAGAATCTTCCATAGGCTATCCAGATATTTGAGTTGCCTACCGTAAGTTCGGTATGGTCAAGTGCTACTCGTAGTTAAATATTAAGATCAATGGAACTCCTCAACGGCTTACAGTAAGGGTGCGGTTTAAGGCTGAAAATATAAGAGTCTGTAATCAAATAGCAATGAGCTTACGTTTATTGCTGCATTGCAAACAACTTCAAATTCACAAAAAATCAAAAATAAATAAAAATTTTAACAAAAAAATACAGGCTTTTTAGAGCATATTAATATATTTGTAAGTCTATTTTGAAAGCGGTTTAGTGTTGTTAAAAATTTTATTTTTAATACTTGACATTGACAAGCAACAATTTCTGAACGCAACTATAATATTTTAAAGTTTGGCGGGAATCGGGACGTAATGGCCGCGTTGTCTTGATTTCTAATTCTTATTGTTCTGGTTAAGTTTCGACCACATTTTTTACTGAAGTTGAAACATTCTGAGGTGGTTCAAAGTTTGTTTGGCTTTGCTAGTAAATATATAAATACAATGATAAAATTTAACGTAACTGTAACATATGTTAACTCTTACAGTTACAGTTAGCGTTATATATTGCTTTAAAGTATGTAAAGACAAGTCATAGATTGATTTGATATTTTGTTACTATCGTATCCCATTAAATGATTCCTATACTAAATAAGGAAAAACAAATATCAGACAAATAAATAGATCGTCGTCGTCGTCTCAACCGATGGACGTCCACTGCCGGACAAAGGTCTCTCTTAATGAGTTCCATTGGGCCCTATCTTGCGCCGCTTGTATCCAGCGGCTGCCAGCGACCCGCCTGATGTCATCGGTTCACCTGATGGGCCGCCATTCTAGCACCTTCGGGCCCCAATTGGTCCATCGGTTCTGCCAACTATGTGTTCTGCCCGTTGCCATTTTAGCTGTGCAATTCGGTAGGCTACGTCGGTGACTTTAGTTCTCCCACGGATCTCGCCATTTCTGATTTGATCACGTAGGAAACCCCGAGCAACCTCTCCATTGCCTGCTGAGTGGACTCTCGAGTCTTCTTACGAGCCCCATAGTCAGCGGCCATAAATAGCTATAAGAATGTAATTAATTTCGCGATAAGGAATACTGAGGATAATAAATTAATTTGATTTCAATGTAAATTTTTCTATTGCGATAAACAAGGTTAAATTGCAAATAAATATTTGAAAATTATGCACAAATTAGCGTTAGATGTTCTCAAGAAAATTATATATATAGAGTGTTAATTTCTTTATAAAAAGACGAATACATTATATACTACAATCCATGAAAAAAAGTTAAGAGAAGTTACATGAACCGTTTCTTTTCTTTCCCTTAAAAAAAGTTGTGGGTAGTTCTTAAAAACACTTTTAGCAGTTCTCTTTTCAGGTTATAAACCTGGTTTTAAACCACTTATCTAATATAAGAAGTATTTCGGCGAGATTCCCTGTTTCTTGAGTTAAAGACGCCAACTGCAGTTCATAAATAAATCTAAGATTTGGCATTGCTATTGGCGTTTGATGACAAAAATAATTCAATCTTATATATAGTTCGATTATAAATAATCCATAACAGGCGCGCGTGTCGGTAATATTTTGACCAACACATTAATTTGAAGAACTAAATTCTGGTAGTAAAAGGAATAAACGGCTAGAATATTCATAAATTACAAACCATTTTCGGTGCATGACAGAAGTTCATCAAGGCAAGGTACAAAATACGAGAATCTGTCTGTTTTACTTTTACTATATAAAAAAATAGAAGATAAAGGTAAGTAGCAGCTTACTTATGTCCCATTGCTAGGCACAGACCTTATTCATTGAAGAGAGGGTTTCATAGTTTCATCACAATGATTCACTGCCAGTTGGCAGGTTACATATATTCCAGTATGACTTCCAGGATATGCAGGTTTTATCACGTTGTTTTCCTTTATCAAAAAGCACAATTCTGGATTAAAAAGCATAGTAGAATCCGTCTCACGACTAGATCGTCATGGCCCATAAGATATTATTGTAAATAATGTCATAGTGAATAATGAATTAAAATATAGCAATGGCCCCGTTGACGCAGAAGACTGACTAAAAGGATTTATAAGTCAAGAGTGAATGGGAAAGTTGGAAAGGGAACAGCAAGGCGAAAGTTAAGAATGAATGAATTACTCGTCAAATGTTTACTTTACGCTGATGATCAAGTAATACTTGCGAGCTACAGGAGATGGTAAATATTATGAATGAAGTTTTAAAAGGGAAAGGAATGAAAGTGAATGTAAACAAAACGAAAGTTATACTTTTTGAAAGAGATGAATCTGTGATGAATGGCAATATTTTGATACATGGGGAACAAGTGGAAGAGGTGAAAGAATTTGTATTCTTGGGATCTAAATTGACAAAAGATGGAACATGTGAAAGTGATATTGAAAGGAGAGTAAATGCAGGAAATATAGTATATGGTGCTCTGCACGCTTTTATGAACAGCCAGATTGGTGTCTCAAAGGGCCAGACTGGCTGTGCATGCTGGAGTGTTGGTGCCAACACTTATGTATGGTACTGATAGTTGGGTATGGCAGAAGAATCACAAAAATAAAATAAATGCGGTAGAGATGAGAGCGTTGAGAAATATGTGTGGATTAAAACTGAGTGACAGAGTAAGAAATAATGCGATACGAGAACGTTGTGGTATAAAAGAAGACGTAGTGACTAAAATTGAAAAAAGTATGCTTAGATGGTTTGGGTATGTAGAGAGAATGAATGAAAGGAGACTGACAAAAAGTATTCTAAACCGACGAACTTATATGAATGTATGAAAGGTTTAATGAGAAGAAGCGAAGGAGATATGCAAGGACCGTGGCAAGTGGAAGGATGTTGTCTCTGCCTAGCCCTAGGGGAATGAGGCGTGATGCTATGTATGTATGTATAAATTAAAAATATCAAATAGGTTGTGTTTATTAACTGCTTATTAATGTCCCACGCATAAGCACTGCTCCAATGCCCATTTATCTACCCAAAATCTTCCCGAGAGAAGTTATTTTTTTGTTTTATAAGTGTATATATAAACACACATTATAAGTACTTAGTCAAAGCAATTTTGATAATAGAACAGACACTTATTTCAATGCGATTGTTAATTAGGTAGATATTATTTAATTGAATTCACGAAATAGAACCGATATTCAAAATACTGATCATATTGTAACGAAAACATGTTTTCGTATCATATAGATACCGTAATGACTAAATATTCATTTCTTTGCTTTTTAACGCCCTAACCGGTTTTCTCTTAGCTGTAATGAATTACAAAAAGTAAAAGCCTTCAGAGCATGGTAGCCAATCGATACTTGCGCGCGCAATTGTAAACCGGACCAAGGAAATCCGCCACACAGTTTTCCATGGCAAACTTATACTGCAACTAACGTTTCCATTACCTCTCCATAAGTGTACAACAGTGTAATACGTGTAAACAAGTAAGGAAATGGAAAAGGAGAATGGTAATACATACGCACACGTTCTAAAACTATCTAGTCAGCTAAAATAGAACTAGACATTACCTTCTAATGAATGCAAGTGCATAAATATTATTGATCCTAATAACAAGGGAAGTGAAGTGAATGGATTAAAATGAATGATAAAATAAACTATAAGAATATTAATTTAAAAATCATATTTATAATAAATAAGATTAAGTTAAATTATAAAGAAATAGCGAGACCTAATTAAGTCCAGTGACCTGAGTTAAGGCGCATAACTGTGCCTGTAATGGAGAAAGGTGAACGTTTTTCAGAATACCTCTTCGTGAAGATGGGCCCGGGAGACAGGGGGCCTAAGACAACGGAAGACCGTCCAGCTTCCGCAGAACTCAATGCAATTGAAAAATGGTTTTCTGATAACTCTTTACTTGCAACAACACTTATCGGTGTAATCTTGGGAATTATTGTTGGTAATTAAGTCATACTTTACTCGAAACATATCGTTCAATTCTCACACAATATTCTTTTCTTTTGTATAAATTTCTTTTATTCTTTGAACTTTATTGTTTTCAGGTACATCTCTTCGTCCTTTCGATTTATGTCCAGATCTTTTGGTAATGATTTCATATCCTGGGGAATTATTCATGCGACTTTTAAAGCTCATGATTTTACCGTTAATAATTGCCAGTCTTATAGCTGGTTCTGCAAGTATCAATGCAGAGATGAGTGGTAAGATTGCGGTGAGAACGTTATGTTATTTTGTTCTGACGTCCATGTTTAATGCATTCCTCGGGATTGTATTGGCAACTTTAATTCATCCTGGAAAACCTGAATTGAAGGAGGACTCGATCTCTTTTACAACTGATAGGAGAGAACATAGCATTTTGGACAGTTTCTTAGATATTGGTCGGTAAGTTGTTAAAAAAATTACTGAATAATACGCCGATGATATTTTTAAGTGTAATTATAAAAATGTTTAACCTTTTCAGAAATATCTTCCCTGATAATATAGTTCAAGCTGCTTTCCAACAAGCGCATACAGTGTATGTAAAACCAAAGTCCCAATTTTTGGATGCAAACGTAACGAACAATGTTTCGCCTTATACAGTTCGAGAAATACGTTACAGGTATGTTAAGTTTGCCTTATTTCCAAGCAATTTAGTCAACCCGCGTTTTGTTGTAACTCAATGATGATAGTTATAGATTGACATGTAATACAAAATTAATTTTCACCTACATAATTTGAAATTTCCTTTATTTTTTATGTGATAGATGCAACGAAATTTTTAAAAAGCCTTAAGTGCAAAAATACATTACTTATGCTCCAGTTACATGAGTTTTGTACCCGATATTTACGCCCATACACATTATTCCTTAATTATACAGAAAGTAGCACTTTTCCAGTCTTTCTTACCCTATTTTTTCAAAAACTATTATTAGTAACGTAATCTGAATCTCATGATCATGATCAAAATAAAACCCTCCAATAACAGCTAACCTTTTGATTTCAGATCTGGTACTAATACACTTGGACTCGTCTTCTTTTGTCTCGCTTTCGGCAGTTGTTTAGGTACTCTTGGCCCTAGAGGAAAAGTTGTGATTGACTTTTTTCAAGCCATTTTTGAAGTCATTATGAAAATGGTCACAGGCATTATGTGGTGGACTCCTGTTGGAATCGGTAGTGTGATTGCAGGAAAAATTTTAGGAGTCAACAATATAGGTATGTTTCAAATTTGAAGTTAATATATTTTTAGTGACAGCATACCCAAATTTAGGATAACAATAGTGCCATTGACAACGGAGCAGCGAATCAAAGAATTAGTTACAGTTCTTTCATTCGTTGTTTCGCAAATTATTATAGTTCTCTTAATGCTTTGGTTCAAATTTATCTTTTGTTTTTAATTTTCTTTAAATTTTACATATTTCTTTTTTAGTTTGCCACTGTGGTTGTTTTACATTAACGTTGTTACTATTTATAAATGAAATAGAATTTGCCTTGCAAAATAACCTAACTTCTATGTGTACCTCTACAATATATATTTCGTTAGTGGTCTAATAATAAATAAACATTTTACTACTAGCTTTCTCCTTCTCTCTATCTATATAAATCAAACTAATTTGTTGCTACACTTATTTGATTTGTTACAATATCAGTCGATTAACAGGTTCTTTACTTATGTTCATTTCAGCTATTTTTATGTGACTAAGTTTTAAACACCTGTCAGTTACAAATTCACAAATTTTCACATTTATTCTATTAGTAGGATTTACATAAACTTACTAATCTTTGAAATGGTTAAATTGATTTTGACTGATTGGATATATTTCATAGATTTTTCTCATATTCCAGCTCAGGTTGTATCTCAACTGGCTTGGTTTATTGCTACGGTCACAGTCGGTGTGTTTTTATATCAGTTGATTGTTATGCAATTGATCTATTTCTTATTCCTAAGAAAGAACCCATACAAGTTCTACTGGGGCCTTACTCAGCCAATGCTTACTGCGTCAGCAACGGCTTCTACGTAAGTGATGATATTATGTAAAAGCGAATGAATGATATTTAATAAATAGAGAACTCTTTCAATTTTTTATGTTGTGGAATGCGTTAACTTTTTGTAACCTTGTAATTTATCTGTATCTCTATTTACAGTGCCGCTGCTCTGCCAACAACTTTCGTGGTAATGGAAGGTCCTCTGCGAATAGATCCACGTATTACACGATTTGTACTCCCAATAGGCTGCAATATAAACATGGACGGAACCGCACTGTTTCTGGCTGTTGCCAGCGTATTTATTTGCCAAATGAATAGTATGCATCTAGGATTTGCACAGTTTGCTACAATATTGTAAGTATGGGTTTTTTTAAACTGGAACTATTCACTAATTTCTTTAATAATCGGCTCATGATTTTTGGTGTTCATGGGTTAATGTTGTAAGATTAATAAACGTCGTTGGATCGAATGTAGCTGAAAATAATTCCTGACTTATTTAAATCACTTTGTTATTGCATGAAATATTACTTGCTATTAGTGTTGAATAGTGCTGCAGTTATTTTGCCAATATTGTCTTATTGAGTCTTAAACTTATAAGATTATTATACACGTTTCTACTTCTTTGTCTAGTTTGACGTCAACTGCAGCATCAGTTTCATCTGCTTCTGTCCCATCTGCTGCTATGGTGCTGCTGCTAGTGGTTCTTTCGGCAGTGGATGCTCCCACACATGACATGTCATTACTATTTGCTGTTGACTGGCTCGTGTAAGTGTAATAATATTTTTAACTAAGACGGCTTTTCTAGAGATATGATGTGAGTATTCACTTATCGAGTAAAAGTCCTAGTTTCGATTACTGGCAGAGGTTATATATATTTTCTAATATGTCGCTATTGTACCTACTAAAACAGTAAATACCTATGAGTCAGCGTTTTAGCTATATAGGATTACAGTAAGACGTCCCCTATGTTACGTTATATTAAGAACTGAGAACCATTTTGTTATTTCTCACCAAATATGTTGATATAATACATTGGTATCACCCTTAAATTGAGAAATTATTGGATGTCCGTACAAGTTTTGTCTCTTATTTCGACCCATTCCAATATTATTTTAAATAAGATATAAAATTTAACTAAAAAGATAAGGCCAACAAACTGAATAGACTGAGTAAATTACTTTACCACTTATTTTAACCACAATTATAATACAGAAATAATTTAACAAATTTTGATCATTGTATGACTCCTGATAAATTTTAGTAGCAAAAACTCATAAGGTAATCTAAGTAATCCAATTGACTATCATAATGGAGGCAACCAGTCTTCCAAAACACCGTTTAGAAGGCTAACCGGGCAGCCACATGATAATAGGAAGCCTCGAGCTGAGACGATTAGATAAAGCAAAAAGAGTTAACGAGAACAAAAGCCAGAAATAAATCGGTTCAGATAAATAGGCTTATTCAGCGCTGTAGAACATTTAATGATGTTAAAATATTATAACAAGTTAATATGTATTTTGTGATTTTACAGTGACCGTATTCGGACAACTAATAACATGCTCGGTGATTGTTATGCTGCAGCAGTTGTAGAACATCTTTCTAAGAATGAGCTAATGGCGTGTGATGCAGCTTCCATTGTGAGTATATATTTGAATGGACAGAGATAGATAGGAACTTGGCGATAGATATTGTTTACTTTATGCCATGGAATTATTATTTGAAAGAAATAAAGGTCATAATATCTCTACCTTTGGATAACAAATGCAAAATGTTTCTGTTTTTTTGGCAAATTTATTTTATACTGCTGGATATATCAATACTATTTGTGTAAAGCTATAAAAAAATGGATGTTGTGAGCAGTTTCAGAATGGGTTTTCAACTCATGACTCACTACACTTGTTTCTTTATCTCTCTCTTGAAATTACGTATAGTAGCAGTAAAGTTATAGGAACTATTAAAAATGCAAATAAATAACACTACGAATGCCAACTTAACAATTTTCAGGAACCATCGCTCCCCAATGGTCTACCTACTTCGAGCACAGAAGAAGAAATAAGAACTGTCACACCTGGAGACAAGTCAATTGACTCTGATGATATTATTGTTAATATGCATTTACCCAACTAGATTTGTAGATATAGTTTCACATACTCCTTCATAATAGAGTGCGTTTAATAATGTGCCAATCCTATTAATTACGTGATTTTAGACTTCGCTATAATGAAAGTAGGCCTCATTTTTTTAAATTTATATTGTAATGGAAGCCGTATGCGCAAGAATGGTCTTAATAATCATCTTTAACATTATGACTAACATCAATGGTGGATGTTAAATATACATTGCCTCAAAGTAAAAGATTTGAATTACAATAAAAAGTAATGTGACATAAAGGATGGTCATGAGGCGTTTCATTACTTGCTATGTATGATGGTATATAATACGATAGTCAAAAATCATAATTCGATGTCCGTTGCTAAAATATCTATCATCGGTTTGGAAAGATGATTTCGCTGAAAAGCAACTGACTAAACTCAGCTGTTTTGCAATTTACAATGTGTAATATTTTGTTTCAGTGTGCAACTTGAATCAAGTCCAAACATCTTTGTCGCTAAAATAGTCACTATATATGCAACACTATAATATACCGTTTAAAAAAGGATATTTTTGACATATTTCTTAAAATTACGTAGAACCAAATCCAAAACTGATTTAAAATGATTATGCTTCTCGTCCGTTTTTATTTCTTCTATTAAAATTGTGTATTTCGCTTTTTCGCTGTAAATTTAGGAACACCTACAATTATAATCATTATTTCTTATTAATTCATATATTTTACTATGGCTTCTACCTTAAGATGTATCTACCTCTGTAAATGGTAGTTGGATTATGCAATATTACGAACTCGTTAATTTTTCGTTATAAAAGGACAAATACAGGACTATTCTTTTTGTAAGATGACTTCTTATGATATTAGGATTATTTAACGAAATAACTGAACATCGATAGGAATTCTACCATTGCCTTTGGCGCCTAGAGAAATAGTAAAAGTGAGAAAGAAAATTATATATATGTCGGAGAATAAGAGAGTGAAGAAAGAAATGCAAAAATTCCAACAAATATAATTATAATTCCATTCATAAACCATCGCTTATTAGAAACTTTTTACACTTGGCGACATTGACTGAAGTTACGAAGGGGCATTAAAGACATGCCAGAAACTGAGTGCTTGTCTATCTATTATATAAATATCTGATTTCAAGCATAAAGCATAGGGGCGTAGGGTTCTCCACCGACATCGTCGTTAATGGTATCCATAATTTCCATAATTTGGGCGTTGGTGAGTAATTTTGGTGCAATCAAACACTTCATTAATTAACTCAGATTATAATGATGAATCACTCAATGTTCCCGATGTCGCGACAGTTTCAAAAATCAACCGCACCGGCGGGCCGATTGTCACTATTGACTCTGCCACACGCCGATAGACAGATGGCACAAGCGTTCCACAGACTATTGCACTCTGACATATATATGGTCTTCAAGTTTTAATTTCAATTTAAGAAATAGGCTATTCTTGCCATAACGGTCTTATATAGTATTAATTCTATCAGTATTTTCTTAGTATTATTCACTAATTAGATTATAAGCACTCGGTGTATTGTCTAGGTTTGTTCTCGAATTTCCCTTTTCACCTAATACATTATTAATAGTCTTAATTGTATTACGTTTCATTAATACTTGCTTGAGTATAATAAAAACTGTTACTTTCTTTTAATCAAGTCACTAAATATTGTTTTTTAAGTTACAGTATTACATTTTAGGCATTTTTAGATTAAGGTATATAATTTACATAGATATAGAAGTGCAGCTAGTATACTGTTTGATACCTTTAACTATACGCTATTGTATTTATCGTAGTCTTTAAATTTTATATAACCCCTACTATACATTATTTTTGATATTTTCATGTGATTAGAAGAAAAATCTTCTTGAAATTTTATAACGTACATATAATTATTGGTGCTAATTTGGGAAGACTATGTATATATTTGTAACTTTTTATTTAATATGTCCTATTAATAGTATATGTCCAATATGTGGTACATTAACTTCATAATTGTTTCTTCATTTGTAGGTGTTTCAATTGTCGTAATGAGCAATTCTATGGCAAGAAAGGTAAACTGATATAATCAAACATAAATAAATAAAACCATTAATAAATTTTACAATTTTGTTTATTTTTCACTAAACTTCACCTCAGACAGTCGTTTTCAGTTTAATCAAATAAATATTTACAATTAACGATAATCACTTCGTCAGAAACAATTTGACATAGAAATATACAATTTATATACAAATGACGAGAAAAGTTTGCTCTCTCAAATTATTTCGAACGAAGCAAGTTTAGGCGTTTTCGATACTTAAACGAAAATCACAGTAAAAAATAATTCTAAATAGGTTTAACATATTTGATATTCTGATATCAAAAAAGTGGCATAAGATCGATAATTATATGGATACAAGATATAGCTTATGTAACAATAACCTTATAGCTTACAGTAAAGCTGATTTGTTTGTGTTGTAAATTTATATTAACATGGCAGTCTTCATTTCATTTTTTACAAGGCACTATTAAATTACGAGCTAATGATATATACAATTAAAGTTATGACCCGAATGAAGACACTATTTACATTTACCGGAAAATCGGTAATAAGCACTTAAAATCACTTTGAGCACATTCAGATAAGTAAAATACAGAAAAACATGCACAAAATGAAACTAAATTACAAAAATCCTAACCCGATCACATCGGTAATTAATAAATACTATTATGTCAATACTTATAAGGCAAATAGTCGCGTACTAGTTTATGTACAAGTATATTTAAATACAGATTACAAAAATTACATTCTCATTGTTGAATGAGGTGGTTTTCTATTGGCTGGAGCAGGTGGAAGGCCCGGCCCTACTAAAGGTGACATCGAGGGCGACCTTGTTGCTAATGGTGATAAGGATGGCGAAAATGACGGAGACATAGCAGCAGCGGCAGAAAACCCGCCAGGAACATCGTGACTTATAGGCGATCTTGGTAACAAATGCTGTGGTTGTCTACATGACAACGAAGGAGCGGGACAACTCCTCGGTGCAACCGTTGTTAGTAAAGGTGGTGGGACACTTTTACCACCTGATATTGACGTGCCTTTGCTCTTAGCACTCGACGCACCACTATTTCCACTCTGCAATGATACTGCATCGTCTTTAAGGCGAGCAATTTCTGAGAAAACGTGAGCTAGCGGTTGATATTGAGGACCCCAATCTAATAAATAGTCCCAATTATAACTTCCCGTTAGTTCTTCTTCTGAGTGGACAATTGAACTTAAACTACCTGTCATAGATGGTCCGGCAGTTGGTACTGCGTTATTCTCACCTGAAGTACTAGGAAATGCACCAAGGGCCATAGCTCTATCAACAGCCGCACTCGCTTCGTCTGCGCTACTTGCTCTCTCACTTCCAGTTACTTCATTTAATTTGGCATATATTAAATTTGTTATATCATTTTCATGGGCCCCCTCTTCATCAAATATGTGCATTGAGTCGATTGTGCCATGATGTAACATGGTGTCTTTGTTTCCTACATTCTCAGAACATCTTCGGGATGATGTTGATGCTCCCCCGGCGGTACCTGTGTCTACTATACCCAATCTCGCCAAATATTCCTGAGTGTTATGAACTGACACATCCGATAGGTTATCGTCATCTACACCATTTGCTTGTCTATGCATACCCGATTCTCGTTGTAGGGGCCCTTCATTTATCATTCGTATTTCTTCATCTTCTCCATCTTCCCCATCTTCAGCTGAGCCACGACCACTAGATCCAGATTGGTCAGATCCAGAGAGTTCAGACGTAGTAGCTGCGCCGGAATTAGAGCTTGCTGTGTGGGCGCCATACGGTGGTATCTCGTCGTATTTTGGGGGAGCAAATTGGTTAGCAGCATTTACTGGACCTGTATTTCTAATAGGTATTGTATCAAATGCACTGGGATCGACATAGCTGTTAGTAGCTCCAACGCCTTCAGAACTTAATCCAGGCTTATTGCTTTTTTTGTGTCTTTTGTTTTTCATATGCAAGAATAAAAATGCAGCAGCAAATATAATTATTATAAATATGAAGGCTATCAATAATCCTAATGCCCAGTCGGAAAGCCCACTGCTTTGTGCGGCAGCTGTATCATTCAACTGATTCGTAATATCAGATACTACTGCTAATGGATCGAGAAGTATTTCTACGGCTGTTTTATTTGTTAGGGAACCTTGCCTTCCAGAGCTAGCCGTAACAACCAAACTTATTGACTTATCTACGCCAAACAGATTTTTAACAGATTCCACTTTTTTCTTTAAAATAATAAAACCAGTTGTTCTGTTAATTTTAAAGTAAGAATGTGAAGTCGATAGCTGATATACAATACGTCCGTCTATGCCTTTATCACGATCGGTTGCTGTAGCTTGTCCTATAATATAACCAGCTGGTAAAGAACCGGATTTCGGTACACCGAAATTGTAAGTCTTTTGGGTAAATTGTGGATAAAATTCGTCACGACTTTCGATGTCTATTCTTACTTTTACTGTAGTACTTTTGCCACCCAAATCTGATGCCTTGATAGAAAACTCATATTTACTCTTTTGCTCATAGTCAAATACTGCATTAGTGTTTACCAATCCAGAAACGGAATCTATTTGAAACATTTTCCAGGAATCATCATTTCTATTGTAATTAATATGCGATGGTACTATCGAGTAATTTAATTTTCCATATTTACCTCTATCTAGATCTGTAGCTCTCGCTGTGAATACTGAAGTACCAACACGCTCATTCTCTCCTATAGTTTCAAAATATTCACTCACAGGGAAAGTTGGCATATTATCATTTTCATCTTGAATTTCTACATTTATGTAAACATCATTGCATAGACAAGGGGTCCCTTGATCACAGGCTATCACTATTAATTTATGCTTCGTTCGGCCAGTATCGTAATCTAGAGATTTGTTAACGGTTAAGATGCCTGTGGTCGGGTGAACATAAAATGTTTTCTCATCATCTCCTGATGTAATATTAAATATTACGGCAGAGTTAGGTGTACCATACAAGTCTGCATCATTTACTGATAACTGAGTCAATGTGTGTCCAACTTTAACATCTTCGCTTATAGATAGTTCAAAATCATTAAGAGAAAACATTGGAGCGTTATCATTTGCATCTGTCACAGTAACAAAAATCATAATAGACGTCTTGTTTTGATTATATGACAGAATTTTTCCTTGTTCCATCGCTGCTAATCCAAGTACATATGTGTCTTGCACTTCTCTGTCTAGTTTATTTAAGAGAAGTAATGCTCCTTCAGTAGTAACATCAAAAACATCTCCTTCATTTCCAGATACAATGTGGAAATCCAGATTATATTTTTTGAGAACATCATTAATTCCACCAATTTGGAGAAGTAGCGCACCTTTTTCAGTATCCTCATTAACACTTATTCTGAAAAAGAGAAAACCAATTATTATAAATTTATTCCTTAAACAAAAGGTTTTATTTATTTATTCAAGTTTTTTTTTATTTGTAGCAAAATGTAATCTTTGTGTCCTTGTAAAAATGATTTTGCTAAGTATATTTTTTTATAAACATGGGTGAAATCGTTTTTGACGTTACATAAAGACTGAGAAAAAATTTTGAGCTATGAATATTGATGTTAATGTATATAGAAATAATAACTATCACCAAATTTTATGAAAACACGTAGTTTTTTAGAAGAATCTATCTGAAAACTTTGTAGAATATTTATTTATTTTTGATATACACTGTGAAGTTATAATAAAAAAGGATTTTCCTGAAAAACCCATAAAATATATTTCTGCAGTTTCACAATTAAGTTAATGTTTATTAACAAGTAATGTCTTTGCCCTCCAAATTAGTTTCATCGTCTGAGGGTTAATATATTTATAAGTTATCATCTCCAGAATAGTTGGTTACCAAATAGAATTAGTTCGATGTTACCAAGTCAATTTAAAAAATATTTAGTAAATTTGCCTTTGAACCGAGGCTTTACTAAAACAAAATTTAATCGTTACGTAATAATTTCATATTTACCTGTATGTATCTTGGCCGATAAAAGGCTTAATTTCTGACGAGGCACCAGTACTAATCCTTACTGAAGCAACAGAACTTCTATTTGGCTTTCCGTGATCCGTCGCAATGACGGCTAATTGTACATCTCTTTGGTGTAATAGCAAAGCACTGTAATTCACGTACAAAACACCAGTGTTTGGATGAATATAATAACCAGAACTCGGTTGATGGACATGGTAAGTAATTTTTCCATTATCATCGCTGTCTACGTCCTTCGCGCTAACTGAACCTATTTCCATGATCCCGCTTCCTTCTGAAAAAAAAAAAATTAGTTTAGAAATTCCATTATCGTCTTATATTTCATAAACACGCTTAAATTTTGATATTAAGATTAATTGATTTATAAAACCTATAAAACTGCAAAAAAAACATAGCATTGGTGTAATAAATGTGTAAGAGGAAATAATTACCAGGAAGGACTTTGTTGTATGATATTTCATCAAAAATTGGTGGATTATCATTTATATCTGTGATTTTGATTGTTAGCGTCGTTTTTGCAACGTGCTCATTATCAGAAGCACTTATATTCACTTCGTATATTTTCTTATTTTCATAATCCAATGGTCGATTTAAAACAATTTTTCCACTGTATCTATCTATAGAAAAAGTGTTATCCCCTTGAACAATGGCATATTTTAATGCTGGGTATGTGTCGACATCATTTGCTGTAACAGATGTAAGTATCGAGCCAACTTCCGCTCCTGTAAACGGTTAAACAAATAAGTAAAAAAAACGCTATACACGCAGTCGCTACTCTCGTTTGACTGCCACTTTAAAGATTCGCAAAATAAAATTCTCTAAAACAAAACTCGGGCGCAGTACAATGATATAAAAACAAAGAAACAAAAAGAGAGCGCGGACCGTTGGTCTGGGAGGCCAGTAAAACATCCACTCGAAAAAAATGTAATACCGTCCAATAAATATTGATCCTAAAGGAGTCTCTTTTATTTAATCTCAGCGCTGGAATCAAAATGTCGCAATGTATACCAGCCGCGGAGTCGGGAATACAAATTATGTAAAATGCCTTTGTAAAATGCTTTTTGTTCTACCAATTTATATTATCGAAAGTGGGTTGGCTACTTTACACCTATTTAAAAAGAATATGTCAGTGTTAAACTTACCTTCCGATACAGAAATAACATTTGGTGGTGGAAATGTCGGTTGATTGTCATTGACATCGACCACATTTATTCGCAATGTGGCTGTACCAGTCATTTGCGGGTTGCCTCCATCGGTTGCTATAACGGTTAGTTTGTATGTTTCTCTTATTTCGCGATCCAACACGATGTTTGTCTTTACAGAGCCAGAAAAAGCTGGCTCTATGATAAATGCATTATCGTGATTTCCGTCAACTATGTGATATAAAATTCTTGCATTTGCACCTCGATCCCCATCTTTAGCTGCCAATTGCACTACAAATTCTCCTTTTGTATTCCCTTCGAGTACATTTGCTATGTATTGTTGTTGTGTAAATCTGGGAGAGTGATCGTTTTGATCCAAAAGATTGATTATCACGTTGCAATACCCGTAGAGAGCGGGTGATCCTTCTGTTCGTGCCACGACAACTAGTTGTCTTCTCGGTCCAGGATAAGATTCAAAATCCAAATTAGCCGAATCATTAACTCTTATGACTCCCGTATTGGAGTCTATTTCAAATGCATACTGATCATTGCCATTGCCAAAATCGTATAAAACCCTTTGTCGTCGTCCATCACTCCGTAAAGCTGTGACTTGGAGTACTTCTTTACCATATCGTAAATTTTCCTCTATCGTTATATTGTACGTAGAATTTTGAAAAGACAGGCTCGGCATGTGATCCGGAAAATCTCCTACTCTTATTTCAATGAGGCCAACTGAACTTTGGGGAGGATTGCCTTTATCTTTGGCTAATACTTTGAGGTGTATTAATTTACCGTTTTCGCTAGCTAAACTTTGAGTGGCCGTAAGAACACCTGTGGTCGGATTTATACGAAATTTATGATTAGAGGTATCCAAAAGTTCATATAATATTTCAGAATTTGTTCCTATGTCATTATCAGTGGCTGAAACTCGAAGTAAACTTTGACCCGGTGGTGTAAGTGTCACCATTTGTTCTTTAAAAGGGTATTTGGTAAATATAGGCTTGTTATCGTTAACATCATTTATAGTTACTTCTACTGAAACTCGTTGTGAACGGGCTATATACCGGCCTTGATCTGTAGCAACTGCGTCAAAGTGATAGGTACTAACTTTTTCACGATCAAAATACCTGAAATAAGAAATGCTAATTAATATATATATTATAGTATCATGGAGAAATTCTGGAAATACAGTATAATAAATGAATTATAACAATTCTCTTGTAATACTAACCCGGTTGTATAAATAATGCCAGATTTATTGTCTATTCTGAATAGTCCTTGACTTTCATTGGCAAGTGAGTAGACAATACGTTTGTTAAATCCCAAATCCGCGTCAGTTGCTCTAACTTTTATAATTGAGGTATCTATAGATGCATCTTCTGGAATGGCAGCTGAATAATGTCCGGTATCAAATACCGGATCGTTGTCATTCTGATCTTCTACCATGACTGTTAGGTTACATGATCCTTGCAATGCTACTGGTGAACCGTGATCGTAAGCAGTTATTGTTAAATCATATCTCGGTTGCGTTTCTCTATCCAAAGTTTTTGCTGATAGTTTTCCTGTTGTAGAATCAATAGAAAATTTATTTCCATTATTGCCAGAAGTAATACTGTAAGTTACAATTCCATTAGCACCAATATCTTTGTCAGTTGCTGTGACAGTATGAATAACTTCTAGGTCATTATTTTCTGGCACTGTTAAGGTATAACAAGATCCCGGCTTGAAAGTTGGAGGATTATCGTTAACATCTAATATACTAATTGAAACTGTCGCAACATCAAAGTTCGCAGTAGACTGAAATGTGCTGGAATCGGTAACATAAACTGGAAAAATGTAATGATCGGATTCTTCGCGGTCTATTTTTGTCTTCACAATAACTGTTCCTAGGCGGTCATCAACAGCAAATTTATCTCCAGCGGCTCCTGGTGGTATCATGTAACGTAAGTTTCCTAAAATATTAAAATAAAAGTTATTAAAAAGTTAAAATATTAACAATTATATTTATATTTTCACATAGTAAAAAATACACACCCAAATTACCTCTTGACGATTTTGCTGATATTCTAGTAACAAAACTGTTTGGGCGAATGTCTTCACTGATGTTAGCTCTGTAGAATGACTCAGTAAATCTAGGAGGAATATTTGTTGATTCTTGTAAATTTAGAAATAATGACATGTGACTTTGCCTTGGGAAAGGTTTGCCATGGTCAGATGCTGTTAAGTTTAACTTATATTGCCCTGGTCGTACTCTTGTTAAATCTGAAGCGTACTTTTTCGTTAAAGTTAGTTTTCCTGTGTCATATTCTATAGAAAAATAAGCTTGCTCATTTCCTCCGGCTATATAGTACGAAATTCTACCATTATCTCCTGAATCTATGTCCACTGCAAGTGCTTGGTAAAGAGTGCCAGATAAAGTATTTAATGTAACGGACGCCTTATTAGTGGACACAAAAGTAGGCGTGTTGTCATTGGCATCGATTACTGATATATGTACTGTTGCTGAAGTGGCCATTCTTTCTGTCACATTGATTGCCAGGTCTGAAGCTTCAATAACTAACCAATACTCCTTCAATAACTCGTAATCAAGGGGAGATATTAGTGTTAAAGAACCAGTTAAAGGGTCTAAATTAAAAACATTTTTATTAAATGGTAGAGTAGATAATATTTTAAAATTTAGTTCCCCGTTTGATCCTGCATCTGCGTCACTGGCAGTAAAATTGTAAATAATCATTCCAACTGGAGTTACTTCAGAAATTTCTATGCTTATTGGATCTTCTTCCCATTGCGGTACATTGTCATTAACATCTACAATTTCAATACGCACGGTTACTGCACTACTTTGGGGATTATTTGTCGCAGATGTATCAAGAGCTCGTACTTCTAGCCTGTACTCATCCTGTATTTCTCTGTCTAATTGTCTAGCAACAACCAGATGTCCAGTTCTCCTATCAATTTCAAAGGTTCCAGGAGAATGGTCTGATGTAAGTGACATTAGCAAATATGATATTTGTCTTTCTTCATCATCATTTATAGAATTCTCATGAATGTCACTATCACAGCATGCAACAGTACCAACAATATGTCCAACTTTGGCATCTTCTTTCACCTGAAAATTCAATTAAATTTAAATAATTAAAAGGTTGTCCAAGAAAGAATAAATTCAAGAGGTTTTAAAGTTTCTTCGTCTTATAACATATTATTTAAAATATAATAAAATAGTTACCTCGTCATTTGAATATTTCCATACTACTTATTTGTTTATAAAGCCGGCGTGAAAAGAAAACATGTCCAATATTTATATGGATATATAAATGGTGTCTGTGTGATTTCCAAAATTAAAAAGAAACAGCAGCACTGTACAAACCTTGAAAGATAAACTGGAACTTGTAAATGTAGGTCTATTATCATTCAAATCCAACACCTCCACTTTCAATTGTCTCACAGTTTGTCTTGGAGGATGTCCTCCATCTGTTGCTGCTACGGTTAGGCGATAAATTGATCTTTCTTCATGATCCAATACTACAATAAAACGATATAAATATAACCTCTTACTTTTTCACTTCTTATAATATTTACAGTTCGTACAAATCATACTTCTTATTATAGATTCTTACCTGTACTCGTTTTTATAACACCAGTTACTGAATCAATTACAAAAACACCAAAGCCGTCCATATCTCTTTCATTTAAAATTGAATATACTACGGATGCATTAACTCCGTTATCCCTATCAATCGCTTTAACTCTAGCAACTTCCGCTCCTGGTTGCTGTTCCTCTCTTACACTGACTACATCTTCTCTAGGATCAATAATCTCCGGAGAATTATCGTTGACATCAGATACTTTTATGGACACTGGTACTCTACTGGATCTTGGAAGAGAACCTTGATCTCGCGCTTCGGCAAATAATGTATAAGAATTCTTGTATTCTCTGTCTAACATTTCTTTGGTTGTGATAATTCCTGCAACAATAATATACGTATGTATGATAGGAATAGTATTGAAAAATATACTACATATCAAAAACATATAAACGAGTCCACAAATCGATCCAAATTATGTGTGGACAAAAACGATTATTTGATACTGAATACCTATGATTATCCTCCGAATCCGTATTGGGAGCCTAAAAATTGTCATGACAGAAACTTGGAAGGAAGATAAATGTTATTTTATGTAATGTGGGTAAACAAAATCGTTCTTTATTTCGATCGTATTTGAGTTGTTATTTCCATTGATGGATGGAACCTACCGAGGAATAATAAGATGTGGCGGAGACTCACGTAATGAGCAATGTGATGCAGGATCAATAAAAAAAACTTATTTTCTCGTCGCAAACATCGTCTCCGGATTTCGTCTGATATTATTCAAGTAAGAATGTATCATTGCGGACATAAATGTTGCATCAAAAATTCGATACGCCAATATTTTTTTACTCTCAAATTTACTTATTAGGCAGTTATCATTCATCCTATGCAATTAAGATAAACGACATCGGATGTGGTAATACGTTATACTTGTAATTCATACAAGACAAGGGGAAAATAAAAGAGGATCCTGCAGCATTATTAATACTCGACGACAGTATCTGACCCTGGTGTAGTATAATAAAACGTAAGAGAGAATGGCTGGACTTCTACACAGCAATATATTAATAATAGTTGATCGAGGGTGCAAATGCGCATGCGACGACGTTTACAACAAGCATTCGACACGCGTTATTCATCATAGCCTTCAAACTTTTTCTCATTTATTGTGTACAGGTTATTACATTGACTGTGATCTAATCTGGTGTAATTATTATAGTCTAAGATTGCAATTACCTCTTAATTATTTCTATAAATGCTAACAATGTTTAATTTCCTTATTTAGTAAGCTCATCAAACTATCTATGATATGAAATAGATCTATCAAAAATCTTATTTTGTGAAAATATTAAGTAATTTATTTCTGTCTTCTAATCTATGATCATGGCAGAGAGTATTCATCGAACTGAAATTTGTAATGTTATCTATAAAATTGGTCTTAATTGTATTCTTATACAAAAATTCGGAAATTATTCTCAGGATGTGGACAAACTACTGAAACCTATATGTCAAGTAATATGTTTTAATAAAAAATAATGGGATACGAACTATTGTACTAAGTCTAAAATGAATTATTGTATTAAGAGATGATATTATAATTTTCGGTCTTAAAAATCTACCCCGTGACATTTTAAAAGTCTTTGTAAAAGTGACATTTCATTATTTAATCTGAAGTTGTTTTAATATATTACTGAAGTATATCTTTATATATAATAAAACAGATAACCACTAAAACTATTGTGCGGATTTTCATGTGATTGTCATCAATAAACAGATGTATCATAGAGCGAGGTTTTTGTACATATATACATACATACATAGCATCACGCCTCATTCCCATAGGGGTAGGCAGAGACAACATCCTTCCACTTGCCACGATCCTTGCATATCTCCTTCGCTTCATTCATTCTCATTAAACCTTTCATACAAGTTCGTCGGTTTAGAGTACTCTTGACCTGGCCGTTATTTAAAATGTCCTGGATTTGGTCCAGGAACGTTCGCCTCGGTCTTCCCCTTCCAACTTTCGCATTCACTCTTGACTCATAAATCCTTTTTGTCAGTCTCCTTTCATTCATTCTCTCTACATTTTTCATTCATTCTCTCTACATTCTTGTACATATAGCATTATGTAAATTGGTATAAATGCAATTGTTAAAACAAAGCAAATTTACAGATAAGATAATAATAATAACGATCACAGTAACAAGTCGTAACGTTAGAGTTAAAATATATAAACAAGATTCACCTTAAGAATCAACCATAAATTAAAATCAATGAAATTAAATGACAATAACAAATAGACTTTGAATTCACTTGGTACAATGTGACTTATAAACTTAATTGTTTTACCAATAGCCATATTAAATCGTTTAATAATCGATATAATGTAGGCAAATATGCACAAACCGGCGTCAAATAACCCCTTTGAAGTGCCGACGTATAAAACAAACAAGTCAAAAGCGATTATGGACATAAGCGAGTGTCGCCTACCGAAAAAGCACCTGTTGAATTCCTTATCAGTGGAACCAACTGCATACAGTTGTCACTGACAATGATTTAGTGAGTCAGTTGGGGATCGTCGTTGAAGATGCACTAACTAGCTCTCAGTTATCCCTCGGTGTTGATCATTGATAAGCCAAATTGAGTTTGTAAGTTCATTCATCAGTCATTTAAAACGGATAACGACCACACATCGTTTTTCATATTCAATCATAGCTACACGATCGCGATAATTAAAGTTGTTAAATGGATCACTGTTTCCTACCGTTATATCGTTTAGATCTAATTTAATTGCGTTTTACCGTAAATTTTTAATACCTTTATTTTTGTTGTCTAGTAGAATGAAACTCGTATTTTCTCGGTCTATATTAGATAGCTTTTTGACGCTTTAAAAGATTTAACTTCTGAATTCTGAATCCTTATCTAAGTAAGGACTGGTTGTTAGCTTCGAATTAAAATATAGCCTTATATACAAAATGACTAAGGGTTAATTAGTTTTATCCCTTAATTTGTTTCACCACTTCTTTTTATTTTTGTAAAATTTTGCTTATATTTCCACGGAATAATATTAGTAACATTGTAAATATTCTTATCTTCACGTAGAACTTCTAACTTATCCAATTTTTAATTATACTACCCTCACATGTACACCTTATCTTAATTGTGTATTTGATAAATAAATGATTTCATTTGTAAATGGGTAAATATTATTTAATCATGATTCATTATTCAAGTGAGATCACAGTCCAGTAAATACGTTAAGAATGTAAATAATAAGTTCATAAGCATTTATGTCCATAAAGAAATTTAAAACAATATCCCTGAGTAGTACGGCAAACAATTTCTCCGTACTGCTCCCTATATCTTCAAATTGTGCAGGTATAAATGCAGTATTGTTTATTCAAATACATTTGTTTAGTCGACGAGTCTTAAGTCACAACATACTTTGGGTTTTAACTTTCAAAGGCGCCGACTGGGCAAACAGAAACGAGTGGATGGCGGCAGGATTTTATACTTCAACTGATCAAATAGTTTTAAAGATACTTCGAGCCAAGTTACGGTAACCTGCTTTGTTTTAAACCATTCAAATCTTGTCAAACAGTATTGGCTAAAGACACTAACTTACTATATAATAAACAATAACAAAATCGTGAAATTACTCAACTGATTTGTGTTCGTTTTGCCTTATTTGTTCCTGTTTTATAGATTTGTGAAGCTGGATTTGTTTTTCACCGGCTCACATGTTATATTAAAATAGTGTCATTAACAAATTAATTGGAATTACTAATTTATTCAGTTTGCAAATCAAATAAATTTGAAGTTTTGTAATTTCATTTTTCACTAAACGCATATGAAAATCATTATTTTTCTTTCTACCTGCAGGTTTGTTCCTGTTAATCTCTTCTAAAAATGGCTGATAAATAATGTTATAAGTTGTAAGTTAGGCCAATTTCATTTTAGAAAAAACATTAGGGTTCCGTAAGAACAAAATAATACCGCTGAGCTTTAAATCCCACATTTCAATGTACCCAGGCAAAGTTACGAGAATCAGCTAGTTTAATATAGTAACGCGCTAACTTAAAATGAAGATCAGCTAATTTATAATAAACTAATAACACATCGCATTAGTGATAGATTTAAATAGAATTATACAAAAGGTAATAGAAATATTGGCAAATTTCTTACCTGTAGCTGGATTGACGACGAAGCTCGTGTTTGAGGGGAACAGACTGTATTTAACAGCAGCGTTGTCACCCAAATCAGCGTCAGTAGCAGAAATTTTACCAACAAACGCGCCAATTTTCTTATTCTCCTCCACTATAAACTCGTAGGCTGTCTTCGAGAACACTGGATCATTATCATTGGCATCTACCACGTTAACAATAAGGCTGGCAGTCGCTGACAGCGGCGGGATGCCATTGTCTGTTGCTATTATCGTCATTTTGTATTTAGCTATCGTTTCTCTATCGAGTGGTTTGGCGAGGTAAACCCAGCCTGTAGCCGGTTGAACTTTAAAATGTTCTTCGTTTGTATTATTCTGTGATACTACGCGATAGGTTATGCGCGCATTGTTACCAGTATCCTTGTCTATGGCTTGAATTTCTAAAATCTGAAAGGATATTGTTCACTTTTTAATGTGCACGTTTGTTTTGTAAATATTGTATTATTTCCACGGCCCCTATGTGTATAGAATTCTAATAATGTAACATTATTTACAAATGCATTGCATGTTGTACTAACGATGTGTCATTTTAAGCAACATGTTTTAACAGCTATATGATTTAGAAAAACTTATGACTTAGGTTGATAAATGGAGTGATATAATCGTCGAAATATCTAAAATTCAAGTTGGACATTGTTACGTATGATCTGTCGACTTGTAAACAACTTTATGTGAAATTTAAAACAAGATGCAAATTCAACATATTGGATCGCGTGAAAATGGAAAATTTATTTATTCTGATATCATTCATATTGGAAATTATCTCGTTTAACGTAAAAGAGATAGGAACAGAACGCTTTTATTATACACAGCAATATACACAAAAAAAAAAACCACTTTCCCAAAATTTTGGGACTATTGCAAGAAAAAAGGAATTATAGATTTAGAATTTGTGATAGCAAATAGTAGTCCACTTGTTATATTCAAAGTTAGAGTTTAATGATTTAATCGAATATAATTCCAGAAGAATTAATTTATACCTATAAAAAACGTAGCAGTGTAAAGGGAGGGAAGAAATTTATCGAGTACAACGTTTATTGCATCATTACAAGCTTACCTTTGTTTTAACAGCATCGGATTCTAGAACATTCGCGCTGTAGGTGTCATGTTCGAAAACTGGAGCGTTGTCGTTTACATCTTGTACGTCCACTGCTAAAGTGAGATTAGCGGTCAGCTGAGCATTGCCGCCATCTTTAGCCGAGATGATTAGAGTGTGACGAACAAGATTCTCGTAGTCCAATGATCTACGAAATATATTAAAAATAAACATAAAATAACAGCGACAATATTTAAAATATTAACATATCTTTAAAAACTGGATAAGATAGTGCTTTTAGTGATAAAGACATCTTTATTTAGTAAGTTTGCTATTGATATTACTAAAGGTAAAGGTAAAGGTAAAAAGGGACATTGATGAATAAATAGTTACGAGATCAAATGCAAATCAAAAAGAATGATATCAAAGTAGATAATATCACCGTAATGGTATTAGAGTGTTAATCTCAGCAAGTGGTAGTCCAATTTAAAACATTCTTTCAATATTAGATAGCCCATTTATTGAGGCCATAAAAAAGTACTTATAATGAAAGTTTGGAACACCACATGTCTATCTTAAATGTTGGCTCATTATAATATTTTCTATGATAACCAAATTTTTCCTTTTCTGTCTCTCTGAGGAGATGCAAACTAGAACAGCTAGTAATTATCACTAAATAGAGAGTATTCAACGTAAATAGATAGAAAATCTCACCTTAACAATGTTACAAGTCCATGTTGTGGGTTTACAGCGAATGTATTGGATGGACCCGTAGCAGATACAAGGCTGTATGTAATTTGACCGTTCTTTCCCTCATCTTCATCAGTTGCTCTGGCTGCGTAGACAACAGAACCTATTGCCGCTGATTCAGCTACTGACACTCTCACTGAGGACGTCCCAAATTCTGGTGCATTATCGTTTATATCTTCTAAGGTAATTTGAACCTGTAAGAAAGCAATATATTATAGCATATTGCACATTTGGCCATATTGGATCTTGTATGCCCCTTTGAATATCAGGCATCATTTTCGACACATTAATGCCTTTTACTAGATTAGCGTATCATTTATTTTTAGTAAAAAAAAAAACATTTAAAGCAAAGTCCTAATACCTGTGTTTGATCGTAGTTAGCTGAATTACTCGTAGCTGCTCTAATGTTGAGCAAATACGAAGATGTGACCTCTCGATCTAATTTTCCTGATGTCCTAATGGCACCGGTATGGGGTTCTATCGTAAAATGATTTTCAACGTCTCCAGAAACGATACTATACCGGACTAGCTGTTTACCTGTTGATAAAATTACTATTATCAATTTACACAGTGGTTAAAAATTTATCGTAATATGTTCAGTTTCTCATACAATTATTTTCTATTACAAGCATAGTCCTACTGGTTTCATCTCTATTATAACATTTTGGTTAAAGGTTACAATAAATATTTTATACATTATTAATATTAGAAAGTTATTGAAACCACCTCAAATACCAAAAATTGGCAATTCAAAAACAAACATAATATAAAAGTCGGGCCGTAAAATCTTCGAAAATAAGACAATCGCATCGCAGACTGTATAAAGAGCGAAGGGACAAAGGGAGGACGCGGGAGTGCAAAGGGGAAGGGGAGGGAGAATCTTGGACCAGTTACAGAAACAAAGACTGCCCGGCACGTCGACGAATAAGACCCTATATCAATCTCGCTACGTCAACTGTCCTGCCGAAAACGACTCGCGAAAAAACTCACCAGCAAAAAGAGGCTGCGCGGCATAAAAAATATTCGACAATGAATCGCTTACACTGTATAAAGTGCCAATTAAAATTTGATAGATATAAAGCGTTTTTCGGCTGTCGTTCATTTTGGCTTCTGTAAATAGATTTGCGGGAGTTTTGTCGGCGGAACTCGGACGTGCGGTCATTAGTGTAATTTATAGTGCACCCGGTGGGGTGTCTCGCGATGCCATAATTAAACAAATTCCACTCTTTAATACTATTTCTACATTACCAATTGTAATACCAAACTTATTTTTTAATGTTAATTTGTACTAATGTACTGCGTATTACCCAAGTTTTATTAGTCGTTCTACATGAACAACTTTTCGGCGAACTTCAATCACGACTATGGGTTACACAATAAAATCTTTTAAACTGTATAAAGTGTCAAATAAAAGTTGATAGATTGTCATTCATTTTGACTTCTATAAATAGATTTGCGCGAGTTTTGTTGGCGGAACACTTCAAATCAAATCAAAAGTATCTTTATTCAAGTAGGCATATTACAGCACTTTTTTTTTGTTACCATCATCATTACAATATCATATTTAAATACAAATTAGGTCAATTCGTTTACTCCCATGCGTTTCTATCGTCTAGGTAATCTTGCAACTTATAATACGATTTTTCTATCAACTTTCTTTTAACAAAGACTTTGAATTTATTAATTGACATCTTTAGAACGTCTTGTGGGAGTTTATTATAGAAACGTATACAGTTACCCTTAAATGAGTTGTTAATCTTAAGCAGCCTACTAGAATTTGTAACAAGTTTGTTTTGGTTTCGTAAGTTATATGATATACATTGACTCTTTTTATTGAAAGAGTCAATTCATTAGTGCACTTTTTAATTTTGCACCATTAAAGAAAATCCACGCTTTATTACCATCTCAATGCTATTACTAATGGCAAGCGTGCAATATAATGTCACTTTGTAATAATGTATCGCGTATTACAAATTTATTATCGATTGGATTGGAAAGTGCCCAACGTAGTATTTCATTATACCTTATGCCAATTAAAAATCCTTTCTTACACAAGTTACTACGTAGACCTAATTAATGCTCGTCATAACCCACGTAAATGCTCTTAAAACCCTCTCTCTTACGAAAAAAGAGGCCAATGCTAAGCAGTGGGACCTTCATTGACATCATCTCAACCAATGGACGTTCACTTCTGGACAGGTCTCCAAAGGATTTCATCTGATCGTCTAAGGATCTCCATTATCCATGTGGAACCTTAATGAACTACTATTTGCTGACTTGATCATACTATATGAACAACTTTTCAACGAATTTCAATCACAGCCCTAGATTGTATGATAAAAATGTTTAAACTGTATGAAGTGCTAATTAAAGCTTGATAGATATAAAGCTTTTTCGGCTCTCGTTCATTTTGGTTTCTGTTTATAGATTTGCGGGTAATTTACAATGAACCTGACAGGGTGTCTTGCGATGACATAATTTAATGAATTCCAATTCTATTATTATATTCTAAGCGAATGCTTCCCGTGTTAATCCCACTTCGTCCTAAAGTATTGGGTACTACCTTTTTTATCAATTACATCGGAAAGAGTCCAAAGTGGGTTCTCATTATATCATATTTGTATTTAAAATCATCCTGCCTCTTAAAAAATTACTATTTGCATATTTCTAGCTATTGGTTTCAATGAGTATCATGCACTTAGGTAAAAGTAATTTATTTGGTTTTTTTATATTAGATTCGTCGTCGCTTCAACCGATGGATGTCCACTGCTGGACATAGGTCTCACGTAATGATGTCCACAAGGCCCGATCTTGTGCCGCCTGGCTCCAGCGGCTACCGGCAACCCTCTTTATATCATCGGTCCACCTTGTGGGGGGTCTCCACTCCAGCACCTTCGGGCCCCAACGTCCATCGGTCCGTTGGACTATGTGCCCAGCCCATTGCCACTTCAGGTTTGCGATTCGTAGGGCTATATCGGTGGTTTTGGTTCTGCTACGGATCTCCTCATTTCTGATGTGATCACGTAGAGAAACTCCAAGCATAGACCTCTTCATCGCACTTTTAGCGACTCTGAGCTTTCGTATGAAGCCCATAGTTAGCGACCACGTTTCGGAGCTCATCACTGGCAACACGCACTGTTCGTAGATCTTTGTCTTCAGGCACTAAGGGGTATCGGACGAAAATATCTGGCGTAGTTTCCCGAACGCTGCCCAACCGAGTTGACCTCCTTGTCGACATTGGACCTACCTAGCTGGACTATATGTCCCAGGTATGTATATCGTCTACAATTTCGAGTGCTGAGTTCTCAACGATGATTGGGTGGAGCGGAACATGGAAATTGGACATAATTTTCGTCTTATCCATGTTCATTTTTAGGCCCACCTGTTGAGAAGCTCTGCTGAGGTCATCGAGCATTGCATTTAGATCTTCCAGAGTCTCTGCCATAATAACCACGGCAAACCGTAGATGAGTGATGTACTCGACATTGATGTTGATTGACCAATTAACACAATTGTAACCTCATTATTGAAATTACAAATGTCCTTATAAGTACCCAAGCAAACTTATGACTAAACCAACCTATGTTTCAAACAACTATATAAAATATAATGGTCAATCGTTAGCTTGTATGGGGGTGGTCGATCAAGTGCGTACAACCTTTGACCTTACTTCTACTTCATTAGTCAAATTAAGGCACTGTTTTACTTCGCCGGCGACAATTCGCAATATATCTGTATATATATTCACAAATGCCATTCTAAATTGAAAATCATTAATGGCGACGCGATTATCTCGCTCACGAGACACCATTTGGTTTCAATTAAGTGTTGTAAAGATCTTCTATGCGAATTATTCGATTCTCGATTTGAGTTTAATGAATTAATTATCAGTTGGTTCGATTATCTTCAAAGGGCAAGAGAGTTAGGATGTGAAGGCAAGAATTTTATCTCAAGTTAATCGTGAACAATGTTTTTTGAAAGATTCCTTGTTAAAAAAATTAAAAATATTCCATTTGGCTTTAACATCAGTTTTGAATCATTAAACATTCTAATAGTGTTTCCAATGTACGAATAATGATGATATTAAAACGAGTTAAAATATAAAGTTACGAGGCTGTCACCGCGGTCTGTTCTGAGAACACAAAACCAACTAATTTGAATATCCTTCTTATCATCGTCATGATAATATAATTTCAATTTATTTAACTTTTCTTAATGGTCTAGTAATTTTTGAAATCATTTTATAATTTTTAGTTAGCTATCGTTTAATAAACGTCTTAAATATATTAAATGTCATCTCTAGAACGACTTCTATTATAAAAAAAACCCACAGCTTTTCTTGATACGGGTTGAAAGTAAGGCAATAATACAAAGTTAGTTTTAGACTAATAAATTCACTTACTCACTCGCTTCGAACTTTACTTTACTTTACATAACTAATAGCAATTGACTTGAAATTTATCAAAACGATGCCTTTCACAAAGTAGATAGTCACTAAGTACGGCTTTCTTCATCGGATAAGATCGGAAACTATGTCAGTTACAATGCGGACAGTAATTTGGATATTATAAGTTAGTAGCAGCCCATTAATGTCCCACTGCTGGGAACATGCCTTCTTACTCATACGAGAGTGGGTTATTAGAGCATAGACCCACCACTCTGCTCCACTGCGGGTTGGCAGGCATAGTACACAAGTGCACTGTCTATTCCTTCACTCTCATAGACCGATGTGACGGAAAATCGGCGCAGGACCGACGGCTTAACGGGCTCTCTGAGGCACGGGTGTGGATCACACCGCCAACTTCCAAACTTCAGGCAAATATTGAGAAAATCGTAATAGAAAACTTAATATTGGTTTTTTTTAATTGGCCCGACCCGGGGCTCAAACCCAGGACCTCATGTCTGTGGCCGAACATGCTAACCACTAGACCAATGAGGCAGTTGCTCACAGAAGCTTCTATCTTTAAAAGAGTAACCGTTGAGTTTCTTGCCGGTTTCTTCTCAGCGGATTCAACTTTCCGAACCGGTGGTAGATTTGTTACCAACGGAGAGACTACTGACGATTCAAAAGTGCTTTTTGAGCCTACTTGAATAAAGAATATCTATTATATATATATGATAAAGGAGGAGATACCTTCAATATCACAAAAATAAGAAAATGTAATAGGGTTCTTGGATAGCTACATTGAACGTTATCTTGCAGGTTTACACTCGCAGCAGTCGTCACGGATTTCGCAAGTAAACGTTTCACCGCTAAACATTTTAACACATAAATCGTGTAAACAATTTCAGCTGCACACCGTCCGAATAACGTCGGGTAAGGAGTTGAAAATAATTGAGTCCGACTTGGTAAAAGAACTACAGAAAGTTGCGGGCAAAAACTGTCGCCGAGGGTTGGGTTTGTTGACCTCGCGAGGTTGAATTTATTCCGTTGGGCGCATTCGGCTCAAGTCCGGGCGTATCCTTGGATTTCTCGAGATTGAATTTCAAATTTTCAGTCGTGTCGCCTTGCAAGAAAGCGTGAACCATATCTTGATTTTTGTAGCAGGAAAAAACATTTAGCGGTCACCTGGTGACATTGAATGACCTTGACATAGCATAATGACAGTTCACTGCGTATATATGTTAGAAAACTTGTTGTATATACATAAAAACATTGACTCTTTTAATAAAAAGAGTGAATGTACGTCATATAACTTACGTAACCAAAACAAACTTGTTATAAATTCTAGTAGGCTGCATAAGATTAACAACTCATTTAAGGGTAACTGTATACGTTTCTATAATAAACTCCCACAAGACGTTCTAAAGATGTCAATTAATAAATTCAAAGTCTTTGTTAAAAGAAAGTTGATAGAAAAATCGTATTATAAGTTGCAAGATTACCTAGACGATAGAAACGCCTGGGAGTGAACGAATTGCTCTAATTTTAATTAAAATATAGTAAACTAATATGATATTGTAATGATGATGGTAACAAAAAAAATACCTGGCTGAGTTTGTTGTGGGTTCTTCTCGGATCAGGGCGCGAAGGAACCCTCGTAACTTTAGATTTTAAGCCGTTCTTGAGTACCATCATCAGAAAAAACATATTATTTGACGATTCAAAAGTGCTGTAATATGCCTACTTGAATAAAGATATTTTTGATTTTGATTTGATTTGATTTGACATCGTTTGCATGGATACTACAATCACGTAATTTAAAAAAATACACTGTAATCTTGAGAAGTGGACGAGACAAGTTACAGAATGGTGGTTGTAAAATAAAAAGGTAGACAATCAAAACATTGGGAAGACATAACAAAGAAGATTGCTGGTCCAGAATGGTGACACACTGCAAAGGAAAGACCATAATGGAAAGCTTTAGAGGAGGCCTTTGTCGGAGCAGAATGTAATAAGTTATCATAAATTAATGGTGGTAGTAAGATAAAAAAGGTAGACCACCAATAGTTTGGGAAGACATAACAGAGAAGATTGCTGGTCCAGAATGGTGACACACTGCAAAGGAAAGCCCAAAATGGAAAGCTTTAGAGGAGGCCTTTGTCGGAGCAGAATTTAATAAGTGATCATAAATTAATGGTGGTAGTAAAATAAAAAAGGTAGACAACCAAAAGGTTGGTAAGACATAACAAAGAAGATTGCTGGTCCGGAATGGTGATACACTGCAAAGGAAAGACCAAAATGGAAAGCTTTAGAGGAGGCCTTTGTCGGAGCAGAATGCAATAAGTTATCATAAATTAATAGTGCTAGTAAAATAAAAAAGGTAGACAACCAAAAGGTTGGGAAGACATAACAAAGAAGATTGCTGGTCCAGAATGGTGACACACTGCAAAGACCAAAAAGGAGAGCTTTATAGAAAGTCTTTGTTGGAGGGCAAACTGTAAAGGAAAACAGGTTTCCAATGTAATAAGTTATCACAAATTATAAAAAAAACAAATATATATGTTTATATTACGAATACATTTAATAAAAACCTGTTTATAACGAATATGAAAGCTTTGCTTTATTTTAATACAATTCAACAATTTGTTTTTCCCTTTAATCAAATGTCTTTTAAAGTTATCCTATGCATATTTAACGTTATTTTTATTTCTATACTATTATCTGTGATTAAATAGCTTAGTAAATGTATTATTGCTTTCTAATCGTGAAAGTACATTTGTTTAATGTGCGTAAAATATATATTTTTTAAATATATAAATAACAAGTCCCTATGTTTTGGAAATATTTACGTTCTGTGTCTAAGCTAGGAAAATCTCTTAAAGATATAGACTAATACTAAAGCTTTGACTAAGTCCAAAGAATGATATATAGATAAAACGATGAAATCTGTGTAATAAAACATTATATGTGTCCGTGAGGAAACACAAGTCAATAATACTTAAGTTATGGCTCACGGCGCGTCTTAAGAAACAGATTTAAATTCATTGTCTTCGATATATTCTAAGGCATGACCAGCGTTTGCATTCGGCCACCCAACATTGCAGAATGATAGTTCAGATTCACACTGTAGAAAGGATGCATAAACATGCAATGACACCTTGAGGTGGATTTATAACAAGGCCTTTAAAACTTTTCACTACTCATTGAGATGCAGTCTACTAAACCATATTCAAATTAGACAATACAATTTCCTAAATTTATCCTGCCAGGACAAGTAACCCAGGATATCTGCAAACGATACAAGTACACCATTGCGCGAGCAAGGACATCTAACTAGAAGTATTTTTCTCATAATCTCCATATGCTAAGTATCCCGATTCTGGAGGTGTAAACGATATTTTTTTCTCACAGCAGTTATCGAATTCATTACACCCTATCTATCATGAGGCAACGGATAGGCAAATCAATGCAGACGTGTAACTGTTTTTGTATAACGGAAGGTGTTTCTAATCAAAACTCGATTAAATAATATCGATGTTGTCGGACCACACAAGTATTAACACATCGCTTTTACAACACACGATGGATGTGCATCTTAAATCGATACGATTTTTGTAATGACTTGTCTTTACTCAGTCACACTTTTATATCAGATAAATTGTATACACACACTTTCTTCAAACTTGACTGTAAAAGAGATTGAGATTTCATCTGATGGTACGAGGAAGTACAGCCAATAAGGTAATACAGCTTTTATGATTTGTACATAACATTCTACTGGAATCAAATTTTTATTCTAGGCGTCTTCATTAGTAAGATAGTAACTAGCCGAAGCTTTCTGACAGAACAGTGGGAGACAAGTTATAAAATGCAATTTCTTTCATTTTCCCTGCTGGAAAACGAAGCTGGGACACTTGCGAGCAAAGTAAGTCTTTGAACTATAGCGCCAGTGAGATGCATAACATAATTTCGCTGCTAATAAAAAAAGACGAGAAATATAAAACAAGAAGCTCTTTTGTTTTATTAAAAATTTAATCTTCATCATCTCATACTATATAATAGTGATTGCTGACTATGGGTCTCATGCGGAAGCTCAGAGTTACTCAGCGTGCGATGGAGAGATGCTCGGAGTTTATCTACTTGTTCGAATCAAAAATGAGCGATAGACGTTGGGGGCCATAGGTGCTGGACTGGAGACCCAGCATCGGACGGCGCAGTGTAGGCAGACCCCCACAAGGTGGAGCGATGATATGAAGAGGGTCACCGGTAGCCGCTGGAGCAAGGCGGTGGAAGATCGGGCCTTGTAGATGTCATTACGTGAGACCTATGTCCAGCTGTGGACGTCCAACGGTTGAAGCGACGACGACTATACAACATAATTACAATTTTGCATAAAGTTTTTAAATAAAGTGACGATGCGACTATAACTCTTTATCTTAGTCGATGAAAACCGATTTTATTTGAATAAGCGTAACATTATTTAGGGTGACGGCTTAGACACATTCAATGCTTACAGATTAAAGTATACACCGTGCTTATAGAAGTTTTCACTTGGATTCTTCATATCACATTTAAATTATTAAGTGATCGTGATCGTGTCGTCAAGGTAAGTTGTAAAGCACTTTTATTATACGTTATTCGATCCATTGCGTAACAACGGGAACTCTAATTTTATTACTCATAATGCTAAGATAAATCATAATTAGGTAGGGACACTTGACATAAATGTTTTAGATGATCCATGAGTATTTTGTTCAAATTTGGGCCGAGGTTTGTGACGTTGATGATGATGTATATTAAATGCACCGTCAGTTATACAAAATATTTTATTGAATCAGTTGATGTCTGTTTAAATCAAACAATGCCATAATGTCAATTTTCCGATTTGAATATGATGACCAAAGAAACAATGGATAATTCTGAATTCTGTGAAAGATTAGAAATAAAACAAATTGAAAAAGAAATCCTTTTGCGGCATAAATATGAGCTTTTACTAGAACAAACAATTCTGAATTTTGGACACCCTTAACTAGAATTTCGAAAATTTTGGATAGTGCCATTATTCATCTAAACGAACTGTTCTTCCTTTATAACCGGCTCCATGGTAGTATTCATTATATATTATTTATAGTATTTATTTATATTATAGCATAAGTTCCTTGTTTGATTTTCAAAAAGGTAAAATTATATTTGTTTTTGACTTGTGGGAGTTCAAGGGCGTGGCCAATAACCACTTTACCAACTATGTTGTTTTTGTCTATTGGAGGCAAATTGGTGTTAACTGTAATTGTTTCTCCTAACTTATTTTAGACTTTGGAGATGTTAAAGTCTTTAACGACATATCAATCTTCATCCATATTAATGTTAAATATTCAGATAACCTTAAAAAGCAGAGAAGCAAAGTCCTTTTTTCCGTCATGACCGTATTACTAAATTAAGTAATAAAAGTAATATATCATTGCTATTTGAACAATTTTACGTTTAAAAAGTTGGCATTTAAACTAAATTTTTTATTTAAGGCCCACATGTAACCTTAGGCGAATACGGTTTTCTTGTTGTAATACCTCTTTCCTTATCTCATCAGTAATGAGTGATTGAGGTATTCGAAGAGGTTCTCTTTTTATTTTATTGAGGAAAATAATATGCTACTAATTAATTGGTACAATATTTATTGTGGCGGTGTCAAATCCTTGTCAAGGTTTCAAATAAAAAGTGCTATTATTTAATTTTATACGTAGGGATGCCTGGGTGTCTGAATTTGGTCAAATATTCTTGATGTTAAAATACTTTGTTTAACGTTTTCTGCTGAAAATATCGAACTTTTAAGAAAGTCACACAGAGAGAAAATAAACTCAGTCAACAAATGCTTTGAACATGAATTAGTGAACGCGATGAAACAGTATGTTAGAGAAACAACCTCAAAATGGCATCAATACATGTAATGTCTTAGTCCTTATTAAGCTTGAAAGGATACAGGATGCTTGTTATTCACAAAAATTTCTTATAATGTATCATATTCAAAGAGTATATCAGTTCAATGAGCATATGTCTTATCAAATTTTTGTAAAGTCAAGCTTATTGTTATGTAAAAAGGTAAGTAGTAAGTAATAAGTAGCAACCCATTAACGTCCTATTCCTTGACACAGGCCTCCTCACTCATATGAGAGAGGGTTTTTAGAGCATAAACCCACCACGCTGCTCCACTGCGGATTGGCAGGCATAGTACACAAGTGTACTCTCTATTCTTTCACTCTCATAGTACATTTCAATGAAGGAAATTTGCATAGCTTTAGAGCATTTCTGGGGTCATATCAAATTGCAAGTGGAGTAGCAGGTATATCTTAAAAAAACTCTCTCCTATGCCTAGTTGTGGAATATTAAAAAGCTGTCGCTTACATGTATATAAAGATAGGAGGTTTCTTTTCAAATGAGCACACGACGATAACTATATTAAACTAACTATATTAAAAAAAAAGTTAGATTTAGATCGGCATTGACAA
This sequence comes from Elymnias hypermnestra, assembly GCA_015832385.1. Taxonomy (NCBI): domain Eukaryota; kingdom Metazoa; phylum Arthropoda; class Insecta; order Lepidoptera; family Nymphalidae; genus Elymnias; species Elymnias hypermnestra. The sequence continues at coordinate 338,391 of JACTOM010000029.1, forward strand.
CCCTTTTCAAAACCACCCGTTTGTCGGTGCGCTACTTAGAACATTGTTTTTGTTTTTCATCTTGGAACTCTGATTCAATCTTATCTTTATATTTTTAACAAAATATCCATATAAATTTCACACGATTGGCACCAAACACGGCACCAAACTAATTGGTTCCACAGTTGTAGCAATCGCATTTCAAACGCGGTTCTGTCTGGAACACTTAAATTACATTTTTAGGGTACCGCAATGAAACATTTGTTATATGAATGTAATGGTAAGTTAAGTAGCAGCTCCTTAACGTCCCATTGCTGAACACAGATTTCCCTTAATTGGCAAACCGCTTAAAACATAGACCCACTCAATATTTCACATTTTTAGTTTTTAGCCATTTTTTTGTGTGATACCATTACATATAATAATTAACATATTCTTGTCTAGGGATAATCTATATTTATATATAGATAGATAGATAAATAGAATACTCTTCATTGTACACGACAAACACGAAACAAATAACACAGAAACAAACTTAACAGAATAGTAGAATATAAAAAGGATCTTGGGATATCTCATAGATTTAACAAAAAATAACAGTTTTTCATTAGGGGTATTTAAACATTTATAAATACACACACATAGTTACCGATACATACACGCACTCACTCTCTCTCTCTCTAATTCATTCATTAATTCATTCATACACACACACACACACACACACACACATCCACACAATACTGTAAATTTTTAGTTCGCTTCACTCTGTTAATATTTATTTATGTAAATAGATGTAATCTGTAAATAATAAAATTAAAAAAAATAATAATAGTACGATTAGACGACCTTATCGCTAATTAACGATTGCTAACATGCATCCTTAGATTATATGAGGTAAAAAGGCATATAATTATATTATAAATCAAATCTCAAACTGTCCGTTTTATAAAATAATTAAATATACAAGAATTTATCTGCATATGGTATGGTGGTTCCTTTCGCAGAGTAAAATAAATACAGATTTCTCATATTCCCATAGGAACGGAAACTATGCGGGTAAGAAGAAAACAAGAAAGAGTATGTAGCTCAAAAGGTGTTAACGTTCATCTCTTTTATAAAAACCTTATCTAAAATACATTATATAATACACTATTAATTGTGGTTTACATTCTCATCGTTAGAGATATCTACGGAACTCTATGTGTTGGAGATCAATTCTCATTTGATATTTTTTTAATTAATGGCCCCTTATCTGCAGGCAGTTGGCTATAAATCTGGGGGGGCGTGCGTTTGGGCAATGATGTTCAATATTATGGTGCTCTTTCTAATTAAACTTTGAGCTGCACTGACCGGCTAGGGGATTGGCTTATATGACAAACTTTAACGTGTAAATATAAAATACACTAAAGGGCTTTTCCCCTAGGTGTTAACCGCGTAAATACGAAAACCTTATTTTCTAAAGTTAAACGTTAGTTATATGGCAGTTAGTGTTTCGTCAAAATCGATCCAGTACTTTTTAAAATAGACAAATATTTTTAAAATTGATTTTTTATTGCATATACTTTCATATCCATTTAGTTAAATATCCATAAATAACCGCAAGTTTACAAACTGATGTGGTAATCGATTAATTTAAATGTTTTTACAAAAGTTGAACATTTTAAAGAATATTTTATATCTTTTAACCAATTATAAATATTAATAAGTGTAAGGACACACTTAGAAGTTTTTCAATTGTACCAAACGCGAACAATACAAAGTCGGATAACTCTGAAGCGATATCTTCGCAATCTTAAGATATGATTTGCAATATTGCTGCCACCGATAGCGGTTAATTGCTTAAAAATTTATTATAACCAATCGCAATGAGCTTACATACGAATATAAACTTCTTCCTTGACTTAACGCCTCCCAGGCTTTTAGCCTGGGCTTATAATCATACTAACTGATACAGGTCACGTCGTACTATATTAAAAAAAACTGAGCGTTGAGGGTAGAAAAATAAAATGTACTTTAAGACCTATTGCATCGAGACATTTGCATAAAAGAAATTCATAAAAAAATTAACAAGCCGTTGCTGAAGAGTTTAATAACACGCACAACACGAGATTTCTGTGTAAAGTAAGTAAGTAAGTAAGTAACAGCCCTTTAACGTCCCACTGCTGGGCACAGGCCTCCTCACTCATATCAGAGAGGGTTTTTAGGGCATAGACGCACCACGCTGCTCCACTGCGGATTGGCAGGCATAGTACACAAGTACATTCTCTATTCCTTCGCTCTCATAGTCCGATGTGACGGGAATCCGACACGACTGGAGAGAGATCAGGCGCAGGGCCGACGGCTTAACGTGCTCTCCGAGGCACGGGGGCCAACTTCCCAACTTCGGGCAAATATTGAGAAAATCTTAATAGAAAACTCAATATTGAATTTTGAATTGGCCCGACCCGGGACTCGAACCCAGGACCTCATGTCTATAGTCGAACATGCTAACCACTAGACCAATGAGGCAGTCTTATTGTATTAACTGTGATTTCTGTGTATTAACATTATATTTAGTTTAGAAGTTAGAAAGTATCCCAGTCGCGTAATAAATGTGGAATAATATATTTCTGTTCTCATTTCACTTGATGATAAGTGTCGGTAGTTTGTAAGAGGAAAATAATAATTATTTACTTCTTAATGGCTGCTATGTTTCATCATAAAATAACGTATATTTGTAATAAAATTCAACCACTTTTGTGTCTCTGGAATCGCTTTTAAGGCATAAAGAGTACATATATACATAGAATCACGCCTGATTCCGGTAGGGGTAGGCAAAGACCACGATCCTTGCATATCTCCTTCGCTTCTTTCGTTCTTATTAAACATTTCGTACAATTTCGTCGGTTTAGAGTACTCTTGACCTGGCCGTTATTTAAAATGTCTTGGATCTAGTCCAGGAACGTTCGCCTTGGTCTTCCACTTCCAACGTTTTCATTCACTCTGGACTCATAAAACCTTTTTGTCAATCTTCTTTCATTTATTCTCTTTATTTGCCCAAACCATCTAAATATACCTTTCTCAATTTTGGTCACTACATCTCCTTTTATACCACAAAATTTTCTTATCATACTACATACTTGAGCTTGAGAAAAGAAATTCATCTATTTCAACTTGACGTCCGGGATTGCTTCTCTTTTTGATGTTAATAATGCTACGGAAGCCGTACAAAAATATATATACCTATCTATCAATAATATCCGCAAGCTTTAAAGGTCAGAGCATTACACTGGTGTCGAGAGAATGGATATCAATTCATTTGTTATAAGGAATAGTGACATGAGCAAGATTGGCTACTACAATGTACCGTTGATATCAATAACGGTCACCTTAATCGGCCACAATCAAGATGCGTATCAAAAATTCGGCACGCACTGCTTTTAGACGGTAGCTTATTAATAGAGATTGAACAAGCAAACGAGTCGAATCGCACAGAGGAAATTGAAAAACCTTATCAAATAAAAAGGCTAAAGTAAATAATCCAAAGCAAATATAAGATTAGTGGAAAACAGTAAACTAAGCTAACGGTTTTGCAGGCAGTGAATAAAAAGTTAAAGGTTCTTATTAAACTGGAGATTATAAATTGGAGAATTTAAGTAGAACACAAGAACATGGGTCAGTTAATATATTTTTCGATTGAATAATCTTCTAGGCTGAATAAATACAAAATCAGTACTCGTTCCTATGAAATATGAGAGTATTAACAACTTAATTCTTGGCTTATTAATGTTCCAGTGGAGTTCCAAATCTCTATTCTTATGGTGTACAAAATAGGAATAGTAGAAATCGTGGATCAGAGTAGAACAGAAAGCAAGAAATAAAGTAATCAATCAATAAAGTAATACTCACAGGTCCCCGATCAAGAGAAAATGCTCAAACGTCATCTGCTGTATTCGACACAGAGAAACAAGGCTATCCAAAAGTTTATAACAACGTCTATTGTAATATTTAGGCCTGGACTACTAGCGTAGATGTAACACCGAAATAGTAAGAACATGGGATTTAAATAACTTAAATGGAAAATTAATATATAGTACTTCGTTTTAAAATGCAGATATGGAATGCTGAAGTAACAGTAAGTAACAGTGAAGGAGATAGAGAGAAAACACTTTATTGCACACAAGACAAAAATAAAAAGACATATAAACTAAGATACTTATTACTGTAATATAGAGTGCATAACAGCGCCAAAAACTTAAATATAAAAATAAATAGGATTACCTAAAGTAGTCAATAACACCTGTAGTCACAACAGCTGAGACGTCGACGGATGAATCCATTAAAATTAATCGCCCATTAAGTAATTTAATGTCATAAACTTGAGATATAAATGGAAACGTAGAGAGAATGAAAGGAAACTGACAAAACGAATTTATGAGTCAAGAGTGAATGAGAAAGTTGGAATGGGAAGACCAAGGCGAACGTTTCTGGACCAATCCAGGGCATTTTAAATAAGGGCCAGGTCAAGACTACTCTAAACCAACGAATTTGTATGAAGGGTTCAATTAGAATGATAGAAACGAAAGAGATATGCAAGGATCGTGGCAAGTGGAAGGACATGGTCTCTGCCTACACTTATAGGGATGAGGCGCGATGATATTAAAATTCTCATATATTCTACTGTTTCCGATGTAAATTTACAGGTTTTGTACAATTCAACAGTCTAATACGAAACATTTAATAATATTATAAACAGCAGAGAACAAAACGGCATCAAAGATTTACACCGATGCACGCAAAGTAAACTACGAATCTCGAACGCTATCAACAATAGTACTCATGGATTTCCCATGGACAAGTGCTCGTATAACGGCACTGTTCGCAATTCAGTGATTTACGGAGCCCGCACTAGGTACAGAATAAACGTGCCCAGGAATAAAACTGTCCTCTCTTACACCGTCTTGTAACATTCCATATACATCGTTTAATTGCACTTTAGGCTCTTTGCTAAATAATATAATTTGTAAGTTAATAGAACTAGCAAAAAGGCTTAAAAGGTATCCACTGGAAACCGAATCCTATAGTAGTTCCAGATTTTTCATTTGATATTTCTCACCACGCCTGTAGGGTAGGAGAGGGAAATATATTTCCAATCAAGCCACCCTAATTATGAGCAAGAGATAATGATTGGCTACAGATGGTCTTTACTAGTATGTTAAAAAGAAAATGAAATTTGATAATCAAGATAGTCAAGGCAGCACAGTTACGGTGCTTATAATGAGTAATTGTCTAATAAATACGTTTGGATTTATAGAAATTGGATATAAAATTATATATATTTATTGTTTGTATTTACGGAGTTTTTCGTGTAACATTTGTATATAAGCTTTAATATCATGGATGACATTTCTAATGAGGTTTTCTTACATAGATGTTATTGTGTATGACAATAAATCTTTAATTTTTTTGGAATAAAAAAAATTTTGCATCTCATGATAGCTTAAAATAATCTAAATCGGACTATTTAATATTTAAATTGTTTAATTTGAGAAAAGCTTAGGTTTTTACTTAAATTTTATGCATAAAAAAAGGTAAGTAGCAGCCCATTAACGTCCCACTGCTGGGCACAGGCCTCCTCGCTCATATGAGAGAGGTTTTTTAGAGCATAGACCCACCACGCTGCTCCACTGCGGATTGGCAGGTATAGTACTTAATGCACTCTCTATACCTTCACTCTCAAGTCCTACGTGATGGTGATCCGACACGATCGGATAAAGATCAGGCGCAGGACCAACGGCTTAACGTGCTCTCCAAGGCACGGAGCTGGATCATACCGCCAAATTTTTCGCAACTTCGAGCAAATATTGAGAGAATCTCTGTACCGATTTAGAATTAGCCCGACCCAGGACTCTAGCCAAGGACCTCATGTCTGTAGTTGAACATGCTAACCACTGTCCAATGAGGCAGTCAATTTTATGTATATGTAAGGTTAATTATTAATAGAATCTGTTATTGATTATTAATTGATAGTATGTCCGTAAAACGGCTAGCGCTGTTAACGCTGGGTTAGAGTGAGAGAGGAGATGCTGCCTACCGTGTGAGAGAAAGAGAAGCCACAGAGGCACCGTAACGCGTTACATAACAAAGCGGCTTACCCTCCCATAAGAAGTTATCACTTCAATGTAAATAATGAAATAGTTTAAGAGATTTAAAGATTTCGCTATATAAAACTCCAACGTGATGATACACTACGGTGTAACATACGACAGGATAGAAACGCTGTTGTATAAATATTAGCGGAACAACGCATTGCCTGGTGATACGGCGGATTTAGTTTATTAACCGGCTCCGTATTACCAGCTATTTTCAACGTAACATATGCATTCACTAAAATATATATACAAACATACATTTCCTTGTGTTTATAGTGTGCTTTTATATACGTGTTTAAATAAGCGATTCTATTCTCTATTAGATGGTTTTTCGTCCTTTTGACAAATCTAAAACATTTATTTTTAACTAAAAAGCTTTTCGATATTAAAAATTATGTACCTCTTTACATTATATTAATATTTTAATAAGTTTTTCGATTACTGTAATTCATTTTGTTTTTATTTAATTGTTATGCTTTTTTGTCGCTTAGAGGCGTTGCCAGGCTACAGACAAACGAGCTGGCGGGTCACCTGATGGTAAGATCACCAACGCCCATCGTCGCGTCGTCGTCGTCGTCGTCGCTTCAACCGATGGACGTCCACTGCCGGACAAAGGTCTCACGTAATGACGTCCACAAGGCCCGGTCTTGTGCCGCCTAGCTCCAGCGGCTACCGGCGACCCTCTTTATGTCGTCGGTCCACCTTGTGGGGGGTCTCCCTACACTGCGCCGCCCGGTGCGGGGTCGCCACTCCAGCACCTTCGGGCCCCAACGTCCATCGGTCCGTCGGACTATGTGCCCCGCCCATTGCCACTTCAGGTTCGCGATTCGTAGGGCTATGTCGGTGACTTTGGTTCTGCTACGGAACTCCTCATTTCTGATTTGATCGCGTAGAGAAACTCCGAGCATAGCCCTCTCCATCGCACGCTGAGCTTTCGAATGAGGCCCATAGTCAGCGACCACGTTTCGGAGCCGTAGGTCATCATTGGCAACACGCACTGTTCGAAGAGCTTCGTCTTCAGGCACTGAGGGATATCGGACGAAACGCCCATGGACACCTGCAATACTAGGGGAGTTGCCGATGCGTTGCCGGTCGAGAATTTGGGAGTTCAATTGCCTCTTAAACATTTGGAAGTCTTGGGGGAACACTGCTGTTGGAAGTTGTTTCCACATTTTGCAGGTACGCGGAAAAAAGATCGTCCAAACCGAGTCGTTGACGAGTGCCGTTCGTCCAGAGTGTACAGGTGAAATTTTTTCTACGACCCATTAGTTCCCTCTGTGTCTTCTATATCTCTATAGAAGACACATAGGGAACTGAGATATAGAAGACTTAATTCAAGAGTAAATGTTTTTTGGCTGTGAAGAATCATTTAGCTCAGTTAAGGAGCCCAAGATTTTGGAAACGAGTTTTGCCTTGCCTAATGATCACAGAATTGGACTTCATTTGAATTATCGACTCCAAAATTGCTAATGCTTTTGGACACTGTGAGGCAAGTGTTTTGGAAGTGGAGTGAGAGGTCGAGGTGCGTAATGCTTAAAAAGGATGGGTTAAGTGCATGGGTAATTTACTTTTGAATGCGTTATCCAATTTGCTTGAAACCTTGAAAAATTATGGCCTATAATTAATTAAAGAATTTAGAATTACTCTTGACAGGGTTTGAAAGAGGGTTGTAAAGATCATAAAATGTTAGCCTACTCATGAAGATAAAATTTATTTGTCGAACTTCGATAGCCTTCCTGGGGCAATGGTGATAGTACTTCCTTTGTTAGCACAACATTTAAAATGATCTGTAGAAACTATAAGAGGTAAATTACCTCTTCCTCGGATAGCGTGCTAGATCGTTGGTATTTCTAATAGTAATTTCAGAGAAAGAATTTTTGATATTCATATTTTACTAAGGAAAATAATTGAGGGGAGGGGAAATCTTTATAATGCGATTCATGGCCAATTTTATCAACATTTTCTAAAGCATCGAATAAGGAACCTTTCAGCGATAGAAACAATCCCCTTAACTAAACCGTAAATGTCTTTGGGGACACATAAAGTTTAGGAGAGCTTATTAAATTGGACATTAGTCTCATAAACGCGAGCGAACTCTCCTACATGAATCTGCATTAATAACTGCCTTATCATTGCGAGATTGTTTACGTTGTTATAAAAATGTCACTATAGATAGAAAATATATTGTAAGGGATTATTATGGTTAATTTTATGGCTTTATTAATTACCAGTAAGGAATGTAGTCGCGGCAATACGCTGTGTTAAAGCTCGCAACAATACAATGTAAGTAATTGGCAACCAATATCAGTAATTTGATCTCAATTAATCGCATGCAACATTATATGTTAATTTGCTTGGAATGTATAAAAAAAGGAAAATTGCAATGCAATTTTAAAGGCATTTATCCCGGTTTTAAACCGCTGTTGCGTACTACATGATTGCTGTGTATTTTCAGTATATAAAAAATCTCTTGCAATGATGTTTGCAGACTCTGAAACTACTTAACCGAAACGTCTTTAAAATTCATAGGAAGGCAATTAATGATAACAAAATCGGGGGATCTAGTTTGGTTTTGTAGCAACATGTGTATCACCTCCATCCGAAATCCTATTACAAAAGATGGAACATGTGAAAGTGATATTGAAAGGAGAGTGAATGCAGGGAATATGGTAAATGGTGCTCTGCACGTCTTTATGAGTAGCCAGATGTCTCAAAGGGTCAGACTAGCTGTGCATGGAGGAGTGTTGGTGCCAGCACTTATATAGGCGGTGGAGATGAGAGCGTTGAGAAGTATGAGCGGATTGAAACTGAGTAACAAAGTAAGAAATAGTGTGATAAGAGAACGTTGTGGTATAAAAGAAGATGTAGTGACTAAAATTGAGAAAGGTATGCTTAGATGGTTTGGGCATGTAGAGAAAATGAATGAAAAGAAACTGATAAAAATGATTTATGGGTCAAGAGTGAATGCGAAAGCTGGAAGGGCAAGACCAAGGCGAACGTTCCTAGATCGAATCCAGGACATTTTAAACAATGGCCAGGTCAAGAGTATTCCTAATCGACGCCTTTGTGTGAAAGGTTTAATAAGCAAGAAAGAAGCGAAGAAGATTTGCAAGGATGGAGGCAAGAGGAAGGTCGTGGTCTCTGCCTACCCCTATGGGAATGAGGCGTGATGTTTTGTATGTATGTATCTATTACTCAATATAATCAGCAATAATCTGTGATAGAATTTAATACCATGATCAATTTCAAAGTTAAATAATATAACTATATAAATATCTGAAGATGAAACTAATGTGTAATTACAACAAGCAAACAGGTCAATTTTTGGAATTGTTCCAGTCATTTTTTTTATGTTTTTAATGCCATCAATCTTCAATCTATTATAATATATAAATAAGAGATATCGAAGTATCTATTGACTCATCACGATATCTCTGGAACCATAAGAAGTAGAGACTTGAAATTTGGTAGAAATATTCCTTTTGCCAGTTGGAAGTCAGCTAGGAACGGATTTTGCGAAATTCTACCCGCAAGGGTGTTAATTTAAAAAATTCAAATTCATATTTACAAACCATCTCTTTTATGTATGTAAAACTTGTTCAGATTATTTTTGACATAATGGAATCTATCAAAACTAAATTTTAGGAAATTCCAACATCAAAAGGTACTGCGGGTGTGTTTCTTATTTATAAAACAATTTGTCTAAATTAATGAAAATGTCACCAAAAAAACATTCCACGCAGACCAAGTCGCGGGTTCAGCTAGTATTTCAATAAGGTTCAGGAACTTTATCACTTATTAATGGACTCGTAAAGTTACTTAAATTAGGCGTTAGTCCGAGTGAATTTTGTTTTGAAGTTTGTCTTTGAATAAAAACGACCAAAATAACAAGATTACGGGATATATTTTATTAAACCCATGTCCAGTACCAAACGAGTAGACTTCACCTTTCGGAGAGTGGAAATCAAAAGTTTTTATACATCACCGACGCTCGTATCCCAACACCATAACGAGACATAAAAAAAATAATAACTTGAAAATATAATCACCTGATAAAATCGACACCGAACGGAAGTTTCAACGGGCATACAAATTCTATCATTTCAATATATTTATAGCCTTTTTCAAGACGATTACAATACAAAGTTATTCCTGAATTAGAAAGTATAAAGAGTCATAGAAGGTGGGAGCATGTAAAGACGGCCAGTCATCACATGGTCGTGATGCTGTTCCCAGACAATAGCCGATTTTGTATTTTCCGCATAGATATCAGATTTACTTGTGTGGTACAAAGTATAAGAGACAATTTCTATAGCATTTCTTTATTCCTGACAGGTAAGCCTTTAACTTTACTTATATTGTGTATCTTTGTAATTGATAATTTAATTATCTATGAGTAAATCAAATTGGCTATGAAAATATATAAATATATTAGAAATTCTAATAAATATTATTGCTGATTACAGTATGTAATATATGGATGAATGGATGATATAATAAAACCAGCTGTGCCCGCGTAGCCTCGTTAATCATTGAGGCTAAATATTTTACAAATACATACGCATAAATACATTAATGAGTTATCTGCTGTGTTTCAATGAAAAGCTTATTATCCTTTCAGAGGCTCTAGATTATCTGTGTAACAAATTTCATTTCAATTGGTTCAGTAGTTTTGGCGTGAAAGCATGACTGATAGCGTTACTTTCTAACATATAATATTAGTAAGGATAAGGATCGTTATTTTACATCCATGAGGGTAAAACTTTGAACGTCATATTTATTTATATCGACAACAGCCTAAGAAATAAGTTTCGATTTTCTAGCTCTGAAAATGACGATACTTCCATCCATTACAACGCTTTTTTACATGTAAAAGTAGCCTATATCTTTTCTCAAGCTCTAAACTATCTGTGTACCAAATTTCATTTAAATCGGTTCAGTAGTTTTAGCGTGAAAACGCAACAAAGTAACTTTCGCATTTATAATATTAGTAATATGGTTCCAATTTATTATGTCACTTAGTTGACAGCGGAACTGTTACTTAACCATCACTCTGTTTGCAAATCAGACCTGATGGTAAGTGATGATATAATCTATGATGGAAGCGGGCTAATCTGTGAAAAGGAAATTTACCTCTTATGATTTCTATAAAGCATTGTATCGGAAACCAAATCTCTTTGTTTTGGCAGTACGTCTTTGCCGGTTTGCATTACGATATCATAAACATAATTTAATAAGATTCATATCCATGGAATCACCTATTAAATATGGTTAAATTCTTATACCAACTTTACGTTTTTTCTAATTCCTTTTATGGTTTCAAAAGAATAAATTGAATGTTTGGTATAGAGAGAATATTGTCATGTACCTGTCATCAAAAAAATGTTTTTAGTGATATATTATAAGTCCAAAAGTATTGTATTTAAAAAGTGACAAGCAACCTGTTAGTATTATATATTAAAATCACTGTTATAATAAAACACAAACAAAATAAAAGCTATCTACACAAAGCACAAAACTTTTGACAGGATAAAATACCAATGTTATAAATCATTTTTAAACATTTTAATAATTTATAAGATAATTAGGTAAAAACTGTATTCCGAAATTATTTCATTTACTTTAGATAAGCATACGGTTCATAAAAAAGGTACTTATATATCTTTATCTATTGCTCTTGATTGATATCTGTATCAACTTTAAAACTTACTCTATTCTGATATTCAAAATATAAATATAAGTAAGTATAAGGATGCTTTGGTCGTGGCTAGTTACCACCTTAACAGTAAAGACAAAACAAGATATTTGCGTTCTGTTACCATGCTGTGTATAAGCCATAAGTGGTAAATTGCCTCTGATAAGATTAGAGCCTCCTTCTCAGATTGTATTATCACTTACCATCAGGTGTGATGTCATTCAAGCGTAAACCTATCAGCAATTGTAAAGAAAATCTTGCATTTGTTTTATTTGACTACTAGTAAATAAATAATTTAGTTAATTAGTAACACGCCTCAGCTTATAGCTTGAAATGTTAAAAAGTTTTCAATAAATTTGTTAAAACAAAATGAAGCTATAAGGTAACTCGATTCCCCGGTAGTTGCCAGCTCCGTGCATTAATATTTACTCTGTCTCTTAAGTGATTTTCTTTGTATGTAATCCCAAACGTCCCTCGTGTTTGCTTATGGCTTTCTATTCAAGAATGTTATCGAGGTGCATTGTGTGTCTAGATCTCAGGCGTAATAATTGTATCTTATTTCATCATTCATCACCATATCGAGTTTCATCATTAGCAGTCATTTGAAAGTTTACGATCCACGATTGTCAATAGCTTATGCATATTCACATACAGAGGTTAGATTTTTTTAATATGACGTATCGAGTTTGTCTTTTCAAAAATTATGAAATATAACGACCACTTATTTATGATATATTATGCAAATCTAATTCCTATATCTCTAGGCTCAACTAAGGCTTATTTTGATGTAAGTAGCACGATTCCAAATATTTAGGATACAATTTAGTATATGTTATTGCTTAATTAAATCTCTTCTATGATATTAAAAATCCCATCACAATGATTCCATTAGAATTTAATGAAACGAATGTCCCATTCCAAGACAAATTCAGATTTAAAGGAAGACGATTTTTTTCGCAACCTAGACAAAGCAATACAAACTAGCCCTTCTTCGAAAATTCGTATTAAAAGTCACTGAAGATCCCGTCAAAATTGGCCTAAAAGTTTTAGAAATGCGTGAGAGCCAATCGATAGACAAGAAATTTCTCAAAACTGGATTATAGGTACAACTATCACGCAGTTATTTTAGCATTATAAGCAGACACTTAAATTTTACATATATGTATAACAGCAAAGGTTAACAGGAATTATTAGTTATCCCAACGTGTATAAAAAATCTTACCTCCAGCTGTAGCTTTGAGGCTGCCAACAATGGTATCAGTTCTCACGTCTTCTCGCACACGAAAATTATATCTTGGTTTATCGAACAATGCAGAACCAACGCCAGCAGGTATCACGTTCACATGTACAGTTGCCGCTTGCACCGCAGCAAGACCTCCACCATCAGTCGCTGATATATCCAAATCAAATTTCCCATTAGCTTGTATCAAAGCTGGCTTCGTTACAAATATCTCTCCCGTACTTCTATCTATCCTGAACACATCATTATCATTTCCATGGACTATTCTATATGTAACAGTACCAAATCTTCCTGAATCAGAGTCACTTGCGGACACAGCGACTATCGGCTCATTGCTAGAAATCCTTCCCTCTTTCAGAGAAACGTTGTAATCTTTCACTGTGAAGACTGGGACGTTGTCGTTTATATCGAGAAGTTGGATCTTCACCATTGCAGTCGTCGACAGGCCCCCTGCGAATAAATAATTGGTCTCTTGATTGTCTGTGTATTGTTGTAATACTATGTTTAATTGACAGGAGGTTGATTTATGCTGATGTCAACGCGTTTTCGTTACATGTTCGCGATAATAAAATGATGTTCACCATAGTCTGGTGGTTTTTTAATTGCGGTGCAAAATAACTTAAAATGAATACAAGGACCTACTTCATATTGGAACAAGACAGTGGAATGTTATTCCGCTGATTAAATATTATTGATTAAATGGCTAGAATATGAATTTAAGACTTAGGAACTGGTTGTGTAAGTTTTAACTGAATGTAAGTTTAATATTCGATATATTTAAATAAAATTGAAGTCTATCTCTGTAATGTCAAAACTATTATAAAAAGTTTGTTTGGTGAATGAAAAAAAAAACTATTTTTTTCTTGTCAAATAAAAGACAAATCTATTTCTTTTTTATATCGTCAACTAATTCCCAGTGAAAGCTCTCATAAAACTGAGCCAGCTGTTTCATGAAATAAAGTGTATATGAAACTTAAATAGTAAAGCTTCCTTCTGTAAAAAGTTAATTACCAATTAAATACTTAATTTTTTGTAATATACTAGCGGCCCGTCCCGGCTTCGCACGGGTAGACATAAATAGGTACAGATATTTAAGTTACAAGCATGATAATTAAAACGACCATGAATTGACAAATATCATGAAAAAGTGTGATTCCTTGTACTAAAACTAAGTAGCTTAGAAAAGAACTTTTTAAGTAAAGAATAAAAATGTGTTTAAAAAAAACTGATATATTCAATGTCGCTAGCGTCCACTGCCTAAGGTAACCTAGTTCATAATGGTGCACCCCTTCTCCCGCACAGCCCCTCTCTCGTCGAGTTAGTTACTCGATGGGCTGCGTGTCGGCCGCCGCCGGCATGTATTTTAATTTTGATATTACGATATCTTTTGAATGGAATATCCGATTTCAATCATTCAAAAAGTAATCATCAGGTATTGAAACAGTCTTNGTAAAAAGTTAATTACCAATTAAATACTTAATTTTTTGTAATATACTAGCGGCCCGTCCCGGCTTCGCACGGGTAGACATAAAAAGGTACAGATATTTAAGTTATAAGCATGATAATTAAAACGACCATGAATTGACAAATATCATGAAAAAGTGTGATTCCTTGTACTAAAACTAAGTAGCTCAGAAAAGAACTTTTTAAGTAAAGAATAAAAATGTGTTTAAAAAAAAACTGAAATATTCAATGTCGCTAAGGTAACTTAGTTCATAATGGTGCACCCCCTTCTCCCGCACTGCCCCTCTCGTCGAGTTAGTTACTCGATGCGCTGCGTGGCGGCCACCGCCGGCATGTATTTTTATTTTAATTTCATGATATCTTTTGAATGGAATATCCGATTTCAATAATTCAAAAAGTAATCATCAGGTATTGTAATATTCTTGAATATTAAATTATTTATTTGGATAAAAAATTATACATGGTATGGACAACACGGTCTGATTTTGATCGGCATTTCTATCAATTTGTTAAATGTAAAAAAGTAGTATTAGTGACGTAACTACAATAGTTAGACATATGGTCTCGCAAAGTTTTTTGTAGATATTGATATATTCTATAATATTGTTGAACAGTTTTTTGTCCTATCATTAATACTTTTCACAGCGTATGCGATGAAAGACATTTTATGGCTAATTTTTTTAAACCTTCGGTTGGTTTTAATAGCAATTTTTAAAGATTTCTATAGTAATCTAATACTAAATATAGCCTATGTTACTCAGTGATAATAAGTAGCTTTCTAATGAAACAAAAAAATTAAAATCGGTCCAGTATTTTTTGAGTTTATTCGTTGCATACAATAATACAAACCTTTTCTCTTTATTATATTAGTGTAGATCTATAATTTAACATTATTTTTAAACAAACTATATCCCCTGTATACTTTAGTATATATAACTGAACCCCAATCAACATCATTTCCTGGTTGTGATTGGAGTCCGATGTTTAACTTATATTTTCCAGATTCTTTATCGTTTTTCTTAAGATAAAAAAATAATTATTATTGTACAGGCTTAAAAATAAAGAATCCTGTACAGACACGATACACAACGAACACCGCCCGGCAAATATTTTCAAACCGCGCGCATACATCTCCATTTTGACGCCAAAAAAGTTAATAAATCTCCCTTAAACAAACTCGTCAGTTTCACTATCGGATGCCGAAATTACTACCGAAATTCCCGGTTAAAATTCGCAAAGTCGCCGGCACAGGGATAAAAACGTAAAGTAATAGTTCGGCCTTCTCGCTCCATAAATCAGGGGTGGGACAAGAGGCAGACACTTTCGGAATTTATTCAGAGCCATTTATTCGCCGGTGCTTTATTTCAACTCGTATATGCATAGCTATATCCTCTGTCACTGGCAAACTTATTGCTTCCAATTGATAATGAATGGGAGGACACAAAAAGTATACAGGGGACATTTATTGTTCCCCTTTAACGCTATGAGTAACACGATATACTTGGTATCGGTTGAGATTATTAAGCCTTATGTAGAAAAGATCTCACTGGTTTAATGGCGCGAGTATTCAATTCTGCCCAAATCCCAACAAAACAAATTGAATATATATGGTATTAGTAGATTTCCTTATTTACGTTGGTTTGGGCTCGTGGCCTTACTAATCGTCAAGTTCAGTTGCATTGAATTTGATTAGGAAAGAGTACACACTAATCGTCGACATGCCTACATACATACATACATAGCATCACGCCTCATTCCCATAGGGGTAGGCAGAGACAACATCCTTCCACTTGCCACGATCCTTGCGTATCCCCTTCGCTTCTTTAATTCTCATTAAACATTTCATACAAGTTCGTCGGTTTAGAGTACTCTTGACCTGACCGTTATTTAAAATGTCCTGGATTTGGTCCAGGAACGTTCGCCTTGGTCTTCCCCTTCCAACTTTCGGATTCATTCGTAACTCATAAGTCTTTTGTCAGTCTCCTTTCATTCATTTTCACTAGATGCCCAAACCATCTAAGCATACCTTTCACAATTTTAGTCACTACATCTTCTTTCAGACCACAACGTTCTCTTATCACACCATTTATTACTCTGTCACTTAGTTTTAATCCACACATACTTCTCAACGCTCTCATCTCTACCGCATTTATTTTACTTTTGTGATTCTTCTGCAATACCCAACTTTCACTACTATACATAAGTGTTGGCATCAACACTCCTGCATACACAGCCAGTCTAGTCCTTTGAGACATCATCTGGCTATTCGTAAAGGGCCGCAGGGCACCATTTACCATATTCCCTGCATTCCCTCTCCTTTCAATATCACTTTCACATTCTCCATCTTTTGTAAATTTAGATCCCAAGTATAGAAATTATTTCACCTCTTTCAATTCTTTCCCATCTATCAAAATATTGCCATTCATCATAGATTCATATCTTTCAAAAACCCACATGCCTAAAGAGGTTAGCTATTGAAATAAACATTAGGCCCAATTCTATTCTATTTATGTAAGGTAAGTAGAAACCTGTTAAGATCTTTGGGTATAAGCCTCCTCTTTCTATCAACTCCATTTTAACTATAACATGGGCAGGCAGAAATTACTCCTGGGAAAACCAGGTGTCCTTGTAAGGCTTTTTCCAAAATGTGATCATTTTTTTTCATTTATAATGTAAATGAATAAACCGTAAAGTCGGGGATACAGAAGAAAAGCCGCACTACCCTACCAAATTGTAATTTTATATTCTTGTACATAATTACCTCTGTCAGTAGCAATCACTGGAAACTCAAAATCGCTATTTGTTTCGTGGTCAAGAGGAGCAGAGACGCAGAGCTCTCCTGAGTCCGGCTTTACGGAAAACTGAGGTCGTGCCAGTCCATCACCCAGGGTGTAGTTGACAATCGCGTTGACACCACAGTCAGGATCTATCGCTGACATCTGTAAAAAAACATGTTGGTTAATTTCAAGAAGATAGATGGGAAAAGAATTAATTTCTGGGAAAAAACGGAATCTGACGAAACCCTTCCCAAAAATCCCAGCTAAATTCAAGCAAATGGTTCAAGAAAAGAGGAACTAATGGACAAATCTGGGCTTCCATGGTTCCTCTATTCCTAAACCCTATTTCTAATAATATATTAATAATGTGACTGGCAATACTTAGCATTTCTGTAACCTATATGAATAATTCACTTAAATATAAAGCTTCAGAGTTTAAGAGGCTTTTTATTGCCTTTTAAAAAATGAGGTGCCCTAGGTAGTGAGGATTGTAAGCAATCAGTAATATTAATTCTATTACAAATTGGAAATATAATCACTATAACAGTAATTCGCTGTACGGTTCGATAAATGAAATATGATAATAATACCATCATAGTATTAACTCCAATGAACAGTGCGTGTAATAAGAAAATTACAAAGACGCTATTTTAACCTCTATGTCTAATTAGTTATGGATGAAATTCACTTGAATATTCAAAATTTTGTTCACTGGTTGAAGTACTGCTATCACCTACCGATTCCCTTTGCAAATATGTACACAAATAATTGTCTAAGCCCCGTCTTCCAGATAAGAATCTTAGTTAATAAGGTTTATTTAATTCTGCAAAATTAGCTCCTTGTGCGGTCCGAGCTTAATGCTCTTTGAGAAGACACTTGAAGAATGTTTTATCCTCTGATAAATTGATAGGTTTAAATGGAATGTTGTGCCTATTAATTGTTATTGGACGCATTCAACGATAAACAGTTATCGTTGCTATGTTTATGTCTTTATATTGAAGAAGCTCTGATAATATTGAGTGTAATTCCAATCAATTTATCACCGTCATTAAATAGTGAGATCAATTCACTATTTCTTTTGCTTCACTTCGGCTTCGTGTGATATTATTGACAGATCTAGAATTTCCGTTTACGTAGATATTTCTCAAGAAGCTATGTTATTAGCTAATTCATCTTATAAGTCTCGCCCAAAATTATGCATTTCAAAAACCTCAAGCAACTCTTACGTATAAGTTTCCAAAGCTTCTTTAAAATCTGTTCAGTATTAATTGCAAGAAAGGGTAACAAATTTCAACCGATGCTCATAATCTGTTGCTTTTAAGATGTTTTTGTTAATGTCAATAATATTTGCGGCATTTAGTAGGTAGCTGCAAATAACTTCTGTGCTTATGCAAAATTCAGATAGACTTTTTCGTAATAATTTAATACATACAAATGTACTTATTCCGATTGAAAAGAAAATAAAGCATTTTGACATTAAAGTGTTAAGTGGCCGCGAAAAAGAGGACCACGCTACATTGTCGATAATTAGCCTGAAATCATCTTTTTCTCTTTATCGCTGTATACCATACCGGTGGCGACACAGTAATTTGTATCTGTCACATGAGATACAAAGAAGTATCGCCTTTCTGATTGAGTAATTGGGCATATAATTGCTTGCTCGGATTTAACAGAGGCGTATAACTAGTGACCAGGTATGCATGTGACAACGCCTTCTGATTAATTGCGTCTGAGTGTAAGGTGAAGATAAATGGCTGGGCTTGCAAAAGTGCACAGATTTCAAGCAAATTTAATACTTCAACCAATTGTAATAAGTGTGATAATGCTGAAATGTTAATATAATGTTAATATTAGTCATTTTACACCTTTCCTGTTGTCTTCATCCGTATAAATTATTATTATTTTTTATTATTCCTGGCATTAAAATTACGATTTCCTAGTTAGGTTTATTATTGCAGTTCTAAGTCGTCGTGTTCATAGGTTTCATAACTTTCTCATATTACGTTTATAAAACATGTATGTTACGCTTTTCAGTAACATTGTATATACAAATGTAGCAGAAAAAATAGCAAAAATTGGTATGGCACAAATTTATGTCGACATTATCTCGGTTTATAACTAAATTAAATAATATTTAATTGACAAGCGAGCTTAAGAAATTTACAATAATCCTCGACAAAATATCATACTTATTATTGTACCTAATATCAGAAATTTCATTGAAAGGTATTGGAACCTTAGTATCTTAAATGATAAACACATTTATAGGAACACTTTAAAGCCAACGTTATTTAATGACGATGACGACGATGGTAGAAAACTATAATTTCATCTCTATTTGAAACAAAATCAACAATCGCTAATTAACTGAACATGTACAGTAAATAAAGGTAGAGAATGTACTTAAAATTCTAGGCAAATATTGAAATGATGTGATATTCGTTGACAATTTGCTAACTTCGATCTATTGCGAATGATAGAGGATTTACAGTCTCTTGATGGAGTTCATACTAAATTATTTAAGAAAAAGAAAGCAGATACTATTCTATTTATGGATATTAAATCTAGTTCTTATTAACAAATAAATTTCACGACAATAAAATGGATTACAGATCGATACAAAACAACAAGAGACGCATTTCAAAATATGACGCCTGCCAGATAATACCGCGGCCGCTTTCAAAACAGATAGTGAAGTACTTAAGTTGTTTATATTTAAATTTCCAGCCAAGTTGACAGAGGCTATTATCGGCTACCTCAGTATAAAAGATAAGAGTGACCACAATGAGATTTATTGCACACTCGCGTTAGCACGTTGTGTTTAAAAACGTTTTTATAAGTGTTACTTGTGTCTCACACGTCTCAATTAGGAACTTTAATGTGGCCGCTAAATGTTTTTTCTCTCATTTCGTATGCCCCAATGATAAATATCAACGTTAAAACAAAGTTAATGCAACATGCTTAATACTGCCATTGGTTGAGGTTCTAATCACCGATAACTTGTTTTTGTATAAAGTATGCTTTTTCCGTTGGTAACTACTTTATACGAACTGTAACCCCTAAATTTTATAACCGATGATAGTAAATTAGATGAGCTAACGTAATTGGTAGTTATTGGTAAATCGCAAGTATTAATTGTCAAAGCATTTCCCAGCGAAAAAAAAGAGTATTAAGTATCATCCTTCGATCACGATTTACTCCAATATATTTTGATCATAACAGTAAACAATCATCGAACAATATTAAGATTTATTGATAAATAAGAGAGAAAATATTATATCAGATGTCATACGATAGAAAAAAACGAATGAAACGAGGATAATGGTGTCAACTGACACATAAAACATGTAACACATGAGTCTCTGGGCGGAAGTTCTAGCGGCGGCGTATCATTGCCGGGCAGCTGCTAGAGCCAGAGACGAACAACCTGATGCCGAAGAGCTACAAAGCATAAGGTCCCTGTCCGAGAGGGCCTTGATGCATAGGTGGAAAGAGGACCTCGACTCTCCGGTGGCGAGCAATGTTACGGTGGCTGCGATCACGTCCGTTTTAGATGGCTGGCTTTCGAGATGGCATGGTTCGCTATCCTTCAGATTGGTGCAGGTGCTTACCGGGCACGGATGCTTCGGGAAATACCTGTACCGGATTGTGGGGTACGAGAATTCACCAGCCTGTCTCGAATATGGAGCTCTCGTCGATACGGCGCACCATACGGTGGCGGAGTGTCCAGCTTGGGGGCCACAACGGCATCTTTTGATGTCCACAAAAGGAAGTGACCTTTCGCTGTCGAAAATAATTAACTTAATGATCGGCAGTAGAGTGCATCTGGGGTGCCATCGGAGTCGAATGCTTTTGCGATCTTCTGGCCCTCTATTTCAGATGCAGAGGGCTCCGCTGGGTTTTAGTGGGTATTCTGGACGTACGTAAATTTAATTCCCAGCGAGAAATATAAATACATGGATACATTAAATCTGCACTAAGAATAGTACAAAATGCATATATAAAAGTTGATTTAAGGTTAATATAATACAATACGGTATTATTGTACGATAATGTGAAAAAAGAGAGTTAATTCCTGTTAGTCTGTAACTCTTATTTAAGAAAAAGGTTTAAAACAAGACATGAGATCAATACAAGAGTAACCTTTGAAAGAAGCGTTACCGTAAAAATAAACTCAGTTCATCAATCGAGGTCCGAACACCGCAAAAGTGATTGTCTATGAATAATTTATAGAAACAATTGCTATACACTTGCTTTTGTCCGAGTGTACGTTAAATAAGAATGGTATAAATTCAAGGGACGAAGCCAACTCCTTCATCTGAATAAGGGTTTCGCATAACCGCAATATTTTTATCTCAACAATACATACATTTGTTATTAATAGTGGTCGCACAGTAATCGTAATTGGCTCATAATCAATTTTAATTATAAGTTTGACTATTATTAAGAATCTAGTGTCAAAGATCTTATATTTGTTTTATAACAAATTTTGTTAAGGCTAAACTGTGTGCCAATTTTTCCAATAAATTATATGAAATTTAAAATGAAATTAAAACAAAATATCAAAAAATGTTTGAAATAAAAATTGTAGTAAAGGTATCCAAAGGTATCCAAGGTAGCTTTAAAGTTAGGTCGATACCAGAAAAGCTTACGGAAGCTTACTTGCGCTGGTGTCCTCATGTCATGGGAAGGCATTCCTTGGATATGACAAAAAGCATACTACCATAAGATTCGGGACCATAAAGGCGTAGAAAGCCCAAACTAATATGGATGGCAACAATAAAAAAGACCTAGCAGAACAGAGCCCAGATCCAGAGTCGACCCAGAAATGTGGTTTCTGGCGAAAAGGAGAAATAGAAGAGCCGATCCCAATTGAAGTGAGATAAGGCCAGCAAAAGAAGAAGAATGTGTAGTATATGTAAAGTACTACACCATAATTTTAAGTGTACACCGCCTACCTTTTTGTTTTACTAACTTTCTTTGTACTTTAGGCTATCTGGATTCATAAGTTTTAATGGGATAAGTCCGCGTTGTGTCAAGCTGCTTATTAATATAAGTTTTACTGTGTTTACTACATATAAAAAAGTGAATAATTCTAATCGCCCGTCGTATACTTATAGCTACTCGTCGTAACCGTGTAGGCAGCCTTAGCCAATAGACTACAGCTCCCTTGTTTACTCACAGCAAAAACGTATAAATAAATTACTTGTAGCAAAAATAATAAAGATTCCCAGTTCGGTCGGGCTAAAGGACATTGTAATTCAGCCTGATTGGCACACAATAATGGAATCAAACATAAGCCATTTAAAAATTGTCCGCGTTAAAAGGAAAAAGGTATAGGATTAAGGTACAAATAAACTGGTCTAAAGACAATACCAGGGCCCGGTTTGGAAGGATTTGTAGTGCTATTAGTTGGTGCAACTCCAAAATGATCTTCTACGAGTTTAGACTTTAACTCTCATACACAAGAGTTCATTATAATATAGAATTGTAACATTACAATTAAAAATGCAAGAGTTATATTTCGACCTCATAATTTTTCGTTAGATGAATTTAAGAAGTGTGTAATATCATTTGTAATTTACTGATAATCTCGTTGGCGCAATGGTGCGGTTAGTAGACTACTAGAGGTCCTGAGTTTGATTCAAAATTTATGCTATTTAATATATGTATTTGTTTGTTAAGTAAGATGGAAGGCAAAAGACCCATGGGCCGAAGTCTGAATGGTCCGATCAGGTAGCGGAGCAGCTGGATACCAAAGCCAGTCAGGCCATCCACATCCCTACCGATCGGCAAAGATGGCACAGCTTGCTTCGTCAGGAAAGTCACAATGCTTAGTAGTGAGCGATGACCAGAGGAGGAGAATTTCTTTATTAACATCGCCTACCTTCTCTCTTCTTTGTATAACAATTTTTGTAACCGCAGGGTTGTCTAGAAGGCATCGCCAGTTTATGTTAAGTTATTGTATTTTTTTATTTTGAATCCTTTTTTTGAGGTGTTCATTAAAGTATCTATCTATGGTGTATAGAAAACATAATAAATATCCTCTTATCGGGTCAGCCCGCCTCCATTTCACCCTATCATGACTTAGCATCAGGTGAGTTTGCTATCAAATCCCTTTCAAACTCCTGAAAGTAATTTGAAGATTTGTTTATGTAAGTTCAGGTTTTTTTTTTATTGTTGACAAGTTTGCACTTGACTGTGACCTCGCTTGATGGTAGAAGATGGCACAGACTAAGTTAGAATAGATTTAACCTGGAAAGAGATAATTTGAAACGATAACAGCTTTGTCTTTGCTGGGAGCGTGGTAACATTTCAGACAAATGCAATTTATTATATTTAACTTTGCTGAGAATCGGATCCAGGACCTCGGCAAGTGAGGCCAGTGAGGGTTTTATTGCTGCTTACTAACAGTATGATCCCAGTCCAAGATGGATTCGCCCTAATCAGGTAAGATCCAATTAACCTCTTATAATGTCTACACAGCCTCTTACCAAAATGCAAATAACTTTCACTTTGTTGGTTGAGTGGTAACTAGCTACGGCCGAAATTTCCCACCAGTCCAGATCCAAACAAGAAAAAGCATTTTGCACAAATTTATCCCTCTCGGATTCATATCCACGACATCTGCTAGCGAAGCCAGTATCAGCACCTTTTAATCGTGACTAAACTTAACTTCCGGAGAATGCCTGAAGACCAATTTGTACGAACAGTGCGTGTTGCCAGTGAGGACCTACGGTTCTGAGAAGTGGTCGCTGACTATGAGCCTCATGTGGAAGCTAAGAGTCACTCAGTGTATGATGGAGAGGGCTATGTTCAGAGTTTTTCTACGTGATCGAATCAGAAATGAAGAGATCTGTAGTAGAACCAAAGCCACCGACATAGTCTTACGAATCGCGAACCTGAAGTGGCAAATGTCGATCCCGCACGGAAAGGAGTAGCCGCTGGAGCCAGGCGGTGCAAGATCGTGCCTTGTGGACGTCATTACGTGAGACCTATGTCCAGGAGTGGACGTCCATTGGTTGAAGCGACGACGACGACGAAACTTAACTTAGAAAACTAAATATAGACATCGTAAAATGCGTAAATAATTAATCAGCAGTTAACGATCTAAAAGATATTTTAAAAGGTATTAATGAGGTATCCCATGAATCCTGAATTAAAGAAAAAATACTTTTAGCTTGTAGAATAGAGTACTAGATGATCATTATCGTCTAATTTAATAAAAAGTGCTTATTGTGAGCTGGTAATGAAATGTGGTACAGGTTTTACCCTTTCGTATGTAGTTGTAGCACGAACGGGTCGAGATATGTACGGAAAAAAGTTACATATCACTTAAATTGAGGAACTATCATTAAATTTTATCGTTTGCTTTTATACTATACGATATGTCGTACGATAATAATAAATTTAAAAGATTTCTCGACATACGGCCGCGATAGGTGTATTTCGCACAGACTAATAATAAAATAAATTTAAACCAATACAAGATTTTATTAGTAACTAATTTTCCCTTCATTATTACATTAACAAACATACAATTTAAATAAATAATATAAATTATGTCATACGGTCTTCTACTTCGGGGTAATGCTGCTGATATTGATGCAATATTTGTGCTGCAGAAAAGGGCCGTTCGTACGATTTACAATATGGGTCCAAGAGAGTCGCAAAGAAACAAATTCAAGGCAGTCAACATAATGACAGTTCACTGCGTATACATATTAGAAAACTTATTGTACGTACATAAAAACATTGACTCTTTTAATATAAAGAGTGAATGTACATCATATATCAGAATGCGGCCCACTTCAGGAAGGAAGTCTCATCTGCACTACCTTCCTTTAAATAAAATTTCAATTTGTTTTGGTTAGTTTTTTATTATTTTTTTTTTGCTTTGTAGTTTTGTATTGTCGCTGTTATTTTAGTATTAATATTCAAGTTATCGAATTTATAGTGTGTAGTACTTGAGTTTTTAGGTGTATGAAGTAACTAGCTAATATGTAATTATGTTGCCAGTTCATAAGTTATAAATAAATAAAAAAATATAACTTACGAAACCAAAACAAACTTGTTATAAATTCTAGTAGGCTGCATAAGATTAACAACTCATTCAAGGGTAACTGTATACGTTTCTATAATAAACTCCCACAAGACGTTCTAAAGATGTCAATTAATAAATTCAAAGTCTTTGTTAAAAGAAAGTTGATAGAAAAATCGTATTATAAGTTCTAAGAGAACTTAGACGATAGAAACGCCTGGGAGTGACCGAATTGCTCTAATTTTAATTAAAATATAGTAACGTAATATGATATTGTAATGATGAAAAAATACCCGACTGAGTTTTTTGTGGGTTCTTCTCGGATCAGGGCGCGAAGGTACCCTCGTAACTTTAGATTTTACGCCGTTCTTGAGTACCATCATCAGGCGTATATTAGAATCAGAGTGTGGAAAAAAAAATAATTTGACGATTCAAAAGTGCTGTAATGTGCCTACTTGAATAAAGATATTTTGATTTGATTTGATTTGAAAAATACCTAAACTTTGCTCAAGTTGAACATTTTCTATATCAAATAGTTTTATTTAAGTTATCGCTTCTGTCAGGCTTTAAATAATATTTTTTCTTTGTTTTTAATATAATAAATTTTATATGTGTATATATATATAAATTAAATAGGATCAATTAGGATCTCGTGCTCCACTAAGAGATAAATTTAAGGAAACATCAAATATCCTTGATAATATTCACTGGTACAGCAATAAAATTTAAATACACAATTTTAATATAAGAAATAAAAACAAACTTGTAATACCTTAATTTAGAGTGAAGAAGGTTCAGAAATCATTTACGGGTTGAGCATACGCATTTTTAATAAGATACTGCCAATCAGTTTTTGCCTCCGTATAGTTTTAAGAAATATATCAAAAAATACGTTTACAAAAGACATATTATGTTGTTGAAGAAATATAAAAAAGTTTGGACTTGTTTCCAGATGCACACAGAAGCAAAATATTTATTATAAATGTTGTGTTTCTTGCCGGTTTCTTTTTAGCGGATTCAAATTTCCGAACCGGTGGTAGATTTGTTCCTAACGGACCGACTATGGACAAGTCAAAAGTGTTGTTTGAGCCTACTTGAATAAGGAATATTTTGATTTATTCGGGAGAAAACAGGGCATTCTCTGCGAAATTTTGTCACTCGAGTCCAAGACGAGAAAGTCATACTTTTCTCCCATATGTTTTTTTACACAGGGATAACAAGTTCGACCTATGTAAAACTATACAGTTTAAGGGAGCATTATTGTATAACCCTATAAGTTTTTTTATTAAGTTCCCACTGTTTTACGAATATATTTAATAATAATAATAAATTTTTATTCAAGGCAACATTTGGCCCAAATTGTTAGTATGCAAATCACTTATAACTATGTTAGTGACAAATAGAATATAATAATACAGAAAAGAAGAGAAATGATATGAAACTAAATTAAATTAACTGAAATTACATCCTTCCACTTCCCACGATCCTTGCATATCTCCTTCGCTTATTTCATTCTCATTAAACCTTTCGTACAAGTTCGACGGTTTAGAGACCTCTTGACCTGGCCCTTATTTAAAATGTTCTGGATTTGGTCCAGGAACGTTCGCCTTGGTCTTCCCCTTCCAACTTTCGCATTCACTCTTGACTCATAAATCCTTTTTGTCAGTCTCCTTTCTTTCATTCTCTCTACGTGCCCAAACCATCTAAGCATACCTTTCTCGATTTTAGTCACTACGTCTTCTTTTATACCAAAACGTTCTCTTATCACAATCAAATAAAATAATTTAATTTAAGCTTTTATCACATGTATCACACCACTGAAGTATGTAATATTACTTTTCTTATGTTATTATTTGGGCGATCTTTAAACCTAAACCTGATCTAAATCTATCTGAACAAGTGGTTGCTAGGGAAGCAGGAGGAAAAGTAAGTTAGGCGGATGCTTGCAGATGGAAACCAACCGGTAAAGAACAAAACTTTTTTGTCCCGAATACAAGACCTGAAAAGCGAACTTTTCATCCTACTGCAATAAAGAACAGTTTTAAAATATCGTCGAATATAAATAGTCCAACGGTATATAAAAACTACATCACAGTGACAGAGTTGTCAAGCTGTCCTGCCTAGTTTGAAGTAGCAGAACACGAAGCAGTTTTTTCTTGCAATTCTATCAATCATTGGCACAAACAACAGCACCAATTTTGTTTTTAACAATGTTTATGACCATTGTATAAATAATGTTTTATCTGCTTATGATTCCTGAGAAAATATAGTTGTATATTTATGTGTGGTGACATGGACTTCATTACTTTCAGTGTAATAACCTGGTGACGATAAATGTATTGACATCCTCTAAGTAAGCAGCAGTCTTTAACGACCACTACTGGGCATGAGCTGCCTCGCTTTTAGGAAAGAGGGTTTTTAGACCATAAAAGAACCATGCAGCTCCACTGTGAAGCATCATTTCACACGATCTTTGTTATCAATACCTCCTTAAAAGGCTGGTTAACGATTAGAGCTCCTACTTGTAATTAATTTCTATACTTCTTATATTGTTTGTGATATACGCCTCTTGGGATTAGGATTGGGATTGGGAGTGACCTTTCACTTCCCAGCATAGTAGTCGCCATTGTCGCCTGCTTTTGTGAGGCTGTCATCCCGCAGAAGGAGGCACTAGATAAGTAAAGAGATGTTAGGGCATACACTACTCCCTCTTATTGCAGGGATGGAGGCATGAGGCGCAATCTTGCTTGTCTGAACTAAACCCTTAAGCCCGAATGAATGAGAGGTGCCAGAGCTGAATGGGTCATCGGAGATCTGGACCACATTCACTGGTTTTAGTGGTTTATGTCATGTAGTCTTTGAAAGTCTTTATGTTTTGCTAAAGCTGTTCGAAGTAAATTCGTAAATATTGGTTAGAAATATAATTATTTATTGTTATTTTTAGATAAAGTAATGTGTTCTCAAGCGTCTCAAACATAAGACAATAAAACTACACGGTTGGATTAAATGTATTTTTAACCGATATGTGATCGAATAACCAATGCATTACCCGTCTGATTAAACCAAATAGAACAAATCGCACGAGACAATGAAACTTTATATTGGAACCATAGGGAGGCAAAGGCCAGTGAGCATCTATAATTAAAAGGAATTTCTTTACAGGGAGTTTCAAATGCAAGCAAACTTTTTCACACGTATCTATTTCAATGCGCACATCTTTAGATTTCTTTAATTTTTGGTGTGAAAACTTTAAGCGCAATGTGCATTTTATTTTATGGGTATTGTCTTTAAATAAATTTAAAACATTTCATAAAGGAAACCTAATTGAAAAATCATATCAAAATTCAAAAGATTTAGATTGATGATTAAAGGAAAGATACCCGTCTGAGACTGCCTCAATAGTCTAGTGGTTAGCATGTTCGACTACAGACATGAGGTCCTGGGTTCGAGTCCCGAGTCGGGCCAGTTCGAAATCGATATTGAGTTTTCTATTAAGATTTTCTCAATATTTGCCCGAAGTTGGGAAGTTGGCGGTGTGATCCACCCCCGTGCCTCGGAGAGCACGTTAAGCCGTCGGTCCTGCGCCTGATCTCTCTCTCCGGTCGTGTCGGATTGCCGTCAAGTCGGACTATGAGAGTACACTTGTGTACTATACCTGCCAATCCGCAGTGGAGCAGCGTGGTGGGTCTATGCTCTAAAAACCCTTTCTCATATGAGCGAGGAGGCCTGTGCCCAGCAGTGGGACGTTAATGGGCTGCTACTTACCTTACCTTACCCGACTGAGCTTGTTATGGGTTCTTCACATCACAGGCTGCAAAGTCAACATCTTGGCTATAAACACGTATTTTAATGTCTAAAACTGTGATGGGATAGTAATGATACTTACGTATTTGATTGTTCTTTATAGTTTATCATTGTGCTTTTGGGTGTACGAAAACAAAATGAGAAAACCTATATAACCTGCAGTGGGGTGTCATGGCGGGTCTTTGCTCTAAAAGTCCTCTCTTCTATGAGTGAGATGGCTTGTACCCAGCAGTAGGACATTAATAGGCTGCAACTTACTTTATTTATAAGAAACTATGTTCTTGAATAGGTAATTATCAGAAAAAGCAGTTTCTCTATCCAAAGAAATTCAACTTTTAGTCAAGTATGTATTCTTGACACTAATGTTTATGTATTTCAGTTGCGTTTATGGAAAGATTATAAAAAAAAACGATAATTTTTATTTAAATAAACATGTATGTGATGAATATTAATCCAACAACGATATTTTCAACAAAAAATACATTGTAAGCGATGTTATAAGACTCAAAAAGGCTAGAATACACAAACGTACAACCCGTATCGAGCAATAAAAACTGAAATTACCTATATCGTGTATTTCGTGAGGGGCTCATTTATCTTGTACAATGTAATGTATACCGAATGTAACTTACCCACACAAATTGCGATGCGTATGCAAAAGACAGCGCCTTGAAGTGTAAAATGTACAGATAGCAAAAAAATTGGTATGAATAATAAATAATACTATAATCATAATGTATTAAATTTATTTTTGAAATGCCCGTTACATATGTCCAAGTATCTATTGTGCCCTACTGACTAACATTTTAGTTATAAATATCGTAATAAATACTTATAAGTAAGATTATTATGAAATAAAATATAAACTAAAGAAGTTTTACTTCTTCACAACAGATTAAAACAAAAATTAACAGAAAAAAAACCGTCATCATAACAAACTATTACAAGCAAATTAATATGCTCTAAAAAGTAAAAAATCATTGCGTATCCTTCTTTAGAGTTCTTCGTCGTCGTCGTCGTCGCTTCAACCGATGGACGTCCACTGCTGGACATAGGTCTCGCGTAATAATGTCCACAAGGCCCGATCTTGCGCCGCCTGGATCCAGCGGCTACTCATTTTCGTGCGGGGTCGACATTCCAACACCTTCGGCTCCCAACGTCCATCGGTCCGTCGGACTATGTGCCCCGCCCATTGCCACTTCAGGTTCGCGATTCGTAGGGATATGTCGATGACTTTGGTTCTGCTACGGATCTCCTCATTTCTGATTTGATCACGTAGAGAAATTCCGAGCATAGCCCTCTCCATCGCAGTTTATAGAGTTCATCCATAGAGTTCTTCGTATTCTTATATTTGGAGTCGGCGTCACCCATGGTAAGTGTGTCCCGCGGGTCCACTTGGGAGCTCCGGCGCCGCTCGCACTATTAATTTGTTTTGAACAGTGTTTTAAAGGCGGTTCTTTTTTTGTTCGAGTTTCTAAGTTTTTTTTTATTGTTAGTGAATCTGAACTAAACTAAGAAATTTGTCTGAATATGAGTAAACCTAAAAAACGTGATGCTCATATGAGACAGTACCATTTAAATGAAACTTTACAAAGTGAAATTTACATTGGTACCATCGAACCCGCAACCTCATACACCCCGCTACCAGCAGTCTTTTATATGGTAACCGAGCCCATCACTAATACGCAAAAGTTTTCCCTTCCAATCGGCTTCCACCGCTTCACACATAATACACCTTAAGTGATTACAGCAATGCAGCAACAAAGGTAAGCTCGTTGCCATTTGATTACAGACAGTTAAGTATTCTGCTACAAATCGCTCCTTTAATGTAAGCCGTTGAAGAGTTCCATTGATCATCATATTTAACTACGACAATTACTTGTCTTTAACTACGCTACGGTGACTCAAATATCCAGATAGCTTATAAAAGATTCTGCCGAGTATCTTTAATATACTCCTAAAAATTGAAGAGTTCCGTTACTTTGTCATAGCTATCACCTAATATGTGTTGAAGTATATCCTTTCCAATAAAAATTTAATCATCGAAATTGGTTGGCGTGATTTTGAGTTATTCGTCCATTTGTCACATGCTTAATGCAAATTTAAGACTTATACGGTTTTTTCATGGATCTCATCATCAGGACTGGACTTGGGAGCCTTTCAAATAAAAAAAGAATAATCAATCTCTAATATGAATCGGTCTCTAAATAAGTAATTTTCCATATTCCGACGGGAGTGTGAGCAACATCGCACCCAAAAGCTATTTTTTAAACAATTGAATTGTAAATATTAACTTAATGCTCCGATAGTTTAGGAAATGAAACAGAATAAGAGTTGAAAGCTTATCCAACAAGTATAAATAACAAACCCTGACCTTTGTCAAGGAAAGTAGGTAAATGTTAGTTACATTCTGTTCCACACGTTGTCGGAAGTGTCACGTGATACCCGTGCGGTCGTCCCTGGCAATGCTCAATGGGCTTTCAAAGCTTTAATACCTTAGTATATACCGCTTTAGTATACTAGCTAAAGAGTTTTCTTTCTTTGAGAGTGCCTTTCTTAAGAAGTACTGCTTCGAATTCAAAAATTCTTTTGGTGTTGGATAGCTTATTTATCGAAGAAGGCTATAAGCTATCGTAAGTGGTGGTGCAAGTACTAGCTTTGTTAGCAGAGGTCCCAGGTTGGATCCTTGGCAGTATTGTATTTTCTAATTTGTCTGAGTCTGGACTGGTGGGAGGTTTCGGCTGCGGCTAGTACCACCCTACTAGCAAAGACGTACCGCCAATCAAATAGATTTGTGTTCCACTACGATTCTGTGTAGTAACCCTAAGAGGAATATCGTCTCTTACCAGATTAGCGCGCATCCATCTTGGACTGTACCATCATTTACCATCAGATGAGATCACAGTCAAGGGCTAATATGTCAGCAAAAAAGGCTATAGATAGTTGGGTGACAACATTGATAGCTCTGAAATGGGAGTTATTGAATCATATAGGGCAACACTTAAAAATACCAAAAATATTCTTCAATATTACGAAATGTTATGCAATACGAGGTAAATGGAAATTTTTTGGATAGTCTTGTGTGGAGTAGTTGTTTTAAAGAGAATTAGTATTATCCTCTCCACTATCTAAATATACACAACTTGCACTATACTAATAATTACTTGACTGTTTGAATTTATACAATTTAGCACTAATTCTCTTTAAAACAATTACTCCATAAGGCAGCTCGAAAGGCTATCCTCACTAAATTGTTTCCTTCGTTCAAACTACTTCGTATTGTATAACATTTAGTAATATTGCACAATGTTTTTGGTATTTTTAAGTGTTGCCGTGGTCGCTGACTATGGGCTTCATGCGGAAGCTCAGAGTCACACAGCGTGCGATGGAGAGGGCTATGCTAGGAGTTTCACTACGTGATCGAATTAGAAATGAAGAGATCCGTAGTAAAACCAGAGTCTTACGAATCGCGAACCTGAAGTGGCAATGGGCGGGGCACATAGTCCGAAGGACCGATGGACGTTGGGGGCCGAAGGTGCTGTACTGGCGACCCCGCACCGGACGGCAAGCCCCCTACAAGGTGGATATAAAGAGAATCGCCGGTAGCCGCTGGAGCCAGGCGCCACAAGATCAGGCCTTGTGGACGTCATTACGTGAGACCAATGTCCAGCAGTAGACGTCCATCGGTTGAAGCGAAGACGACGAAGTGTTGCCACTATATTATTCCATAACCCCCAACATT
This sequence comes from Elymnias hypermnestra, assembly GCA_015832385.1. NCBI lineage: Eukaryota > Metazoa > Arthropoda > Insecta > Lepidoptera > Nymphalidae > Elymnias > Elymnias hypermnestra. Next base: position 371,267 of record JACTOM010000029.1, read on the forward strand.
TTAGTACGACGAGCAAAAATAAAATTTAATATGTATGTTTTTTAAAGTTCTAAAAGAAAATCTAAGAAGGTATATCTCTATTTTTTTTTAATTTGACAGTATAGATGAGAGCGTTGAAAAGCATGAGTGGATTAAAACTGAGTGACAGATTAAGAAATAGTGTGATAAGAGAACGTTGTGGTATAAAAGAAGATGTAGTGACTAAAATTAAGAAAGGTATGCTTACATGGTTTGGGCATGTAGAGAGAATGAATGAAAGGAGACTGACAAAAAGGATTTATGAGTCAAGAGTGAATGCGAAAGTTGGAAGGGGAAGACCAAGGCGAACGTTCCTGGACCAAATCCAGGACATTTTAAATAACGGCCAGGTCAAGAGTACTCTAAACCGACGAACTTGTATGAAAGGTTTAATGAGAATGAAAGAAGCGAACGAGATATGCAAGGATCGTGGCAAGTGGAAGGATGTTGTCTCTGCCTAGCTCTATGGGAATGAGGCGTGATGCTATGTATGTATGTTAATTTGTTTTTTTTTACGTAAATAATTTGTTACTAATGTTATGTGATAAAAACGAAGATACAGTAGATAAGTTGTGCTATAAATATTATAATATAATAACGCTAATAACGACTTATTTGGTGATAGGTCAATCTTGTACTAAAGTAACGATTTATATTAAAAATATGCAAACATATTGTCAGCCCTTATATATACAGAGTGTCGTATAAAATCCAAATTATGTTAGACTTTTGTACTAATGATATCTGTTTTAATTATCATGTTTTAATAGAAAAATTATTAAAAAGAATACCTAGATTGACTAATTGTGTGAAATCATCATCAAAATACCAAGAATATATAACAAAAAAAGAAGATTATAGTTTACAAATAAATTCGGTAGGTCTTCACGTAGACGAGTGACCAATTCTAGAGTGGTTTTTTTATAATATTGATATACACACAGACATCCTGCCATCATTATTTTTTAGTAAATACGTTTAAAGACCCGAGACAACCGACACGTATCATGTTTCTTCAATTTTAAAAGGCGTTGACGTGTAAGAAGGAAATTAAAGTGACGTTAAACAGTTGATCGCTTATAATGATACCGTACTGATATATTAAGCTGAGCGACCACTTTAAAAAATCCATTTTTTTTTAATAAAAAAGCTGAGGAACCAGCGTATAATTTCACCAGGTGTTAAGTGAAGACCATAGGCTTAAATAGGGATAGTGGAATTGGCAATGACTTGATTTGAACTTACCTTAAATCACTCTTATTCCAGGGTTTTTAATTCCCTTATTGACATAAGAAAATGTTGAAATTTTCTTACAAAAGCTTGATTTGAGGACGGAAATTTAGAAGGAGAATGTAAGTTAATGAAAATAGAAAACGAAACAGTTATGTTTCGTATATTTTAAAATAATTGTGTAAAATTATTCATCTGTTTTTTTTACTTTAGATGTTTCAACTTCTATCGGCAAAACTCTATCACTGTCATTGATTTTTTAGTAATCGTGAAGTATCAAATTACCAATAGCAAATTTTATCCTCAAGAAACTATTTTTATATTGTTTTTTATGTTTTTAAATAAGTTTGACGTCATAAAGTAATACAGCATTCACACCTCGCTGCTGTCATCTATATAGTTCACAATTCCGCGGGAATATGAGGAAACCCGTTCATCAGGAACATCCTCATCTAAAATAATACATCAATCAATACGTCCTAGTTGAGTTTTTTTATTGCTGGGACATACATTTAGGTTTGGAGTGTGGGACTCGCTGTTTCCAGAATATCCACTAAAACCCAGCGGAGCCTTCTACATCTGAAATAGGAGGCCAGAAGATTGCAAAAAAATTAGACTCCGACGTACCCCAGATGCACTCTACAAAAGCCTCATTCAAGTAAGGGATAGCAGGCACGCACGCCTTCTGCTCCCTGCCTTCCTATAATTAGGATGAGGGGAATTACGCGCGGCGTCGCGTTCCCTCCCCAGCGCCTCTTTCTGCAAGATGACAGTCTCACAGATAGAAGCAACCGCCCTTTATCCCGCTTGGCTGCCGATCATTATGTTAATTATTTTGGACAGCAAAATGTCACTTCCAGTTGTGGACATCAAAAGATGCCGTTGTGGCCCCCAAGCTGGACACTCCGCCACCGTATGATGCGCCGTATCGACGAGAGCTCCACATTCGAGACAGGCTGGTGAATCCTCGCGCCCTACAATCTGGTGCAGGTATTTCCCGAAGCATACGTGCCCGGTAACCGCCTGCACCAATCTGAAGGATAGTGAACCATGCCTTCTCGAAAGCCAGCCGTGAAGAGTCAAGGTCCTAACTCCACCTACGCATCAAGGCCCTCTCGGACAGGGACCTTATCCTTTGTAGCCCTTAGCCATCAGGTTGTTCGTCTCTAGCTATAGCAGTTGCGCGGCATTGATACGCCGGCTCTAAAACATCCAGCTCCCAAGGTGGGCACCTGCTAGTAGGGTCGTGGCCGTCCATGACACTGTACGATATCCTCTAACTTGTCCTCACCGCTATTACTCTCTGTGCTCTTCATAGAAGAGCCCTGTTTGAAGCGGTTAGGGCGTTTACCCACAGAGGAGCACCCTTCAGTGCCATACTTGCAAGAATTCCAGATGAATAAGCTATTTGCGTGTTCAACTTATATCAGAATTTTACATGTAAATAACCGCTTGGTATAAAGTTTCTCCAAAATTAATAAGATGAATTATTTTTTTTAAAATCTGAGCGAATTTGAAAGGATACGGTCGATGTTTTCCTTTTAATATAGTATCGGGTAACTCGTTCAAGTTGATTTGCTATGTATTTTCATTTTCACTGAACATCGTTGTCGGGCTGCGGTTGCCTGTGAGTATCATACCCACTGGTGAATGACACTTAACAGGTTTTTAAAGTGAATACTTATATTTTAAAGTGAAAACTTCTTTAAGCAAGATATGCATTTGTATTTTGAGGCTATTGAATGAGACTGAGCAGTCACGTTTGGCTATGTAACGCTCGTCGTCGTCTCTGGTCGATTGAGGGAGAGAGAGGGTTATAATCAAAGCTTATACATATAATTTGTACGTTTTAATTCATTATATAAATATAGTTAGCTGTTTCCAGCGGTGTTACCCTTATATCCCTTGGATATATGGGGAAATACTTTCTCAGTAAGAGACTACGTCACGAGAGGATAATATATGCAGAATTTCAAGTCAATCCGGTGAATATTTTTGCAGATCTCGCAGTAAGTGGTCGTTTTTGGCTGATATATCTGGAATCCTTGGAAATATGGGGAATATCGTTCTTAGTGAGCGTCAGACTTTACACTATTTGTATATCAAATGTCATTTAAATTGGTTTAGTTGTTTTGCCAATAATACAAACAAAAAAATAATATTTTATAAATATAGAAATATAGTTGTGTTTCTCTTCGATTTAAGGGTCACTTACTGTTTATTCAATAACTCGGTTATTTATAACTTTACGCGAAAAATGGTAAAAACCAAAGTTGGTCAGAATTAAATTTCCTACAATTTTGGGATTTGTAACTTTTCCTTAAGATCAATATTTATCGAATTAGACCACAAAGAGAAGGTGACTTTTTATTTGGTCAATAACTAGCTTATTTTCAATTTGTTTCTCGCAAAGATGAAATGAAGGAGAAAAATCTCCCTTAAATCCAAGAGTGCAGACGATGCAATAGGGTGCGGTACAACAAATAAATTCAATATCAAATCCTGTCAAAAGTTATTTCCTAAATTTGTCCAGTCTGAAAACAGCTGATCAATACCACTTTATATATCAATCTGATTAAAACTAAATTACATTGCAACGAGTACTCGAAGCTAGTTGATCTGACAAGAAGAAAAACTTCTATGTGAACTGGTTATGAAAATGTATTATGGCGTGGGTAGAGACGCGATTTATCGACAGTCTCACAGAATAGGTTGGGATTGCAGCATATTAAGCAACTAAGTAAACTTCACCACGTTTGGAATTAAAACAAGAATACTATCTATACGAACAAGTATTAGACAAACAAAATAGTTTGTGCGGTTTTCATTCAGTCTTTACGCATTCCGATGAAAGAAATCACTAAAACCCAAAAGATTCCTCCTCATCCGTGAGTGAGATCACTAGAGGTTCCTTAGCCGCATTCTACACTATCGAGGCCCTATCATTTGTTAGGGTGATGCATGAAACTTCTTCAACCCAGCCTCCTGCGACTTCGAGGGAGGGCTTCAGGCCCTTGCTCCTGTAGCTTCTCATTTGCCTAGTTCAAAGACGTGACAGTAACCCACTCGATACATCCATTTGCATACTGATAAAGAGACATCATTTTGAAACGCTAATAAACGAGCCATTAATCATAGGAACCCACCAGTTCACCACGCGTTGTCCTGTAGGATCCGTTTCAACGTTCCACCTAAAAAGAATAAAGAATATGTCCTTAAAGAACCCGATGACTCGATGACAATCAACAATCTAATCTGGTAGGATCCAACACCAACATAAACGTTACACAGCGACTCCGTCGTTGGAGTCGAGGTTCTTGATTTCGGACGTCACCTGGACGTGGATTTCACATCCCAGGGGCGCTCTTGATCAGTTTATAAACATCCCCCCCCCCTCATCCACTATCCGATATGATGTTTGATAATAACGTTGTTCTAAGTCAAGGCTCGTTCTAACAGGAGACGCCCTTGGAGCAGCGTTCTCATGAGAGCTAGTCCTTTCAAGGGCTCTCACTCGAAAAGTGGTGACCTACCTAAGAGCCCGTCCTTCCCTTTGGATACGCTGTAAAAGCCATTAGGGCTGACAGCTAAAGACACTCCGATCAAAAAAAAAAAGCACCAAAGTTCACTGGCGAGTATTATACCAATTAGGCTCTCTAGTGACAGATCTTCTCTAACCAGCGACAACAAGATATGCCGCTGGGGTGCCCAAGCTGGACACTCCGCCAGAGTATGGTACGCCGTCTACAGGAGCACTACACTCATGATATGACCTGGTGCAAGTACTTGCCGAAGCAACCATGGCCGGCAGGCACCTACACCAGTATTAAGAAGTATCATTAAATGTGTTAGATATGAATTTTTGGGTTTTATTTAAAGTGTACAAACTTATCCAACATATTTAGGGATACTAATTAATATCAACATAGTGTTTCTTCATGTCGTATTGTTGTATTTAAATTGTAGAAACGTAGCTATGTTGATTAATTAGTGTCAATTTTTTGCTATTGCCATTATTTTTTTTATGAAAATCTATTCATTTATGCCCTTGACTTTTAATTCATGTGATGGCAAGTAATGTTGTTTTGTCGTTGTATTTTTTAAGGTTTTGTTTTAATTATTCTATATTTTATTAAAACCTGTTTGAGCATTGTAACAGGATGTTAATATGTAGGCAATTATTTTATTTGTGTTATGAAAGTAATCATAGGTTAGTGGAAGCCTCCAACACTCACATGAGTGAAGATTGTTAGAGTATGGACCCACCACGCTACTCTACAACAGGTTATTAGATTACAGACATCCCAGAATTGCTTCCGAAGGATTTAAATAGATAATCCGTTAAATAATAAATTACCCATTTTTACAAAGGATGGGGAATCAGTGTGTGATGCCGACGAAAATATTTAATACTACTTATGAGGTATATAGAATATTCTTATTTTCAAAAGGTTTTATACTATATTTGTTTACTTAAATAGGTACATTCATTTAAATTATAAATTAACCTCAGTAACATCAAGCGTCATCCATTACAATTTGAACAAAAACCTATTTAAACTAAAGGCATAAGTGTTTTTTATATACGACTACTTTCAGATGTGGTGTTGGAGGAGTATGCTGCGAATAACCTAGACTCCTGAAAGGACAAATAGATCCACACTCGCAGAACTTAACGTAACAACAAGGCTATCCACCACTTGCTACCGATGAGTACTTCACTATTTTGAACAGTTAACCTGGAGAAACTGGCTGTAGTAGCAAAGGTCAAAGGAAAAGACCAAGGGATTGCCCACCTACCCATTGGCCCGACCAAATAAAGAATATAATGGCACTCGCACTTCCAATAACTCTAACAGAAGTCGAGGATAGAGAGAGATAGAAACAACCACTCCATGAAGCCACTAAGTTGTATCAGATCAGGTACGACCTTCAGCAAATAAAGTATACGAGAATGATGTTATATACTTCGGTTGAAAAGTGTGAAGTTATAGTACATACATAGCCCGACGCCTCATTTCCATACACAGGCAGAGACCACGTCGTTGCATATCTCCTTCTCTTCTTTCATTCTCATTATACCTTTCATACAAGTTCGTGGGTTTAGAGTACACGTGACCTGGTCCTTATTTAAAATGTCCTGGATTTGGTCCAGGAACGTTCTCCTTGGTCTACCCTTTCCTACTTTCTCATTCACTCTTGACTCATAAAACCTTTTTGTCAGTCTCCTTTCATTCATTCTATCCACGTGCCCAAACCATTTAAGCATACCTTTCTCAATTTTAGTCACTACATCTTTTATACCACAACGTTCTCCTGTCACACTATTTCTTACTTTGTCACTCAGTCTCAATCTACTCATGCTTCTCAACTCTCTCATCTCTACCGCATTTATTTTACTTTTATGCGTCTTTTACCATACCCAACTTTCACTACCACACGTTTTCACATACAAAGAAATAATTTTGTCAATAGTGTCAAATGCTCAAAGCAGTATTTCATAAATTAAATTCGATCCTTCGGTACGGATTTTAGACAACGTTGATTTTAGCTTCTTTAATTACACAGAATTAATAATGAACGCGGTTCATTCACCTATGTTTGGATTTGAATTCGAGATAAAACCTTTCTGGATTTCTAGACGGTGATTAATATTAGGCGACATCCGTATTGAAGGTTAGGTTATTTTGTTATTTTATAATTCATCAGGTATTTTGTTAAAATTCAACATAAATATATAGTTGAAACCAGATATAACGACATTGAAGGTACCGTATATTTCAGACCTGATAGTTGTTATATCACAATCACAAATTGTCATATTAATAGTCATATGTATATTTGTTATATGGGTATAGTTTATGCTTCAGATATAGAAAAATGAAACAAAAGAGTCTATTGTGATAAAAATAACATACCTACAATACAGTTCGTAGACAAGACTTAGTTTTTAAATAATTCGTTTTTTTATTCTGCTATTTTAAAGCTAGGTTTCCTTTTTTCTTGAAACAGTTAATATAGCCGATGACTATCGATGAAGTTTCGTTATAAACGGTACGTTTAATTCAGTATAGTTATTCGGATATTATAGAAAAATAACTTTCAAAATATAATGCGATGTAAAAAAGTTTCACTTTAAATCATAACGTGTAATATAAAATACATATATATACATCACGCCTCATTCCCAAAGGGGTAGGCAGAGACAACATCCTTCCACTTGCCACGATCCTTGCATATCTCCCTCGCTTCTTTCACTCTCATTAAAACCTTCATACAAGTTCGTCGGTTTAGAGTACTCTTGACCTGGCCGTTATTTAAAATGTCCTGGATTTAGTCCAGAAACGTTCGCCTTGGTCTTCCCCTTCCAACTTTCGCATTCACTCTTGACTCATAAATCCTTTTTGTCAGTCTCCTTTCACTCATTCTCTCTACATGCCCAAACCATCTAAGCATACCTTTCTCAATTTTAATCACTACGTCTTCTTTTATACCACAACGTTCTCTTAATAAAATACTTATTAGTCTAATACTTCACGGAACTCTAATATGGTGCGTGTATCCGAACGACATAAAATGGCGTCACCAGCACAACGTCAGGAATAAATCTAATCTCCGGAATGATAACCACGACACTAATTCGAGGCTGATTATTGTTTAATCCCCGATAGACGTCTTCGCTATGATTTCTAGAGAGAGCAGCATGAGAATTTAATAACTTATTTTCTTTTCGTTTAAGAAATACGTAGGCATAAGTTATGTTATAATGTTAATTTGGTTAAGAAATCCCATTATGAGATCTTTTCCGGTAATGAGATTTCGCCTCCGCTTTCCAAACTAATAATAACCAAAGGGTTCTATTTATACTTGTCTATATTTGACGACTTTACTGGCGCAATGGTGTCATTATAGAGTTTTTTATTGTTGACACAATCTGGAATAGAAAAGCGCTGATATGTTAAAAGGCAATTTATCTTTTATGGTTTCTACTTCACACGTCCTACTGGAAAACTAATCTTTTTGCTTGGCGGCGCGTCTTTGCAGGCAGTAACTAGCCATGGTCGAAGCATTCCACTACTCCAGATTTAGACAAAAGAGCTAATGCAATGTCCTGAATTCCTAAAGCGTCAGCAAGACCGCCAATAGGTGTTCAAAGTGGCCAAGGGTGGTTGTCTACTCTTGCGAGGTCGTCTTCTAGCTAAATGAGACAAATAATAGTTTAAGGAAGACTAATTCAATACAGCGAATTCATCGGCAGAGTCACGATCCATGATTCCTGACGCCACCTGGCTGTGAGCTCCACCCACACTCCCGGGGACGCTTTTAATAAAATCCAAGATTCCTCCAAAATGTTTGCCCTCTAAAGGGCTCGTTCCCTAATATATAAGTGCGATGCTCCTTAAGCGATAGCCCCTATCTCTCGGTAAAAGTAAAAAAGCCAGTAGGGCTAACAGCCAAGGACAATACGAACAAAAAAATGCTAAAATCGTTATGTCCTTCCGATGGTTTCCAGAATTATAAATGCAACAAGTCAAGAGTCACTTGGTTTTATAGTTTTGGGATAACCATGATAAACCAAAAAGTTTATTGCGCTTTCGTAAATATAGAAAAGGCCTATGATCGAGTGGTGAGGAATGAGCTGTGGTCAACGTTATCTACGTATGGAGTGAGCGGTTGTCTGATTCAAGCATTGAAGTCTCTCTATGAGGGTTCTAGTGCTTGTGTCAGAATAATGTCTCATAGGGCTAGACTGGCTGTGCATGCTGGAGTGTTGGTGCCAACACTTATGTATGGTAGTGAATGTTGGGTATGGCAGAAGAATTACAAAAGTAAAAAAAATGCGGTAGAGATGAGAGCGTTGAGAAGGATGAGTGGATTATTCCTGGACCAAATCCAGGACATTGGAAATACATGAAACAGGTCAAGAGTACTGTAAACCGACGAACTTGTATGAAAGGTTTTATGAGAATGAAAGAAGCGAAGGAAATATGCAAGGATCGTGGCAAATGGAAGGATGTTGTCTCTGCCTACCCCTATGGGAAAGAGGCGTGATGCTATGTATGTATATATGTATGATAAATCAATCAGTCAGTAGCATTGTGCTTGTATATAATTATATTTAGTGCTGATGTTTAATGCGTTATTACATTAAAAACGTAATTATAGCCCACGCAAAAGGCCTTATACATCTAGTGACATAATAAAACATTCATTCACAGGATTCCGTGTAAAAAATCACACCAGGACGTTAAAAATCAAATCAAATTTCAATATTATTTCAAAACAAGAAGTGAATCTAAATATAATTAAGCATTTGTGCGCGTCAGTGACACGTCTAGACACATTTGCTCATACATTTTTATCAGTTTTCTAATGTGCAGACAATGTGCAAAAAATCGTGCGGTTCGCTTTGCATTTGGAGATATTTTAGTTGGACTGGTTTTTTTTATGACATAATGACTTTATCCCAAGCTACCGATAGAGATTCCGCAGAATTGAATTAAAGCTCCTATTTGAATTGTAATTTACTTACTTTACTGGCTGTAGCTCTTTAGTAGTAATGCAAAATATATCGTCCAATACCTGCTGATGCCCATCATCTTACGCCTCAATGACGAAAAATGTAAATTTATTGGAACACAGATGTCAAAATTGTATTTTATAATATATATATTGTCTAAGTTTAGACTGGTAGCTTCGGCTGTGGCGAGTATACTTCGCAATCTTTGCAATATATAGTAAGGTAAGTAGCAGCCCATTAACGTCCCACTACTGGGCACAGGCCTCCTCACTCCGAGGAGCGAGGGTTTTTGAGCATAGACCCACCACGCTGCTCTACTGCGGATTGGCAGGCATAGTACACAAGTGCACTCTCTATTCCTTCACTCTCATAGTCCGATGTGACGGGAATCCGACACGACCGGAGAGAGATCAGGCGCAGGACCGACGGCTTAACGTGCTCTCCGAGGCACGGGGGTGGATCACACCGCCAACTTCCCAACTTCGGGCAAATATTGAGAAAATCTTAATAGAAAACTCAATATTGATTTTTGAATTGGCCCGACCCGGGACTCGAACCCAGAACCTCATGTCTGTAGTCGAACATGCTAACCACTAGACCAATGAGGCAGTTTAATCCAATATATAGTGTTATGATCCAATATCTGGACTTGAAAGGGACTCATTAAAAGTCAAGATTTATTAATAGGTAAGGCACAGTTTTTATCGTGATTTGGTTACCGCAAAATCAAATATTATGTGATATAGGTTTGGTCGCTTCGACTTTTTACTAATTAAACTAGTCTTTTGGTTCAATGTCTAGGATTTGATTCTGATCCAATCCTAAGGGACTTAGTAAAAGTCTAGATTTATCTGTAGATAACATAAAGTTCCCACAGGTTAGTAAAATATTTGATTAGAGCAAAAACAAATTTTCGGAATAGCACTTTATAATGTGATTTGAGTTTTGCTGGTGGCTGCTATAGATTTTCACTGTGCAATATGTAGAGTATTTTGGGTCGCATAGAACGTAAGACTCATTGAAAGTCTAGAAATAATGGTAGATAAGACATAATTTACCAGAAAAACAAATTATCGAAATAGTATTTTACAATACGAGTATTTTAGTTTCTTCGGCTGTGACCATTTACAACTCAAACTTTGAAATTTGTGTCCTGTGATCCAATATCTACCCAACTTTTGCAATCAAAGGGTTCTGTGATTCAATACTCGAGATTGGAACGTAGGACTCATTAAAATTCTGGACATAATGGTGGATAAGGTATAGTTAATCGCGAAATCCTTTTACCAGGAAAACAAATTATTGAAATGGTATTATATCCTGCTGGTGGCTTCAGATGTTGATATAAACAAAAGAAAGAACAGTATTATGGTCCTTTCACTCTTATTCTCCGAGATATATATATATATATATGTGTGTCGGAGACTAAGAGAGAACCGAGAAGCATAAAGCACAGGGGCGTAGGGTTTTCCGCCGACATCGTTATGAATTGGTTCCATTATTTAATTTCTTATTCTGTGGGCGTTCATGGGTAATGTTGGTGCAATCAAACACTTTATTAATTAACTCGGATTATAATGTTCAATCACTTAATGTTCCCGATATCAATTTACACAAACTCATTAACACTAATAGCTAGGAACGCGACAGTTTCAATAGTCGACCACTCCGGCCGACCGCCACTCGATAACTGCCGAGTGACTGCCGCCAGACTGCCACTATTGACTCTGCCCAATATATATATATGTCGGAGGGCAGATTTCTGTGGAACGCTGGCGCCATCTATCGGCGTGGACATATATATATATATATATATATATATATAAATATGGCATATTGCTTGGGATTGGATAATAAGACTCCATAAAGTGACGTATAAGCCACAATACCATCGCGATATACACCTGCCCTTGATCTATAAGTATCAAAAGAAACAATGAACCATATAATTACGTTCATGATAACTCAATTATTAATATCAAACACGGTATGATACGTTTCGTAATATGTCGTTGTTTGCAAATGCCACAGCTTGTATTGTATCATATTCACACTTGCTACAGATTGAATGATGAATGTAATTTTATATGTCAGTAGCGATATTGGGTAACCAGTTGCAATCAATGTGATACTAATTACAATTTGTAATTCAAGTCTTGTATGTAAAGTCATTATTAAGTAATAATTACATACTTTGGATACATTCAAAGTTTTATCATCGACAATGACTAAATACTATACAATTTTAGTTCCACCCCTTACTTATTTACCCCATATCTATTTCCACGGCTTTCTACCATTTTTTTACTACAAAAAGTAGATTATGTACTTTTTTATGTTAGAGAATGCTTTTACGCATCCAGCTATAGTTTATACCCTATCCAAAGGTCAAATCTATCTTTGTACCAAATTGATGATGATAATGATCTTTTTTTGGGCTTTACCCCCAGACAAGTGAAAGATGTGAAAGAATTTGTATACTTGGAATCTTAATTTACAAAAGATGGAACATGTGAAAGTGATATTAAAAGGAGAGTGGAATTCAGGATATATGGTAAATGCTCTACATGCCTTTACGAATAGCCAGATGTTGTCTCAAAGAGCCAGACTGGCTGTGCATGGAGGAGTATTGGTGCCAACACTATAGTAGTGAATGTTTGGTATGGCAGAAGAAGCATAAAAGTAAAATAAATGCGGTAGAGATAACAACGTTGAGCAGTATGAGTGGATTGAAACTGAGTGACAAAGTAAGAAATAATGTGATAAGAGAACGTTGTGGTATAGAAGAAGATGAAGTGACTAAAATTGAGAAAGATATGCTTAGATTGTTTGGACATGTAGAGAGAATAAATGAAAGGAGACTGACAAAATGAATTTATGAATCATGGGAAATTTAGAATTGGAAGACCAAGGCGAACGTTTCTGCACATAATCCAAGACATTTAGAATAAGGATCAGGACAAGAGAACTCTAAGCCGACGAATTATATGACAGGTTTTATGAGAAAGAAGCGAAAGAGATATGCAAGGATCGTGTCAAGTGGAAGGACGTGGTCTCTGCGTACCCCTATGGGAATGACGTGTGATGCCATGTATGTATGTATGAAATTCGGAATAAACATTCACAACGTGCACTATCACTGTTAATGATTTTAACCGGTGACAATGTAGGAAATTACCAACTTCCTATAAAGGTTTCAATCGGCTCTAATTGCGATTGTCTCAACAAGAATTTACTTATTGTACCACTAGACCATCTTGACATTAATATATTGGTCTTAATTATATTTTTGTTATTTGTACAACGTTTACAAGATAGATAAATGACAAATAATGCGCTTTTTGCAAAGAATGTATGCCTCTGAAACGCTAATCTGTATTAAAATACATAACCTTCAGCTGCGCGGTGGCCGCACCATCTCTCATCTAGCGACGTTATGTATCACTGTATGGAACCGGGAGCACTAAATACAGATGCGGTAATTTAACTTAATGGCATAACGATGCTATTTAGTTTACACCGTTTGCAAGAAAACATATTTCAATATACATGAGACAGCGTAACAGTTTTTTGAATTAACTTTTACTCATGAATTGAAATAAATGAATGAATAAATAAATGAAATAAAGAATCATGAAATGAATCAATTAAAATAAATTATATTATTTACTAAATTATTTTCAATTGTATCACACTGCTCTGAATAAGGTTTTCTTTCTTTCTTTACTCGGATTATGTCCACCATAAATAACTTCAGCTATCACGGTCAATCTCACGTCGAATTTAGCCACTATTATTAGTTTCAGGTTCTCACTCACTTCAACTGATGGACGTCCACTGCTGCTCACCTAATAATACCCACTGTGCCCGATTTTGTGTCGCCTGGCTTCCAGCACCTTCGAACCCCAACGTCTATCGGATCGTCGGACTATGTGCCTGGCCCATTGCCATTTCAGCTTCGTGATTTTTAGGTCTATGTTCTGACTTTGGTTCCCCTACGGATCTCCTCATTTCTGATTTGATCGCGCAGAGAAACTCCAATCTCTCTCTAGCTCTCTCCACCGCACGCTGTGTGACTTTGAACTTTCGATTGAGGCCCACAATCAGCGACCACGTTTCCGATCTGAATGTGATCATTGGCAACACGCACTATTCGATGATTTTGGTCTTACGTAGCTTTCCGAACGCTGCTCAACCGAGTTGAATCCATCGGTTGACCTTTTTCTCGAAATTGGTCCTACCTAGCTGGACTATATGTCCCAGGTATGTTTAATCGTCAACAATTTCGAGAGCAGAGTTCCATAATAGGTACCAGCCGGTGACAGTACTCGAACGCGACGGTGTCCGACTCTATTGGGACCGGTCACGAACAGGACCATACTGGCCAACAAGCCTGATATCGTGATAATGGACCGGGCACAGTCTCGGGTGTTTTTAGTGGACATCACGATCCCATATGACGAGAATCTCGTGCGAGCTGAGACAGAGAAAAAACGTAAATATCTGGAACTGGCGCACGAGATTACCGCTATGTGGGTGGTGGGATCCACTGAAACCATCCCAATCGCAATATCTGCGAATAGTCTGATTCCAGTCAGTCTCGCTCACCATCTGAGACGACTGGGTTTCCGTGGCAGTACGCTCGCAGCAAGGATGAAGAAGGCGGTGTTGCTGGACTCGGCTAGGATAGTCCGGCGGTTTCTCAGCCTGTAGCCCTGACCCCCGGCCGTTTGGTCTCCCTGCCGGGGTGTATCCTCCGCCCGTTATATTTATATATTTAATTGTTTATGTATGTCCATGTATTATTTGATATTTCTGTATTTGAGTAATTATTATAAAATACCTTATATATAATATGAACATATATTTTTGCGTAGACGGGCGTGAGTGTGAAAGTAGCATAATAATAATAATTTTGTTCCACAGTATTTTTTTTATTCTAGATTGGTTAGCTTTCTGATGTTTAAATCTTCGTTTTTAATGTAACACTTTACAATACATTTAATGGGATTGAACTCTTTTAAGAGTAGTGATACCTGTGTAACATAAAAAGTTATATTTTCTTAAAATAATGTCATAAAAATAAAGAAGATAGTAAGAAAAAGGTGTTACGTAAAAATCGGAACAAAATTAAAAGTAATTGAATATTAAAATTACACTGTGGTTATGTGTGCTTTTATAATAGTATGTATGTATGCATTTGTAATATATGTTTATTTTGTGTCTATTTGCCTTTTTGGGGTTGTGTGCGGTTTCTTCAGCAATTAAATCACTAACTGTTCTTTAAATACTGCACAATCAATCAATTAACTTAATTAATGAAACTTTATACTATTTAAGTTAAAATGTTTCAAATAAATTTTTTTCTTTCTTTTCTTTGTTTAACTTGTGTGTGAGCGCAAATACGTATAAGTCATGAAATAATTTTCAATGGTTTTTCTGCTTCCTGATAGCGTAATGATAGCCATTCGAAAGGTATTCAAGGTTCTATTTACAGTCTTAAATGGATTAATTATGTATCACACTGACGAGATACAAATTCAGACCTTGCATTAATTGCTGAAGCTAGTTTAAATGTTCTTTGCTAACTAGTGTAAATTCGTTAAGAATTATTTTATATAAATACCATATTCAAAACGAAAGGCCTCGCACCTTCCTCATGGTTATACGCGAGCGCAACCTGGCTCATTCTAATTAAGCAGCCAGCAAGAGATTTATAAGATATGGAAGCATTAGTAAGATTTATACCTAGTACTGAATAATGAGATAAGGCTAATGGGCCCCGTGTATACAGATTCCTAGAGTGCAATATTCAAGAATCGGCTTTAATATGCCACGCTCAATTTATTTTTGCCGCGTTCTCATGGATAATAACAAGAATATAACCCAATAATGGAACTAATCACGGCTTATTGTTGAATTTGTAATGTAATTTACTGTGTGTTATGTAATAATACAACATCAATGTATACATATTAGCGTTGTCAATCTCATAGATCTCGAAACGTTGGAAAATATGGAAATCTGGATGCGACTCAAATCAAAATATCTTTATTCAAGTAGGCCTATTACAGCACTTTTGAATCGTCAAATATGATTTTTATCCTCACAATAATTCTAAGGTAAGTCTGACGATGGTATCAAACTCAGTCGGGTATTTTGTATTTCTTTGTTACCATCATCATTACAATATTATATTGGTTTAATATATTTTAATTCAAATTAGAGCAGTTCGTTCACTCCCACGCGTTTCTATCAACTTTCTTTTAACAAAGACTTTGAATTTATTAATTGACATCTCTAGAACGTCTCGGGGGAGTTTATTATAGAAACGTTTACAGTTACCCTTAAATGAGTTGTTAATTTTATGCAGCCTACTAGAATTCATAACAAGCTTGTTTTAATTTCTTAAGTTATAAGAATTGTTAAGCTAAACCTTTTTAAATTTAATTTAAAATACACAAAAAACTTTACCAAAATTAATTCAGTCGTTTTGAAGGAGCTATACGCCATAGAATATGCGGAAGAGTTATCTGAAGACATGTTGTTCCCAGTGGTATCACACACGTAGATTCAAGTTCCTACCAGAGACAAAATATAGGTTAGGAGTTCGTCTTGGTATTGCTTGCAAAGTACTTGATTCTGTGGGAATGTGAAGAAACCCGTTCTAATTGAACATCTACATAGGAGCTGGAATAACTATACCAAATTTCATGTCAACTCGACCTATAGTCTCAGAAATTTCGTGATGTATGGGGTAAGTCGCTTCCGTGGGAGCTACGGGCGGAAGTCTTTGCGACTGTACATCGGCACAGAACAGGTGCGAGGGCTCAAGGCCTGCGGACTGATGCCGATGGCTCTGATTCAGAATTCCTCGGGTTCCCAGCGGCGGGCGTGGCCACAGGGGAAGCGATTCGTCCTCACCTCCTTTCTTACAGACTGGTGCAGATTCTGACCGGGCATGGTTGTCTCGGAAAGTTCTTGCACCAAATCGGACAAGAGGAGTCGCCCAGCTGCCATAAGTGTGGTGCAGCTAGTGACTCAGAACACCGCACAGTACTTAAATGCATTTCCGAGCGAGAAAAAGAATGGATAAGTCGCTTATGTAGATTTAGATTAGACTTTTTGCAAGACAAAAGTTAATTCTCACAAGTGTTTAACCACGCCACCATCACAACTTTTCACTACATACTATTGGCAATATAATTAAATGCATTTTTTTCCCACAGTAATTTGTGAGTGACGTGTATTGTGAATAACACCGTTTATCAGCGAGGTTAGGATACCGTTTTGGCGCGATTTAAAAGTTATGATTAACCTGTCCAGAAAATAAAGAACCCGATGCCATTAACGTCTTTAAAAAGTGTTATTGTCAAATAAATAAACTCCCATTACGATATGAAAGACCGGAAATAAAATTTATCGTTTGTAATAAATCTCCGATCTTACTTGGACAAAAGATAAATGTTTGAATTGATTGACAGACCATCACGTTGACTGAAGATCATGTAATTATAGTAGGCTTTTCTTCGTTTTCATCATCGAACGCCTTGTTTAACGTGAAATTTGATGGTCAGTTGATGGAAAAACTCTCTCTCCTATTCTATCCTGTAACTGTGAGTTATCAATTCCCTTTTCGGTCTAAAAGGTGCTCGTTTTCTGGCAATTCTGTTCTCTATGATCAACTTTGGGTATTTATGTATGGATCTTTCAAGACTTCCGAATAGAGCAACCTTTCTCGGCATGCTGGTCGTTAAAATCATGCGGATCATGCGGAAACGAACAGGTACCAAAAGATCTTATACATTTTCCTCAATGCCCACACCTCCAATGCTTGAAGCTTTGTCTTCTTTATTTTTAAGTACCCATTTTTCGACTTGAAAGATCGGATTAGGCGTAAAACTTGAGTACGCTATGGGTTGTAAGAAAAGGGATTTTAGAGTCACATAAAACTTTTCCCATTTTATGGAAGACGGCTTTTAATTGCCCTATCCGTCGTTTAATTTCTTCCAAGTGGTCTAAATTTGAAGTAAAATACCTATCTAGGAGAATACAATCCTAGGATCTCCCTTTTAGAACATCTATTGAAAGCTCACGTGAAAAGTTATAGCTTTCATTCTATCTAATGAGTGTATAACGTTATATTTTTATATTGTTGATTAATAATTTATGCATTGGAGAATGACAACGATAAAGAGCTGGTCTTGCAGTATAAGATGATGCAAGTAGATATTCCGATAGTTGATTTGCTAGTCTTAGATATATACAGTTATTTACACTAGAACTTTCACAGCATCGAGTTCTGACATGAAAACTAACTAGCCATAACTCTGCGTAGGTATTCCAGATGTGAAATCAAACAGGCATGAGCTAAATTGAACATAGATTAATGACTAGCCAGTGAAAATGGCAGGCGATGGCTTTAATAAATGATATATTGATATTATATAATGGATTACTTACATATTATATAAACTACATAATAACACTCAAAAATTTCTCCTTTACTTTCTTTGGGAGGGAAACATCTATTTATATTTTTTGTTAGAACGATATTTTAAATAATAATGTTCCTTGATGTACCCGCGACTAAATACTCGTAGCAGCGTGTCTTTGGGTAGTATTTTTTTTTATAATTTAGGCTAGTTATTTTGCAAATAAGACAGTATAAATAATTCAATGACTTTTTGTAATGTTTACTGCAAAGAGCTTATTCAATTTACATACGTGAGGCTAAGAGTTTTACGAACCTTGAATATCATACTTATTTATATTGAATCAATAGAACTAATAGACATGAACTAAACGATAAGAGTCTAGCTTCTAGCTTTAAAAATGACGATACTTGCCACAACCCTTTTATCGCATTAAAAAGTAACCTATGTTCTCAGGCTTTAGACTATCTTTGTACCAAAATTAATTTACATCGACTTCTCAATATTAGGAAATAAGGATATTTAAATTATTCAAACGATAAAAAGTCTATATGGTAAACTATTTAAGTGTTTTAATTAAATGACAGTTGGTTTGGGCACGTAGAGAGAATGAATGAAAGAAGAATGACAAAAAGGATTTATAAGTCAAGAAGGAATGCGAAAGTTGGAAGGGGAAGACCAAGGCGAACGTTCGTATACTAAATCCAGGACACTTTAAATAAGGGCCAAGTCAAGAGTATAAACCGACGAACTTGTATGAAAGAGTTAAAATTATGAAAGAGATATGCAAGGATCGTGGCAAGTGGAAGGACGTTGTCTCTGCCTACCCCTATGGGAATGAGGCGTGATGCTATTTATGTATGTATATTGAACTAAAAGACATCAACTAAAAGATAAGAGTCAAGCTTCTAGCTCTTAAAATGACGATACTTTCCACAACCTTTTTATCGCATTAAAAAGTAACCTATTTCCTTTCTCAGACTTTAGACGCTCTTTGTACCAAATTGCATTAAAATCGGCTTTTCAATTTATAATATTAAGAAATAAGGATACTTAAATTATTAAAACGTTAGAAAGTCTATGGGATAACCTTGTTAAGTGTTTTAATTAAATGACAGATGGTTTGGGCACGTAGAGAGAATGAATGAAAGGAGACTGACAAAAAGGATTTATAAGTTAAGAGTCAATGCGAAAGTTGGAAGGGGAAGACCAAGGCGAACGTTCTTGGACCAAATCCAGGACATTTTAAATAAGGGCCAGGTCAAGAGTACTCTTAAAAGACAAACTTGTATGAAAGAGTTAATGAGAATGAAAGAAACGAAGGAGATATGCAAGGGTCGTAGCAAGTGGAAGGACGTGGTCTCTGCTTACCCCTGTGGACTAAGGCGTGATGCTATGTATGTATGAATTAGCAACCTTTTAACTTCTCACAGATTGGCCCAGGGTTATCCACAGATTTTTAGAATACACACGCCCTAAAATTGCTATCAGGATATGCAGGTTTCAAACTATGATTACATAAGTTATAAAGATTATTTTGGTGTATCTGTATTTGAAGCTCTCTACTCTCTATACAATTAATGCATATATGTATAGTTTTAAAATTTGTTACAAGTAAATAACAGGTGAAATACTTAACAATACAAGTTTTCAAAAAGCTTACCTGCCGGCGACAGGCGCTTAATGCGAAACGGCTACCGTCCAGCATCTAGGTCGGCACGGGTTACAGCTGTTACACACTATGACGTACCGTGTCTTCGATGTAATCGCGTGATTTGAATCGCAAAAACCTATAAAGTAATGTATGCACAAACCTAAATGCATCATTTTGTCTATAAGAATCAATAAAGACTGATAATTAGAAGTAGACTTTATTTTAAGCTTTATGTATTGTAAAGGAGCTTTTTCTATATCACATGCGAATCACATAGTTGTGTACACAACTTCTGAGCCTTCTCTGTCGATGAAGAAACCAAGATGCTGTTATACAATCGATATTAATAGTACATTCTTATCAACACCTGTGCTGAATAAATCATCAATAACTTCACAAAGGCTTCTGAGATTCTCATTAGGTTTGTGAACCTGACTGATCAAATATCACCAAATCTACATCTCAATAAAGCTACTATTATAACTCCTACTTATATTTTACTTCTGGAACCATTGGTAACGAAGAGGCTACGCATGAATAGTTTCATATCACATGTCTTACATCGAACGTTCATCCAAATATTCACACCACATTTGCAGATATCTATTGAATCAGTAGTCTGATAGCCCCAGCGGCTCTTTTTGACGTCGTTGGTCGGAGGAGACCTTTCGTTGGAGGGTCTAGTTGGCGCAATGCTCACTAGCGAAAGGGAATGGAGATCAGTGGCCTACTTCTGCGAATCTGTTATTTCGCTGAAGGAGGCACATGAGCGGCAGAGGGAGGACTCTGTAGACGCTCCTCTTCTCCGGCGCAGAAGGTTGGGAGGTAGTAGGCGTACATTTGCGATACTCCTACCCCCTTCCTAAATTCCCAGCAGGAGTATCCCGGAGTACCAGGGTAGATTGTATCAACCGATCCTCTGGTGCTCCACTAAAGGATGAGGCGTGTATTGCTGGGTTTTAGTGGTGTATTTTAACTTACTACCAGCGAGTCCCACACTCCCGTTCAGATTTTGTCTGAACGGGGTGCGTAAAGGCATTTCCAAGCGTAAAAAAAGGTGATGGAAGATATTCTTAAGGAGCAATTTTAGCCAAAGCTTCACGGGCAACACCATCAGCATCTTCTTCACCTATGATTTCAGTATCACTTGAAATCCATTACATAATAAAAATTTTAAAACACATATGTAACCTCCCTACGTGATCAAATCAGAAATGAGGAGATACGTAGGAGAACTAAAGTCACCGACGTAGCCTACCGAATTGCAAAGCTGAAGTGGCAATGGGCAGGGCACATAGTTCGCAGAACCGATGGACGTTGAGGCCCGAAAGTGCTAGAGTGGCGGCCTCGCACCGGAAAACTCAGCGTCGGCAGACCCCGCACCAGGTGGAACGATGACATTAAGCGAGTCGCTGGCAGCCGCTGGATACAAGCCGCGTAGGATCGGGCCCATTGGAACTCATTAAAAGAGACCTTGGTCCAGCAGTAGACGTCCATCGGTTGAGACGACGACGACGACGATATGTAACCTACAGATAGTATACATATTTAACATAAGCATTATAGGTAGGTGTTGGCTGTTGCATTTAGAGGTAATGATATAGTATATAATATAATGTCTGCACTTCTTTCATCTTCAATACATAATCTGGATATCTGTGATGATTTTGGTGCATCTTACGCACCAACATCTTCATTTCTCTCCATCAGATTAAAAATTTTGTACGTCGCATCTGTGTGAACACCCCCTAATATATAAATATACCGCGAGCATCTGAGAAAGTCTAAACTTATCTACATTTTGGATCTCGGCCTGTCATAACACTGTTCGACTTCCGCCTTTAAAATTTATACATCTGACAGACAGAAATGCAATTATCGTCTTATAAAATGGCAATCAGACCGATAATCGAGGCAATTATATATATAATTGCAAAAGATATCACTAAAAATAATTTAAAAATATAATATTACATTACATGAATTAAGAAAGGAAGCCTTGTAGATTTATAATTAATATATTTTTTTGTTATCACGCATTCTATTAAGATCTCTCCATCTTTCGATAGTTTCATTTCTTTTCAAAATTAAAAATGGATGTTTTTTTTTGCTACTAGCTTAACTATGGTCTTATATTATGGTAAGTGAAGAGATAGTCTAACACGGTGATACATTAATCTCGTACGAACATATTTATGTACCTCATAATGATTTCAATGTCCTAGCAACTAGCTACACCTAAATCATTCCAGTTCATACAAAGAAATTAGAATGTACAATTTTCTCACCTTTCTCTGTCAGAATTTTAAACCTAGGGCTTTTGTTAGCAAACCAACTACTTTACCATTACTTCAACCCGTCAGTCAAACTTATCA
Organism: Elymnias hypermnestra; assembly: GCA_015832385.1. Taxonomy (NCBI): domain Eukaryota; kingdom Metazoa; phylum Arthropoda; class Insecta; order Lepidoptera; family Nymphalidae; genus Elymnias; species Elymnias hypermnestra. The sequence continues at coordinate 393,500 of JACTOM010000029.1, forward strand.
TAAGTTGTTATACAGTTATCTATAATACAAAAATGAACCGCATAATGTGTTGGTGAGTGCATAACTCAACAACGCCTGGATCAATTTTGACAATTCTTTTTTTTAAATGTTCATTGAAGTCCAAAGATCGTTTTTACAGCGAGAAAAGTTCGAGTAAAAACAGCCCTTTTCTGTTTCCCATACAAACGTTATCTAACTTAAATGTAGAGTCAATTTGACCTTTATTGCTATTCAATAAAGTTCATAATAAATTACCAGTACTCACTGTTGTCTAAGCAATGTAGGTGTGTTCCTAACATCAAAGAGTCGATTTGCACTTTATTACCGCTGAACAAAGTTCAAAATCAATTGAATAGTCACAAAATGTAAGAGCTGTAGATATTTAGTACTGATGTAATGTTATTTCGAAAATCATTCGTAAAACTGGAATCTGCCACATTCCAAAGCTTTTTGACACAACGAAGTATGTCGGGTCTGCTAGTTTACTATAATATTAGCTGTGCTCTGAGGTATCATTCCTGTAGTTTCAATTCCCGTGGACCTATGGAAGGTTAAAGGAAATATAGTATTTTTTATAACCGAACTAAAACCATTAGCAAAGATTAGTTTTAGCCTTTTGTATGTAATCTGTAACTGTGAATGGATGGATATGGTTTAGGAATAGACAATTGAATGTTTGCATCTTTGAGCAAGTCATGCCAAAAAATTGCAACGTTGCATTACACTGTTCATGTAAATTTATCAGATAACGGCTAATGTATGTCCTCCTTGTCCTAGACCTTTATTGCTAAGCCTCCGGGTGTAGGAAACTAGGTCTAGAGAATGAATGGTTAGCATTAGTTGGACTAGACCGAGGCGACAGGGGCAGAAGTGATCTTATATAAATTACGATAAAACCCACAAGAATTTATCTAGCAATAATTTCCAGGATCAAATAGATACAAGGAATTATAAATCTACTACTGCAATTGAAATTTTAGGGATTAGAGTAAATTATTGAACTTCCATTTGAATTTTTGATGAATTTACTGACATTATAACTATAAAGAATACTTACCTCTAAAAAACAATTAATTCATTACATAATGGTTTCTAGACTCACCTACACTTAAAACAAGATCTATATAAATTAAAATAATTTCCTTTATTGCACAACCGAGGATAAAACCTGGAAGTAATGGAAGTACAGTTAGATTAGCATGTTCAGACAAAATGTTTACGTTTACAATATATATATATATATGTCGGAGTGCAAGAGTCTGTGGAACGCTGGCGCCATCTGTGTATCGGTGTGGGGGCAGAGTCAATAAGTGGCAGTCCGGCGCGTCTCTCGGCAGTTCTCGAGTGGCGGTCGGCCGGAGTGATCGACTATTGAAACTGTCGCGTTCCTAGCTATTATTGTTAATGAGTTTGTGTGAATTGATATCGGGAACATTAAGTGATTGAACATTATAATCCGAGTTAATTAACAAAGTGTTTGATTGCACCGACATTACCCACGAACGCCCACAGAATAAGAAATTAAATAATGGATCCCATTAATGACGATGTCGGGGGAGAACCCTACGCCCCTGTGCTTTATGCTTCTCCGTTCTCTCTTATTCTACGACATATATATAAGATGAATGGTATTAACAAAGTTTAATGCAATATATATATGCAAATTCATACAAACACTTCAATTTTATGATAGACATTATATATGTGTACAAAACATAAGCAGTAAAGTCTCGTACTTTCAGAGATTAAAACGTTAAAACAAACTCCAACTATTCTCTGATAGACAAAAGGTACAGCAATAGGGTCCATAAAGGTCGAAGGCCCAATGGCTGTCCCATAAAAATTTGAAATAAAATGAATATGAATTGTATTCTTACTTGGGGGTCGTCATTTCCCTAAGTACCTATGTATTAAAATAGCATTCAATTACCCACAATGAACATAAAATTTCCGCACAATGCATCAAAACGCAACTCTCAGGTACCTTCTAACCAATCGATGCATTAAAATTTAAATTCTAAACACGCTATTTCTCAAATCTTGAGAATTGCGGGTAGTATAACGTATTATACACGCGAAAGGCTAGGAGCTCCTTTATCAAATTAATATGAATTGACTATAAACTTAGGTGCAAAGTCATTGAAGAAACATCAGGTGCTAATTGGACTATTCTAGCCAATTTTATTGGAGTCGTAGTAAATATATTTTTAGTAACGTTTCGCATGTAATATTTGTTTCTTTAACATTTCATCATGACAATCAACTAAAAGACGTAAGTGATGATATATTCCAAGATTGTAACGCGTATGCGATACTTTGACCTCATAATGGATTCGGTTCAGCATTATACCCATAGTGGGGTGGTAATTATCCACGACCGTAGGCTTGATCCAGATAAATTAGATGCTCCATTTTCCTAAGTTTGTCGTAGTCGTCGTCGTTGTTTCAACAGATGGACGTCCATTGCTGGACATAGGTCTCACGAAATGATGACCACAAGACCCGATCTGGCGCCGCCTGACTCCAGCGGCTACCGGCGACCCTTTTTATATCATCGGTCCACCTTGTGGGGGGTGTTCCTACACTGCGTTGTCCGGTGCGGGGTCGCCATTCCAGCACCTTCCGACCCCAACCTCCATCGGTTCGTCGGACTATGTGCCCCGCCCATTGCCACTTCAGGTTCGCGATTCGTAAGGCTATGTCGGTGACTTTGGTTCTGCTACGGATCTCCTCATTTCTGATTTGATCACGTAGAGAAACTCCGAGCATAGCCCTCTCCATCGCACGCTGAGTGACTCTGAACTTCCGAAAGAGGCCCATAGTCAGCGACCACGTTTCCGATCCGTAAGTAAGCACTGGCAACACGCACTGTTTGAAGACTTTAGTCTTCAGGCACTGACGGATGTGGGACGAAAACGTCTTCCGGAACTGCCCGAACGCTGCCCAACCGAATTGGATTCGGCGGTTGACCTCTTTTCCGAAATTGGACCTACCTAGCTGGATTATGTGTCCCAGGTATGTGTATTCGTCAACAAAGTTGGTCGTGCCAGAGTTTAATATCTATACTTTTCTTAGTTCTGATACGCCAAAAATGTTCACAAAATTCTTCGTTTTGGCTCCTAATCTCTATTTAAATTTGGTGCCGTAACTAAAATTATTTTGGGAGGACGTTGATATTATTATTACGGTATACATCTGTCAACAAATCCTGACACATTCGCAATGCAACATACATAAAGAAAGTTCCGGAAATCTCGATTCAACAAGTGCTAAGCCTGTGATTAATGACATTTATAGGATTTACCATATGAAAGAAATTCCAAATCTCTGTCCAATGTATGTTATAACCTGCGCCCATCAATGAGCATCCTATAGTGCTACTTTCCTAACTTGAAAAACATTTACAGAAAGTTACCAATAAATACGAATACTTAGATTTAATCGATGGAGCAAATACTAGTATTTATAATTGGTCGGCACTAAATCAAAGCTTTAGGATTTCAATTAAACATCCCAATAGGCTGTAGGTGTTAATAATTTCTAGTAATGGATTTGCTTTGCTTTCCTGATTACTATTCGAGCCTTTAACAGCTGATTAAATGGTCCACCTGTTCAGGTTTAAACCTTGCAGACCTTGATTTGAATCTACATTCGGATTATCAAATGATTCTTTAAATTCAAAAAGGAGTTACTCTTTCTCCACCAGCAATAGAATAAACACATTGCCATTTTAATAAAACCATAAATGCAGCGCACGTTTCATCTTTGCCCTTAAAACTTACCAGTAGCTCAAAGATCTCAAGCCCTGACAATTTATTTGCGAAACACCGACAAGATCTGTTTCAAAGCCTCTCGCCATATTTATATGTAAATAAGGTACGACATTTTTCCGTCTGTTCGTTTGCATCTAATATTTCACTAGGCATCGCATCTTATTTATGGAGACGGTGAATAAGACATCCCTGTCTCTTTGAGCAGGATTTTGTCCACTAATGATGTGGTTGGACCTTTTTTGCAATGTCTAACTAAATAATGCTGACGTGATCTGGATGCTTAGTTGGTCGGTCTACTAAAGTTATACAGTTAGTAACAAAACTGAGACATGATGGGGAATAGAAAATGAAGTTGGAAATGAGCTACGATGTTTGAAAGGCTTACTTGATTTATAAATTGACTTTGCAAAGAGAGATGTAAAATACACGATTGCTTGGTATAGAAAGATCTAAATGATGCAGGTATAGATTTCAAGCTCATTTTGTTGCATATATAAAAATATAACCAGTACATAATAAGTCTTATTTTGGTAAATGAATACTGGATCCTTCGATGAATCTCTATTTGCTTTCGTAAGGTTAAAAACGGTAAGATTTCTTAAACATTTCTAAGATGGCATCATCATCGCTGTTGTTGTTACTAATATACTTTTAATTATGTCTATTATGATAATAGTTTAAATCTAGCAGATGAAAAGACTCAAAATCAAAGAGATTTAGTTTACTTTATACAAATCCCTGAAATAAAAAAATTAAAAGTCCGAAAGAGATGTTAGACAAAAATTCGACACAATAAATTTCTCTTCGCTTGATTAGAGTAAGAAATGATTAATTTAACTGCATATTATCCAAATTAATCTATAAAGAAAACATGGAGTACCAGCTCATCCATTGTGATGTTTTCTAAAGATATAAAATGAACGATAATGGAGTATAGAAATTTAGTACGTAATAAAATACAATAAGCACTACATTTGTTTAAAGTAAATCTGATTTAACCTTCAGTGGTCACTGGCCTATCAATGCACAAAATCATAATGACTGCACAAAGTGGGCTCTAAGCAAATGAATGGCAGTCATTATAGGGCAACAATTACATTTGAGAGTGCAGGAGAGTGCGGGACAAAAGCGCGGATAGCGTATCTCGCATACGCGCGAGCAATGCACTTAGTATGTCTCTATTCTACTTTATAAACGAGGACATTAACAAATTATAATATTGAATTATATATAATTTGAAATTGAAGTCATCTCTGATAAATAAAATATGGAAGTTCGCAGTGAAAAGGCGCATTGAATGGCTCGATAACAGCTTAGTGTTTTAACACAAAGTGATGCTATAACGTCTCTTGCGAAATTTATAGGTCTTTTTAGTATGGATAATAGAAAGAAAGACAAGAAAACCAAAGTCTTTGAATAGTGCATGTTGCCAGTGATCACTTACGGATCGGAAACGTGGTCGCTGACTATGGGTCTCATTCGAAAACTCAAATTCACGCAGCGTGCGATGGAGAGAGCTATGCTTGTAGTTTCTCTACACGATCAAATCGGAAAGAACCAAAATCACCGACATATCCCTAAGAATTACGAAGCTAATTGTCCGACGAAACGATGGACGTTGGGGTCCAAAGGTGCTGGAATGGCGACCCCACTCCGGACGGCGCAATGTAGGCAGCCCCCCTACAAGTTGGACCGACGAGACTTTTGTCCAACAGTGGATGTCCATCGGTTGAAGAAAAATAAGAATACAGTTTCCTATAAATCCTACCAACTATGTCATTTAATGCTTATTTTTTTATTTCAAATATAATATATTTGGTTCCTTGTCCCTCAACATACTGAATATATGGGTACCTCATGAAGTTAATGCGAGGGCAGCCAACTACCGTCATTCCCGACCCGCTTTCTACACCAGAAAATAATGACTAACAATTAATTTTGTACAGAAACTAAAAGATCCACACAGCAATGCGTCTATATCGAGCTTTTGATAGCTCCTTTAGAGAAATTTACTAATAGTGAACCTATTTCTGTTTTTGTTAACTTAGAATGTTTATTTATCTAAACATTTAGGAGAATGATGTACCTTTTTGACTTTGGCTTAGAAAAAGTAATCACGGCAGGAGGCTTTAAATGTATATGTATAAAAGGGTATTTTCTTTAATTAAAATAGTATATTACATGAAAGGTTACATTTCTTACATTAAAGTAAAAAGTAAGTAGCAGCCCATTAACGTCCCACAGCTGGGCACAGGCCTCCTCACTCATATGAGAGAGGGTTTTTAGAGCATAGACCCACCACGCTGCTCCACTGCGAATTGGCAGGCATAGTACACAAGTCTACTCTCTATTGCTTCAATCTCATAGTCCGATGTGACGGTAATCTGACACAACCGGAGAGAGATCAGGCGCTGGACCGACGGCTTAACGTGCTCTCCGAAGCACAGGGGTGGATCACACCGCCAACTTCCCAACTTCGGGCTAATATTGAGAAAATCTTAATAGAAAACTCAATATTGATATTTGAATTGGGCCCGACCCGGGACTCGAACTCAGGACCTCATGTCTGTAGTCGAACATGCTAACCACTAGACCAATAAGGCAGTCTGACAGTCATTTCTCACATTATTATAAGTGATTTTGGCTAAGAAAACGTCAATATGGTAGAAGTATTACTTTAATTAGTAAAGTAATAAAAACCTTCCTCTATCATTAAAATAGGACGTAAATTAAAAGTTAAAATTCTTACACTATGCTGGGACAATTTTGCTGGGATTAAGTCAATAGATAAGGGATATGGCTTTAGTTACAAAAGAGGAAAAAAGTTTTCTTCTATTGTATCTATATATATAAAAATCAATGTCTCTTTTCGTTGTAATTTTATAACTCCTATCCAAACCATATGTTTAGGTTTCGGACTATTTAGATGGTTTCTGTGAAGTTTGTACAAAATCGGTCGAGCGGTCCTTTATTTCTCACATTTTTGTGCAACAAATCAATTCAATAAATGTTGGATCGTTTTGTTAATGGGATTTTACTGTCAAATTGAAACGTTTTTCATACTTACGAACTTTGTTTATTATCTTTTTTGAACTTTATACGTAGCGAAGCACGTACCAGTGGTATATATTTTTATTTTGGCTTAGAGAAGATTACTTTGGCTTTGAAAAAGAATAAGACTTTGGCTTAGACAAAGACAATACGGTACGAATAGCTTTATTAAAAAAGTGAAAAAGAAAAGGTTTTTATTATATTACTACGAATAATAAGAAGGTTTTCATACGTTGTTTTTGTTTTCTTGCCCTTTTCCCAGTAGGTGGGGTCGGCACAGCATGTTTTCTTTCGCCACTTCACTCTATCCGCTGTCATTTCTACATTCGCACCCTTTATACACATATCCTCTTTCACACAATTCATCCACACTTTTTTTGGTCGCCCTCTCCCGGCCCTGCCGCTTACCATCATATTTAGGACCCTCTTACATACATGGCTATCCTCCCTTCTCATTACATGTCCATACCAGGCTAACCTTCCACTCCTTAACTTCTCGGTCACTGGTGCTACTTTCACACTTCCTCTAATATACTCATTCTTAATCTTATCCAATTTTGTCACTCCACACATCCATCTCAACATTCGCATCTCCGCTGCATGCAATTTCCTTTCATTCTCCCCTTTGGTGGCCCAGCACTCTGATCCATACAGGATGACAGGTCTTACGATCGTCTTATAAATCTTCCCCTTTAGTTTAAGGGGCATTCTGGCATCGTAAATTGTTCCCGAGACCCGCCTCCACTTCATCCAACCTGCAAGAAGGTTTTCATACGTATGGATTCAATTAACTCGCATTAGTCTATTTCTATAAAAAAACTAGGTAAGGTGTACAAAATCGATGGTATCTAACATAAAAACGCTATGAAATATATAATAGTTTTACCATTTTCAACTAAATTACCATTTATATGGCCAGTTATCAATCCCAAATGTATAGTAGATTTAAATAGTGGTTCCACTACTGTTATTCGATTAAGTGTAATCAAATTTACATCCGTGCGCTTCGGATTAACCTGACCCGTTTTGGAGAGCTCTCTTAATGAAATTGTAGATAGGGTTATATGCATCTACTGGTAAAGCCATGCACTCAATATGATATATTTACATGGGGCTTATCAAAGACTACAATTATGGATAGAAACGACAATGTAACAAACTAGAAAAGAATGTCTTCCATTTGAGCATTAAGTTTATAATTTCGCGTCGTAAAAATTATACTCTTTATATAACGAGGGTTGCTTTGATATAACAAAATTTTGGCAATCCCTTTGCTAATAAAAAAAAAATACCATACTCATTATAAACACTTTTTTCAGAATTATTTAAAATGAATGTTTAATCATTGCAAGGTGTAGAATTAAAGTATTACTGCGATCATTTAAACGGTTTATTTTTATATAACGTATGCTCTCTTGATTTCATAATTTTATTCCACGATTCTGTTAAAAAAGATGATGATCTTCGGTTAAAAAAGAAAGCAAGTTAAAATATGGGGTATGTCAAAGACTATAATTATGGACAGATACGACAATGTATCTTTCTCAAGAAACTGCCTTAGCCAAAGTTCTGAACTGATAAAAAAAAATAATTATCGAACTTCATTAGTATTGATCAATACAATTAAGACAGATTTACCTATTTTATTTATCGACTTAAGATAAATAAACTTTTAGAACTTAAGGGGTAAAATTTAACAGACATATCATAAAAACCTGTATTAGTAGTGGATATATAAAGTGTGAGTCTATATTGATATATCTATATATATAAAAGCAACTCTTTTTTTCTTTGTTATCGATAAACTTGAAAACTACTAAACCGATCGGCATGAGACCATTGACCATTTGATGCGGAATTAATTGTAGAAGGTTTTAGGCCATTCATTTTTTAAATTCCATCAACCATTTACCATTTTTTTTTAAATTTATGTGGACAGCCATTTGTTTCTGGTACGAAAACTCGAGCGCACAAAGACCGGCAAAATGTCTAACGTCACTTCAATGCTTATAAACGTGTTTCCACACACCCTCCCGCGCATCCATACACGCACTCCCACGCATCCACCCACGCATCCACCTACGCACTCCCACGCATCTACCCACGCATCCACAAGGTTGTGACATTAATTATTAGACCCTTGTCTATAGCAACGGTTTTGTTAATTCATTTCTAGAGTAAATATGGCATTCATTAATGCTACTCTCTTTTGTTTAAACAAAAAAGATTCTGTGTGTCATTTAATCGATTGTGTGAAAGCTGCCACATTCCAAATCTTTTTGACAGAACGAAGTCTGTCGGATCTGCTAGTATTAGTATATAATTAAGGAACATATATGTAAATATATATATATGTATTTTGTAGTTTTATTATAAATAAAAGAGCTATAAGGTGTTTTTAATTTGGATTAACGTTTCATTGACTTGACAAAAATTTATATATCTACCATATATAACATAAAATTTCCGTTTTTAAATAGGAAAACTAAGCATGCGACTGAATAAGAATGTTAACTGTAAGTTTTTCGCTTTCTTACTCGGTCATGTAACAGAGTGTTGGATAAATCTCATTTAACATCCAGCGCCTAAACGAGTTTTCACATGAATAAGTTAATTTCCTTTAACAATTATTTTTTTACGACAAAACACCTCTAAAGCCTTCCTGGTCCTCCCTAAATGGCTTGATAGAAGTTCGTCTAATAGAAGATCGTCTAATTTCACCGTTAATTCAATTAAGGGATCATCATCATTAATTTTATCTCTGACGGTTAAAATCTTAAGATATGAAAGCTCGCAGTGAAAGGTTACATTGGATGGCTCGATAATAATTTACTGCATTAACACAATGTGCTGCTATATTGTCTACTGCGAAGTTTATACAGGTATTTTTATTATGGATAAGTTATGGCTTCTCATTAATTCTACTAATCTTTATCTATTTTTATATAAATATTTCAATTTTGTATGCAATTCATGTATGGTAGAAGTGAAACCTTCAAAAATGTTGTCTTCAAGACAAAGACATTTTAAAATTCGTTATATCCTTTGAATGGAATGTCTGGTTTAATAATTTAAAAAATATTTTACAGGAATTGAAATAATCTTTAATACACTTTCAATTTAATAAGGATTGAAGGAGACTGCCTCATTGGTCTAGTGGTGAGCATGTTCGACTACAGACAGGAAGTCCTGGGTTCAAGTCCCGGGTAGGGCCAATTCAAAAATCGATATTGAGTTTTCTATTAAGATTTTCTCAATATTGGGAAGTTGGCGGTGTGATCCACCCCTGTGCCTCGGAGAGCACGTTATGCCGTCGGTCCTGCGCCTGATCTCTCTCCGGTTGTGTCGGATTACCGTCACATTGGACTATGAGAGTGAAGGAATAGAGAGTACACTTGTGTACTATGCCTGCCAATCCGCAGTGGAGCAGCGTGGTGGGTCTATGCTCTAAAAATCCTCTCTCATATGAGTGAGGAGGCCTGTGCCCAGCAGTGGGACGTTAATGGGCTGCTACTTTAATAAATAGGTTTGATTATTGTCAGCACTTTTATTAATTTTTAAAAGTCTAATGGTGAAAACATTTTTGAAACCAGTTCAGTAGTTTTTGTGTTACAAACATACGTACAAAAACACAAATGTTTCCTCTTTATAATTATTAGTCTAGATAAATACGTCAGCCCTAAGAGATAAAGTTCACAGTATGATATTATTTCAAATTATAATTGTTAAATTACTATAATTTTAATAAATTGCCTTTAATAACCATCTTATTGAATAAGAGGCTCTGTAAAAAATCGCCATGTCATTTCATATTCACAATCAATTGGAAGGGTGTCCATTTACTTGGAGTTTCGTTATAAATATACTTATAAAGAAGTTTCTCTACGCGATCAACCACCACCAAAACCAAAATCACCAGAACCAAAGTCACCGACATAGCCCTACGTATAGCGAACCTGAAGTGGCAATGGGCGGGGCACATAGTCCGACGAACCGATGGACGTTGGGGTCGGAAAGTGCTGGAATGGCGACCCCGCACTGGACGACGCAGTGTAGGAAGACCCCCCACAAGGTGGACCGACGATATAAGGAGGATCGCCGGTAGCCGCTGGAGCCAGGCGGCACAAGATCGGGTCTTGTGGGCATCATTTCGTGAGACCTATGTCCAGCAGTGGACGTCCATCGGTTGAAGCGACGACGACGATACTTATAAAGAAGAATGTTTATCTTTATGTTTGTGTGTATGTGATTGTAGCAAAATAAATTCAACTAAAGCTTAGCTTACTACACCACAAAGCAGCTCGAAAGTATGTCATCACAAAATTGTTCCGCTCGTTAAATTTACCTCGTATTGCATAATATTGCACAATGTCTTTTGGTAGTTTTAGGCGTTGCCATTATTTTATTCAATGACTTCCAACATTACTATTATAAAGTAACTAGTTTCGTTGTTGCTCAATCTAGCATTACATTACTTAAGCTTTTTCCTTAGAACTTCTAATCTACTAATGAGATCATGTCAAAATCGGTACAGAAGTTCGAATATTAGCTTTAACTTGCAAACTTTAGTATCTGAAAGTATCATATCTATAGTAATCGTCAGGGCTGTATTCTATCACCAATTCTTTTTAACGCATATGGCGAATATATAATGAATTGGATTGGAGGAGTACACATCGGTGGAGTTAAGAACACAAATCTCCGATACGCTGATGATACTACACTATTTGCTGCGAACGAAGCCGAAATGACAAAACTGCTGGAAAAAATGTCAACTGTGAGTAGCAGCTTAGGCCTCAGCATAAATAAATTAAAAACTAAGATTATGGTGGTAGATCGCATGAGCTCTTTGGAGCGGACTGGAATATTCAGTCAGACCGTGGAAAATTACATCTACCTCGGCTCCAATATCAGCAATAATGGCTCATGTGAAATCGAAGTAAAGAGGCGTATCGGAATTGCAAGGAACGCCATGTCTCAGCTTCATAGAATTTGGAAGGATATGCAGTTATCTCTTAAAACTAAAATTAGACTACTACGAAGCCTCGTCTTTTCAACATTTCTCTATGGTGCTGAGACCATCGATGCTTTTGAAATGTGGTGCTGGAGGAAAATGCTTCGTATACCGTGGACAGCCCCTCGGACCAACGCATCAATTCTTAAGAAACTCAATGTTACAACTAGGCTTTCCACCATCTGCCTAAAAAAAATACTTGAGTACTTTGGGCACACTGCCAGGAAAGAGGGTGATAACCTCGAAAAGCTCGTGATAACTGGAAAAGTTAATGGCAAAAGAGCAAGAGGTCGGAGCCCAATGCGTTGGTCCGATCAGATCCGCACCACATTACAGACTTCCGTCTACGATGCCTTACACGCCGCGGAAAGCAGAGGCAAATGGCGTTCCATTATAAAAAGAAAATTGCTCATCAGAGGTGGTTGTCACGACCCTCAGAATTGAGGAAACGAGCAAGGAGGAGGATCTGAAAAACATATGTTTAGACTAATAACATATTTAATTTCAATGTGACTAAATTTTTCCTTCGTCTATTATCCGAAATGGACACTAATGATGAAATAATTTATATTTGCGGTTAGATTACGTTTGATTTAAAAACGTATTTGTAACAATTTCATGATAGGCTTCATTCAATTATAGAGTTAATTAAATTTTTATCGGCCCCGTGTCATTTTTGTTACATTAATTAGCGCGATAATTACGCTGCTTCTGTCTGATAGTTTTTTGGACATTTCCTGTATCTCTATGAGCGTATCAACTCATAATTATTAATAAAAACCTCAACGTTACGTAAATATACGTTAAAATTATAAAGAGAGCCTAAAAAAAGGTAAATGAGCCTTTTACATCACTTTTGAATAGTCAAATCTAGTCACAATTTGATTGATGATGATATTAAAAATCTAGTTACTATGGTCCATTCTTGATTTTTTTGAGAAGAACTCATAACATACTCGTTTGCCTACTTTGATGAAGTGTTTTAATATAAATAAAATTTGATACGTTCTTTAAATCATTAAGTTTTTCTTGGAGATTAATGTATCAATTGTAGTTCGTTAGTCTTTTGGCTAAGTTTGGTTTTCAATTATTTATAAAGTCCAGAGAAGGTTTAAAAGGTATGTAAATATACAAAAAATGTTTGAAATATAGCAAAACCAACAATTTAGCTTTCCCTCAGAAACTATTCCTACCTATCTACAAAATTTGAAGCTTTTGTAACAGACTTCAAAAAAAGGAGGTGGTTATCAATTCGTCTGGATTTTTTTTTGTTTGTTACCTCATATCTCCCGACTGGGTGGACCGATCTTGATGACTTTTTTTTAAAATGAAAGATGGTGCTCGTCATAGGGTCCCGTTTTATAAAAATCCAGTTCTGATGATGGCATCCATGAGAAAACCGGATAAGTGTTAAATTTGCATTAAGCACGTGCGCGACAAATGGACGAATAACTCAAAATCACGCGAACCGATTTCGATNTTGCTTAGGTTCTGATCATGGAATCCATAACAAAGTGACAGAACTCTTCAATTCTTAGGAGAAAATGAACGATAATCAACAGAATTTTCTATAGGCTATCCAGATATTAGAGTTGCCTACCGTAACTTCGGTATGGTCAAGTGCCTATCGTAGTTAAATATGAAGATCAATGGATCTCTTCAACGGCTTACAGTAAGGGTGCGGTTTATGACAGAAAATATAAGTATCTGTAATCAAATAGCAATGACCTTACGTTTGTTGGTGCATTGCAACAAGTTTTTAGGTGTACACATATTGAGACAAATTTGTTAGTTTACTTCAGATTCACTAAAAATAAAAAAATAAATAGAAATTTTAACAAAAAAGAACCGCCTTCAAAACAAACTTACAAATATATTAAAACGCTCTAAAAAGTTAAAAATAATAGCATAAGAGTTGGTTATGGAGGCGGTTCTTTTTTTGTTAAAATATTTATGTTATCACATTTTCGACACTGAAGGTTAAAGTACAAGACTAATCAATTGTCCAATTTACAGATTTTTGTCCATTTCCAGTGTTTTCGTTAGATCCCGACTCCGCAAACACGTGAGCGAGCAAATAAACGATCACACGGTGCGCCTTTTTGTTGTTTTGTAAAGCAACTAATTTTAAACAGACATAGACTAACTTGGAGCTACAGGAGATGGTAAATATTATGAATGAAGCTTTGAAAGGGANTATACAAATTCTTTCACCTCTTCCACTTGTTCCCCATCTATCAAAATATTGCCATTCATCATAGATTCATCTCGTTCAAAAAGCATAACTTTCGTTTTGTTTACATTCACTTTCATTCCTTTCCCTTTCAAAGCTTCATTCATAATATTTAGCATCTCCTGAAGCTCGTTAGCGGATGACGCAAGTATTACTTGATCATCAGCGTAGAGTAAACATTTGATGACTAATTCATTCATTCTTAACCCATACATACATTCTTTTAAATCTGTCAAACATTTATCCATGAAAAGGTTGAACAGCCATGGTGACGCAACACATCCCTGTCGAACACCTCTTTCGACAGGAAACCACTCCGTGTACGCTCCGTTTATTCTGACACAGGCACTAGAACCCTCATAGAGAGACTTCAATGCTTGGATCAGACAACCGCTCACCCCATACGTAGATAACGTTGACCACAGCTCATTCCTCACCACTCGATCATAGGCCTTTTCTAAATCTACGAACGCGCAATAAACTTTTTGGTGTTTAGCCAAACATTTTTCAGTTAAGCACCGTAAAGAAAAGACCTGATCCGTACATCCCATTCCTCTTCTAAATCCCTCTTCTAAATAAAATAAATAAAAATAAATGAATACGAAGAACATTATAAAAGAATACGCAGTTATTTCTTACTTTTTAGAGTATATTAATATATTTGTAAGTTTGTTTTGAAGGCGGTTCTTTTTTTGTTAAAATTTCTATTTTCAAAACAATATTTGAGTTCTACAATCATAATATACAAAATATCAGATATGGTAATGTATTTGTTAAGTATTCTTGTATTTAATAATATGTTCTTGAAGTGAAACTTCTTTAAGTGCAAGAGGGTACAATTTTTTATGCTTATTCGTTTGAAGGTTAGGTAGTTTTGACGTTTACAATTAACATGTGACATTTTAATTCGCCGCTCGTCATTTAATAATTTAATATACTATAAAATACTTCATAAATTCTCTTTTCTAAACTTTAAATTCAAAAACAAAATTTAATAATTTCTATCATTGACAAAAAACACTGGGCATTTTTATTTAAAATTCGTCATATGAGATTTCAATATAAGTATTAATTTTCCACACTCTTAATATTTAATGACGAATAAATTTATTAAATTCCTAAAATATCTTCCTTTTTTCCTCCCTCTAAGCCTCGGGAATCTAAAGTTTTAGATTTGTATAAATATGAACAAGATTAAAAAATAAGTGAGTAATATTTGTACTTTGAATAATAGAACCTTAGTAATGGTTGAATTTGGACCACAATACGACAACTAGAATATAAATCTATGTATTTAATCAAGGAGTATATATCGGGATACCTTACATGCGCTATTAACGGAAGCACCATAGAATAAACAATCTCTGTCAGACACGACGCAGCGCGGTCTATAATTTAATGCCTAACTACCCGCTTCTCAGCGATGCTTAAATTGAAACCGACCGCTTGTGGTCCATAACTCCGTTATATTGCCGGCTGTCGTCACTGTTATTACTGTGGACTTGACTTTAACATAATACTTCTAAGACCTGCCTATAATAAGCTATCAGTTAGACATCTGAATCCTTGTAAAATAGTGCGTAGTACATGCAAAGATATGCCAAAAGTAAAGTATTTATTTCATTACTTATACAAACTCAATATCAAATTAAATAAGGCATATTAGGAGACCGCTCTCGAAAATGAAGACAAACGATAGTACTAATGACACTTTTGATCACAGGACGGAAAACAATCGCTCCGGACTTTAAAAAAATCATATTTTTTTTATCATGTTAGTAAAGTTAAATGAAAAGATAGTTTCAAGAGCGTAATTAATGCTAATGTTTGAAAAATAGGATTTTTTTTATTCAGAATCAATTTTTTACGTCCCATTATGAAAGGTGTTATTAGTACTATCGTCTGTCTTCATTTCGGATTCAGTCTGCTAACACCTAGAATAATGACTTGTATATCCCAATAATATAGATAGGTAAATACTTAATTGCACACACATTATGAAAAATTTAAAAAGTAGCAAAGGCGGTCTTATTGGGTAAGCAATCTCTTAACAGAGAACCTTTAGTTAAACGAAACCGTAAGCCAGACAAAAAACAATAAAACCAACCAAACTTTAAATGTCTTTATAAAATAAATAAATATGTTCAAATTAGAATAGTGTCAATGATATTGCTTAAAAGCGTAGGGTGCTTGATCAGAATTTGTGTAAGTACCCCACGCTTTTACACAGACTACAAAATTGCAAACAATATCTTTAGTTTTGTTATAAGCTTAAAAAATTTGCGAAATAATGAAAAGTTTTAGTCAATTCAGTTACGTAATAATACGTTAATTTTTTTTGTCAAAAATTTTTATTTTTGGGACAATCTATCGTATTATTTAGAGATTACCATAATGTCGTTCCCTTCTACTATCATTTGACATTTTTATCATAGAAATAGACTTTAAAAGGAACATATTTTTTTAATACGAACTCGTATAGCTTTTTTACAATCTAAATGAGATATAGCTCGTTAAATTCGTATTAAATGGTATTAATTTTATTCAAAAGATAGTAAAGTAATTCTAAGACATTATAATGATAAATGTAAGTAATGTGAGAATTACAGTAATAACGCTGGTAAAGTCGCACATGTTGTTATTGCTTGAAAAGGGTCTTTGTGACCCACAAGGTATGTCCTAAAAATTATGCATAATATATCAAGAAATTCAATGATTCAAATACATCGTTCCTCGCGTAGTTCTCGATCTAATGGTAATATGGAAAATAAGTTTATATTAAGCGTTGCAAAGTATTGATTAAAACATATTCTATTAGTGTCAGCAAAAACCTGCCACCAAACCAATATATTGTGTTGAAACTATAACAGATGCATTACCTTTTATCGGGGGCGTTTATATCTTAGGCTGTATTAATTATCATCAAGTGAGATTACAGTCAAACACTTATCTATTATTAATAAAAAAAACCAAACAAAATTTTCCAATTCTATATGCACTATAGTAAAATGATACAATGGTTTTAACACGTTTTTTTATTATAATATATAAGAACAGCCAGTTAGTTTGGCTTTAGATCACAAGGTCCTGTGTTGGAGTTACTGGTCTGACTAATTCAATATAGATATTACGTTTTCTGTTAGGAAATTCAAAGAATTTTCATGATTTTCGAATTTTAATGGTGTAATACAACCACGTGTCTCAGAGAGCAAGTTAAACCGTATTCTTGATAAATATCCTACCTATTATCTACATCGATAGACAAATATATAGAAACTTAATGGTACATCTTACAAGAAACATCAAAGAAAAATAAGGTAAATGAGAAAAAAATTATAAAAAGGCGGCCTTATTGCTACATAAAGATTTTTAAAAGGTAATCATTGATTTAGAGTTATTGCTTAAATGTAATGGACCTATTACCGGTATTTTTCAATCAATTTATTAAATATTTATATCCTAATTGATAAGTCAAGATTAAAATCTATTTAGGGCTTAATTTCGTGAAATAATTTACCAAATTACACAAGATAGGTTGAATTATTTATAAGAGGCCGGAAACGCCCCATAATTTCATTTATGTTCATATGAACAAATACAGTCATTTTGACGGTTTTAGTAATTGAATTTACATTAAATTAGTAAGAATTTAATATAAATTGGTACCAGTTTTTAATCAAAATTAAAAAATCGGAGTAACTATTTCTAATTTAAAATTTATATCTTATCACCAAATGCATTTGAAAGTATTTAGAGTACTTTTAAAAGTGCCTGTTTTTGTGTCTGTTCCGGCTCACCTCAGAAACGGCTATATCGATTTTGACAGTATTTTCACTGCACATAGGTAGTAAGAAGCAAATAACATTACTGACACTAAATTATACACAATCATATGTTGTAAATTATAATTTTGTTATCAGTGACAAGTTAGAGCTTGACTGTAATCTCACCTGTGCAAGTGAGCATATAGTCTCAGATAGAAGTGCGATAAACTAGTAAAAGGCAATTTATCTTTTATAGTTTATACACTGCATGGTATCGGTACCTATTTTTTTTGTAAGCGGTACGTCTTTGATGGCAAGGTCGTAGCTAGCCACGGCTGAAGCCTTTAGTCCAGACTCAAAATTAGAGAATGAAATTTACTTATTATGCTGTGCCAGGAACCAAAACTAGGATCTCTTTTAGCGAAGAGGTAGGCATACTAAAAACAAAAACATTGTATCGTTTTATGTAACACGATACAATTAAAACAGCTGATGCAAGCCATGAGCGCCTCTATATTGGCATTAGCTCTTATCACTATACCCCCACTACAGTGCTGGCTGTTAACCTAATGTTTGTAATGTTAACCAGTAAAGTTCAAATCTAAAACTTTACTTTTCTGCGACTAAGGGGGGGGGGGGGCGGGGCAGGATATGTTAGGAATTTCAAAAATTTAACTGTTATTAAAAATGACACGTTTTATGTGTCAATATTAGAAATTATTAATGAAATATTTTTGTTTTTTTTTTTTAAATAGTATATTAAATTATTAAATGAGATAAAATGCCACATGTTATTTGCAAATATTAAAACTGCCTACCATATGAATTAGCATAAAAAACGCTGCACATCTTCGTGACGCATTCGTAAAATCATAATAAATAAATCCGAGGAAATTCAAAAACGTACCACTAAAGCATTCACGGGTTAACTTCATCCGTAATTAATGATTACATTTAAAAAAAAAACAAGTGCGAATTAAAATTAAATTTACCTCCCAATTGTTAAGTTAATATTTTATTGTTAACCATGAGTTATGAATTGAACGGTCCGTTAAGCTGGTATATATAAAAGGCGGTCTTTTTTAACATGTCTTTAATTAGTTGTAATTATACGGTGTCGAAAAATTAAGCGAAGCGTGTATACGATAAGAAGATAGAAGTGTTGAAAGATTCAATTCGAAATGTTATTTTATAACTATAGATATGTAGTCGCAGATGCATAATATAATTAGGATCTTCTACACATAACTGCCTCATTGGTTAGCATGTTTGACTACAGACATGAGGTCCTGGGTTCGAGTCCCGGGTCGGGCCAATTCAAATATCAATATTGAGTTTTCTATTAAGATTTTCTTAATATTTGCCGGAAGTTGGGAAGTTGGCGTTGTGATTCACCCCCGTGCCTCGGAGAGTACGTTAAGCCATCGGTCCTGCGCCTTATCTCTCTCCGGTCTTGTCGGATTCCCATCACATCGGACTATGAGAGTGAAGGAATAGAGAGTGGGTCTATGCTCTAAAAAACCATCGCTCCTCGGAATGAGGAGGCCTGTGTCCAGCAGTGGGACGTTAATGGACTGCTACTTACTTTACTTTACATATAAAAAGCTGAAGAGTTTGTTTGAATGCACATATCTCAGGAAATACTAGTTCGAATTGAAAAATTCTTTCAGTATTGGATAGCCTATTTATCGGGAAAGCTTATAAATTACATTATATCACGTTGCTACTAATAGGAACGGTGCAACATTAAAAAATGTTGCAAAAACGGGGAAAATTTACTCATTTTAAGTGTTTTACTTGCATGCGCAGCGTATGATGTATGAAGGAAATATTCCTATTAAATTAAAAAAAAACGTTTAAAAGCATATTTCTATCTGTTGTATATCGCCGCTGAAGTATGTTATTATTTAAATTCGCTAACACCAATATTACAAAGTTTAGAAATTTCGTTTGTTTGAACTAATATATCTCAGGAACTACTAGTTGGAATTGAAAAATTCTTTCAATATTGGATAACCCATTTATTGAGGAAGCCTGTGATATAAACAACTCTACACTGTAACTAATAGTAACGAAGAAACATTAAGAAATGTTGCAAAAAACCGGAAAAATCAACTCGTTTTAGTGCTTTACTTGTGAATGTGCAACGTAAACTGTTGAATTTATGTGGCAATATTGTATGAGAGAATTGTTCCTGTTAAAAACTTCTAGACAAAAGTTCTTAATAGTAGATATATATCTTTTATAATTTAGGTGTACCTATATCGATATTATAAAATTTTGAAATTTTGTTTGTTTGAACGCACATATCTCAGAAACTACTGGTTGGAATTGAAAAATTCTTTTAATATTTGATAACCCATTTATTACGAAAGCCTATGATATATATAACTCTACTATGACATAAATAAAAACGGAGCAGCAATGAAAAATGCTGCAAAAACTGGAAAAATGGAATCGGTTTGAGTGTTTTCGCTGCGTGCGGAATCGATTGAAGTTACGTAGCAATAATGTATGAGGAAATTATTCCTATAAATAAATAAAAATTTTAACAAAAAAAGAACCGCCTTCAAAACAAACTTACAAAGATATTAATATGTTCTAAAAAGTAAGAAATAATTGCGTATTCTTTTATAGTGTTCTTCGTATTCTTATATTTGTAAGACTGTTTTGAAGGCGGTTCTTTATTTGTTAAATTCGTTTTTATTTTTTTATTTTTAGTAAATCTGAAATAAACGTGTTGCAATGCAGCAACAAACGTTAGCTCATTGCTATTTGATTACAGCCACTTATGTTTTCTGCCTTAAACCACATCCTTACTGTAAGCCGTTGAGGAGTTACATTGATCTTCATATTTAACTACGACTAGCACTTGACCATACCAAAGCTACGGTAGGCAACTCAAATATCTGGATAGCCTATAGAAGATTTTGCCGAGTATCGTTGATTTGCTCCTAAGAATTGAAGAGTTCCGTCACTTTGTCATGGATTCCATCATCAGAACCTAACCAAACTGTTACAAAACAACTCTTGAAGTATATTCTTTCTAATAAAAAAGGAATTATCGAAATCGATTGGCGTGATCTTGAGTTATTCGTCCATTTGTCGCGCACATGCTTACGCAAATTAAGGACTTATCCGGTTTTGCCATGAATGCCATCATCAGAACTGGTTTTAAAAAAAATGGGACCCTATGACGAGCATCACCTTTCATTTGAAATCATCAAGATCGGTCCACCCAATCGGAAAAATGACCACAAAAGCCTATGTCTATCTTTTATATATCGCCGCTGAAGTATGTTGTTATTTAGATTCGTCTGCACAATATTATAAGGTTTAGAAATTTTGTTAGTTTGAACGCGCTTATCTAAGGGACTAATAGTGCAAATTGAAAAATTTCTTCGGTATTGGATTGGCTATTTATTGAGGAAGCCTATGATATATATAAATCTACGTTGCAACTAATGGGAATGGTGCAACATTGAAAAATGTTGCAAAATCCGGAAAAATCAACAATTTGATTGTTCACATTACAATAATGTATGAGAGAATTGTTTCTGTTAAAAAGGTCTAAATAGTCAAGGATAGCAAATATCTATCTGAAAAGATTTTTTTTAAATAAAATCACGTTACAATACTATTCTAAAACCATACTAACGCTTAAACATGTCATTACTTAGATTCATCTACGTAATATTAAAAAGTGGAAAACTTTTGTTTGAATGTACATATCTCAGAAACTACTGGTGCAAATTGATATTTTTTTTTTATTTTGAGTAGCTCATTTATTAAGGAAGACCAGATGTTAAACACAATCAAGTTACAATTAATATGTATGGAGTCAAAATGAAAAATGTTGCAAAAACGGGGAAAATTAACGCTTTACCCCCCTTTGTCGAATGTCCTGTGTAAACGGTAAAAGTTACGCACCAAACATGTAAGAGGGATTTTTTCCTCTTAAGCTGTTCTAAAATAAAATTTTCAATACTATATGTCTATCTGTTAAGGTTCACTCAATATAACCCTTTTTGTGATAATCAAATTCGTTTTGTATTTCTTATGTTACCTAGTTATCGTTAAAATGTGTATAGTTTGTGTACATATCTCAGACTATAAACTCCCTCTATTGAGATACGTAAACAGTGTGCAAATCTAGATTATATCCTTAAGCAGACAAGAGCAATTGTATTTCGCTTGCCTTATTTGGATATCTGCTTGTATCTCTAACGGCTTGTATGCGAAATTAACCGTTCTACATGCACCTAAGACATTTGCTTCTTACTCTTGAACTGTATGTGAAAGTTGTGTTAAATCTATATATTAATAATTTCGAATTGTCTGTCTTTAGTAAAAGAGTAACGAATTTTTACGTTAAGCAAATTTGGCAGCCTCTCTAATATTGTGAATATTCCCTTTACTATTCTGATAGTCCTGGAAACCATTGAGAAGTATGTGTGGATTAAAACTGAGTGACAGAGTAAGAAATAGTGTGATAAGAGAACGTTGTGGTATAAAAGAAGAAGTGACGAAAAAGGTATGCTTAAATGGTTTGGACATGTAAAGAGAATGAGTGAAAGGAGACTGACAAAAAGGATTTATGAGTCAAGAGTGAATGCGATAGTTGGATAAATCCTTTTTGTCATTCTCCTTTCATTCATTCTCTCTACGTGCCCAAACTATCTACTCTTATCTTTATCAATTTTAGTCACTACACCTTTTATACCACAACGTTCTCTTATAACACTTTTTCTTACTTAGTCACTCAGTTTCAATCCACTCATACTTCTCAACGCTCTCATCTCTACCGCATTTATTTTACTTTTATGCTTCTTCTACCATTCCGAACTTTCTCTATCATACACAAGTGTTGCCACCGGCACTCCTCCATGCACAAGGATATACATGACATCTTGTTCCTCATGAAGATGAAAAGCAGGCCACTGAGAAGAACCACCACAAGAAATTCAGTAGTTATTCATTTGAATTATTAATGCCTCAAATTGGCAACGCACATGCGATTGTTTTATATGTCAAAATGTTTAGCAATTTGTATTCCTGCATCATCGAGAGTTCTAATTCACATGATTCACTTCTTCTCTTAATTCTTTTTCATTAGAACTTCTTTTCTTGGATTTTTTTCAAATATTTTATTAAGTTTCGCAGATTTATTGCGTTTTTGATCTATTCCATTGTTATTAATAAATGAGTAAACAACTTGTTCTCTAGTTACGTAGTCAAAGCATGCTATGTAGTATCTAACTTTAATTCATAACCCTCGATCAGGTCTTATTAAAATTGTAGACGTACCACGGGTCGAAATAGGACTGTGTTTGTTTTTTTTAACGCTGGGAAATCCTCGTGGATACTTGGAATAGTCGGGAGGATGTTCCAGGGTATGCCGGACTCATACCGGCTAAAACCCAGCGGTGCTCCTACATCATTCGGTGACAGGGTCACGAGAACGCGAATGACAGACATTTGCAACCCCGCCAGCGATGTGCCTGTTTAAGCCCAACTCGGTCAATGACCAAAACTTACTCCGAAGGTGGAGTGCCTGAAGCACCTGGCACTCCTGGACCCCAACATTGTCTAATTTTGAAGCCAGTTAAACTTGTACCGATAAGAAAAGTAATTCTGTACGAATCTGTGTTGAATTTATTAGAGGTAAGAGAGTAGAGAGTTTATCACCTCTTACCAGACAGTGTACTCACATACCAAACTTAGTATATTACGTAATTTTTCTAAATAGATTGACGATGTAATAAGATAAACGAATAGATTCGTTATAGAAATATCTCATTTTATTACCAAACTCGTACGTTTCTATAAACATGACATATAAATGAAAACGTAATCAGATTACTTTGAAGCGAACCGCGTGCATGTACACGTCGTTTGATTAATTGGGTTATTTCTGCAAAATCAATTAAAGTTTCTAATTTCCTGTTAGTGTTTTAATGTTAATTATTAAGTGCAATGTTGTATCGAACTAATGGATCTTTAAATTTAGGTATCAAAGTTTTACAAAATCTATATCTAAAACGAGCTTGCCCTGGGATCGTTTTATTCGTGCGCGTTAGTTATTATTTTTGCTGTAACACCTAAAATATTGATTTGAAATATAACATTTAAAATCATAATAATCTGTATAAAACACTGATGGTAATTAATGTATTCAAAAATTTCAAGTAAGGATCAATAACGTAAATAAAACCCGTCTGTATAACTTTCCAATTACAGCATTTTACACGACAATTTCTTTTAAAAGATAAAATGGGTATGGTGAGTTATCTGTAATAGATAGATATATGCTGTCTTAGCCTTTTTTGAAGACCTTTAAAAGACAAATAATCTCACCATATAAGGTTTTGTTGTATATCTAATGGTTAAGATATGGTTTTCGATAAAAGCTCTAAGACGGCTTAATTTTCTTTTCAACTTCCAACAATTATAGTTTATTTTAAGCAATTTACGCAAAAAACCTTAATAAATTATATACTAAATACATCAGTCTATCTATTTGTAATAATCACATGAAAATCTGTTTAGTAGTTATTGATCGTATAGAGACAGACCGACGCTCAGGAGGTCTCTCTTATTTAATACGGATATAAATAACGATCTACCTTTTTAAATTCGATTAAAAATCTTTAATAAACTTGTCATTTGTTCTAATTTTTACATTTTTATATTTTAATTTCAAGCAATTTAAGCAAAACCTTGGCAAATGATATACATAAATCAAGTTACAATTTACTGAATCAAGTTTTCTCTTTTAAAGTTATTTGCACCTCCACATCCTATCTTTCCGGGGTTCTTTACAACCAAGTTGTGGGGTACGGGCCTCGAGGCAATGCCTCATTACCCGGGCTTATTTTCTCAGGCATCGTCAATGCCCGGTATTTGTGCTTACACCATCCAGGTACGGAACCATCCAGGTCAATCCGAGTTCTGTCACTGCCGTCGAGTCGTCAACACCGTCATCTTTGCCCACATCTGGTGGTGGTGACAGCAGGGGCTCACGAGGTAGTGGGCGCCCAATGCTTTCAGATCTAAGACGCTGGCTGGCAATGCCACGAAGGTGTGTGTGCGGGGACTGGTCCGCGTGGCGGAACATGCTCCTCGCCAACTACCGGACGAACACCTCCACGTTGTGTGTCTTGGTGTCACGATGATCTACTGTTCCTCTCATCAAAGGTTGTCTGGTAGAGGTCACTCTTAGTGATAAGACCGCCTTTGGTCATCTGGTTTTCTTTATATGACATAAGTTATATTATCTTTTTCTTGTATGTGTGCAATAAAGTTTTAAATTAATAAATCGCATCAAAATACGATCAATAGTTTTATATTTTATTGAGTACAAACAGGCAGGCAGACAGATGTATCCTGGGTTCTTCTCAACTTATTTGAGGGGTGCGCGCCTCGAGGCAGTGCCTCCTTACCCGGGCATCTTCCTCAGACATCAATTTGATGCCTGGTAGTGTGTTTTACCCGCAATCATATGGGCTGGTTCGTCCATCCAGGTTAATTAATTAAATAATCAAGTCTGGGTATCGCCATTGCTATTGCGTCGTCTTCGCTGTCGTCGCCTACATTAGGAGGCGGTGACAGCAGAAGCTTATAAGGCAGGGGACGCTTCAGTGTTTGTTGCTCTTGGGTGCTGGCTGGTAATGCCCTGGATATCTATGTGTGGGGATTAACACCTCCACGGTAGGTAAACAGGTGACACGGTGGATGACGTCATTTCTGAGGTATCTCGGTACTCGGACTCGGACAGATGTGGCGGAGGTCTTTGTGTTATAATGTGAAGGGGTTTAAAAATGTCATTTAAATATTATTTAATTCTTAATACTGATTGAGCAGTTAAGCACAAATTGCAACACGAACGCGGTCTTTCGCTTACGCGCGGGAATTTTCGGATGCGTTTTTTTCACCGACATCCGAGCAGGTAATTGTTAATTAAATCCTGACACTTTCTTATGAAAACTATTTGTAAGTAATTACGCTGTTTTTGTTCAGCTGCATATTGTTTTTTTATTTGAACAATCACGCGTATCATGCGGTCATAGTGATTACCGTTAAATACACTGGATTTTTGAACGCGACTTCTTATATCACGAAAGTGAACAGCTTGCTTTCTTTCTTTCCCTTTAAAGTTTAACTGATAATCTTTCGTATAGAATACAGTTTGTTGTTCTAGCTACATATCTATCACCTCCATCCAAAATTCAATTACTCCACTGGATAGCTAAAGGATCAAAGAATCTATTACAATAAGTAATGATTTTAACGCATTCATTATATAGAAAATATTACCCGTTACGAAACGTATTCACGTAGAATAAAGGCTCGTGTCCATAATATTATATTTATATTTATAAAGAGAGATAATAATATAATTTGTAAATAAAGACGCTGCTATAGCTCGCTTACTTGATGCATAGCGAACGTTTGCCAGTCACATTTGACATTGATACAAAGATTAATTTGGCGCCAAATTCACTGCATGATTTCGGCAGTTTTTGGGATTCTTGTTACAGTAAGCATCGGTATAGATAAACAGTCAATTTTATTTTATTACATGCATAATAATAGTTTAAAAACGCCATCTTGTATCCGTGTATACGCGAAGGAAGAGAAACTTCTTTGTATTATATAGTATTAAATTCTATAATACGAAATACTTGTATTTAATATAAAATTATTATATTTAATACAAGTATTTCGTCATTATTTTTTCTTGCCTGATTTTATCAGCATTCCCTAAAACATCGCATAATAAGAAGACCCCTTAGTATAGCAACAATCCCCTTATATACCCCCTAAATGTACTTAGGGATAAATACAAAAGAAAAACAGCCCAGAATGCAAATATGAACCAGAAAAGATAGAAAACATATTACACCTAATAACAGAATGCCCGAGATTTGCTTTAGAAGGAAATAACGTTAAATGCCGAAATAAAACCAGGAAATCTAAAAAACCTAATGAATACCGAAAGCACTAGAGAAAATCTCCTATAATATTGCCAAAAGGTAGCAAACATAATAATAAAAGAAAATAAATAATAATCACAAATATATTTAGATATATAATGTAATAAATAAAATAATCGCGACTATAATACTAACTGACTGATAAAGTATAAAAAAGGCTAAGAACAAGCTCTGACTACCATGTCAGAGGTCATTGAAGCGACACAAGATTTAAAAAAAATGTACTTAGGGGACACATAAAGCATAGGAGAGGTTTGCTGTGCTGAAATCACCTTTGCTAGGAAAGCCAGTAATCGCATTTGAATACTATACACTATAAACGGCAAATTTTAAACAATGGTTAAAAAAAAACTGAAAGCAGGCAGTGTCAATGGCTATTGTTTTAAATTTTAATTTTGGTACAGCGTTGATTGATCGACGGTCACATCCGAGATAAGGCAACACGGTCGACACCTCGAATTTTTAAAAAACATCCACATTTTTTATACTGTTTACACCTTAGACTCCCCACAATCTGATTAATCAAGATTTTAACGGATTAGCTTTGTGCAAAAGATGACGGTGACAGCCTTTTTAATTCTGTGACAAATGAATCGAGAAAAAATTAGATATATCTATGGAACATAATTGCTCTTTGTTACAAAATTGTTATAAAGCTACAAACGACTCTAGAATATATCTATACCACTATAGAATATTGTTTCATATGAAAGCTCTATCTTCGGAAGTGGTTTTAAACATATATACTTTCTTACGAGTATATTTACACTACATTACTTCGGAACGCTATAATTATTATTCACAATACTTTAATTATTTATCACTTTACTAAGTTCAACACTTACTATTTAAAAATATAACTGAACTGCCTCGTGTATCTTTACCAGAGTTTTTATATCGCTTTCCTGTGGTGGGGCGAAACATCGGTAAAGATACACGAAAGAGCGCTTCCGTTTCCTTTGAAACAATAATTGCAATAAACTAATAATTGTACGACTTCCACTTTAACAATATATTTATAATTACTAACACACATTAATACAATCTATTACAAGCTACATAGAGACCTCTTACTTTATAAAATATATTGACCACAGTTATAGAGAGAGATACACTTTAAACAATACATGATATAGATACAGTAACTTAATTATAGGGTACAAAAAGACGGCCCTATCGCTAAGTAGCGTTTTCTGCAAGGCAACCTTTACGAATAATATTGTTACGAAAATGGGTTGGTAGTGTCCAAAATGTGTAGGACATAGATACGATCCCAAAAATACATATTATAATAAACTAATACATACTAATATGTATATATATGTCGGAGAATAGGAGAAGGAAGCATAAAGCATAGGGGCGTAGGGTTGTCCGCCGACATCGTCATTAATGGCATCCATAATTTCCAACACTGTGGGTATGGGTGGGTAATATTGGTGCAATCAAACTCTTAATAATAAACTCAAATTATATGTTCAATCACTTAATGTTCCCGATAACATTCATAAAAAACTCATTAATAATAATAACTAGGACCGCAACAGTTTCAATAGTCGACTGCTACGGCGGACCGTCACCCGAGAACTGGCGAGACGCTGCCGGCTCACGACACATGACTCTGTCCCACGCTGATACATAGAAGGATGTACACCGGGAAAGGTAGTGAACCTTGACGAGGTTTTAAAAACGAATTAACCTCTGATCGTCAGAGGTAGCTTCCATAACTCAATCCCCTGTACCGCAAATGATTGCCCAAAGAACATAGATTTTTGGGGAATAATATTTAGTTTAAGACTCCGGCATGGCTTTAAATATCTTCTGTACGAATAAATAAAAATAAAATGTTCTTTGACACAGGCTGCAGCACCAGGATAAATAACACATAGTACAGGAGGGAAACCATATGCAAATTCCGGCGAAAAAGTATAGGCAACCACTTTTGCCTCGTAGATGCATATACTCTGCATAATGCATATTAAAAGAAATAAAAATACATATGATACTTAATCAGCGATTTCATCTAGACAACCTTAAGGAAAAAGACATGCAAAATTAGGTGAGTATTGAATAAAGATACTATAAATATAGTAATAAATATATTACATATGTGGAAGAAAGAAACGACGAAAGGGAGATTGAAAGGAAATTGCATGCAGCAGTGATGTGAATGTTGGGATGGATGTGTGGAGTAACAAAATTAGACAAGATTATGAACGAGCATATTAGATGAAGTATGAAAGTAGCACCAGTGACCGAAAAGTTGAGGAGTGGAAGGTTATTTTGGTATAGACACGTCATGAGAAGGGAAGATAGCCAGGGCTGGGAGAAGACATCCAAAATAGTGTGGATGGACTGTGTGAAAGAGGATTCTGAACACATATGTGTGTAAGGGGTGTTAATGAAGAAATAACAGCTGATAAAGTGGCGAAAGGAAACATGTTGTGCTGACCCCACCTAGTGGGATAAAGGACAAGGAAATGATAAAATAGGTTACATATATAATAAAATATGTTAATAGCTACATAATCAAATCTACTAAAATATGTATTTGCTGGATCTAGATGTATTTAAAAAAAATCTAAAATAAAATAGCAACAAACTCAAACGCCAAATGTGTTTATACATCAGTATATTTGTGATAAAAACAAAGAATATCGTTTAATATTAAAAACAAGTCATTGTTTCCATACGATTTACGATCAGAACATGATTGTTATATTGTTATATTACATTTCAATAAAATAAAATAGTGTTGCGTTTAATAAAATATGGGTGTTATAGAGTTTCGACTTCAGCTTCGTAAAGTGGGAACCTTTGGCTAAGTCATTGACTACTACAAAGGGTTATAGCGATAAGAGCGATACGATGGTAACGTCAGTTTGTTGGACTAAGGCGACTCTTCTAGCTAGATGTTCTTGAGTCCACCTACCAGTACAAAGCGGCTCCAAAACAAGAAAGGAATTATCAGAAACTGATAAGGATTAGAGTTCCAGGCGACAGGGCCTTGATTTAGAGGTGGAAAGAGGACTTTGGTGCCACAAAAGATGATAGGGTCATAGTTGGGGCAATCCATTGTCATCTAGAGGAATAGCTATACAGGCTGGTGAAGGTGCTTACCGGTCACGGTTGGTTTGGTACATGCCTGCCATCAGTCTAGTGTTCATATAGACACGGCGTTCCACAAGGTAACAAAAGGCCCAGTCAGGGTGGGGATTTCATCAGGTGGATTCGAGACAGGTTAAGATTCGAGAAATAATAAATTTACCCATATCTTCGCGGGAACTACGTAGGGACATTGCTGGGAACAGCTCGTGTATATATAACTGGCTGAATCTGCGTTTTACAAAAAAGAAACATATGTATAACACCCCCGCAACCCCCTTGCGGGTGGAAAACCTGTTCTTAGCAGACTTCTACTTGGGAAAAGTACTATTCCTACCAAATTTCAAGTCTCTACGAGATATGGTTCCAGAGATATCGTGATAAGTCAATAGATACCTGGACATCTCTTTTATATACATATAATATAAATATATAGATTATAATAGTGTATAAACTTATTTTAATGTTATTGTTGTCGTTGTCGTTATCGACTAAGAAAGCGAAAGAGTTCCTTTCGCTTTCTTAGTCGACGAGCGCAAACTTTTTACAAACAAACATTATATAGCCGATCTTCTCAGCTTAGCATTATTAAAGATACAAAATAAAGTCCATATATTAAAGAAGTTTTACAACAAAATCAGGAATTAACTCTGTATTTTGAAGTTGGAGAAAATTAAATAGGAAGCATTATACAGTAATTGTTATGTTCGTGGTTCTGTTTGTGTTTTGAATTGAACTCCCTCCATTCATGTTCATCTTCCCATGGTGAGAGTTAACATTAAATAATTACTAAAACCTCCAACTATCCTCTCGCCGAAACTTTACATCCGTTTTATTATCTTGAAGTCAAAACTTTTCAACGTTTCACTTATACCACGTGTGAATTGCACACAAGATTTTTTATATAAAGTGAACGTCCATATTTGTGTAATGAATACGTTAGCACCTATGTAATATGAAACCCGTCAGATCACAGCACTATAAAATAAATCACAAGCAACATAAAACCTAGACGCACAAAGGCACCTTACGTTTCACGAGAGAGCCTAATTGAAATGTGCCTATTTAGAAAAAATGGTGTGAAAGACGTACGTACATGTGAAACATCTTTTAAAATGCTATAAGTCAACGCCGTACCTCTGAGAATGGCTGGAAAGGGCCCAAAAAAAGACCGCAAATCTATATTTACCTTGTAAATGTGCGTTTTTACGAGCACCTTTGCAGAGCTACTGCCAAGAACTCACGTAAGTTATAAGCAGAGCGATTTGTATTTAATTTCACATATAAATAAATAAACCTTAATAAAATTTTCTTAAAACTAATATAAAGTATAGGCGTGTCTATTGACAAAGGCCTACTCCAACGTTTTCCAGTGGTGCCTGTCCTGAGCCACCCTTTTCCAATTTGCTCCTGCTGTTATCTTGAGCTCATCATCCCATCTTATTTGCTATCTTCCTCGCCGTCTTTTGCCATCTCTTGGGTACTATTCCGCGACTAATTTGCACATCTTTCCTAACTTGTCGTGCATCATATTTTGACCTTGATTTAACATTCAAGGTCAAGTGGTCGAAAATTAATTAAAATTATAACTTTGGACATTATCAAGGTTCTATTGTCAGAAAAAGTATAACATCATAAATTCAATGGCTACCGGTTTATCGAAGACTCAATTGTTGTTACAAGTAACTATTTAAATAAAAATTAGTACCTATTTCCCTATGACACGGTATCACACGTTAACATCTATATCAATTTCGGTAATTTTTTTGTCCTTCTGTTTGTTATGGTCAGGAGAGGATTCGTATGAAACAAAAAAGAACAAAGTTACGTAGTACATCAGGTATTTTAAGAAAATTTAATAAATTATCTAATGTAACCTCCTTAGTGTTTTTGGAAACTGGGGGTGCCACTAGTATGTGAATACGTTTCATAACATCACGTTATCTGTTACAGTCCTTAGCGTAATGAATTCTTTGATTCTTTAGCTATCCACTGTTGTCTTTTAATTATGGAAGGAGGTGATAGATATGTAGCTACAACATCAAACTGCATTCCCCGATTTTGTTACCATTTGAATTGCTTCCATATAGATGCGATTTTAAAAACGTATTCACGTCAAAATGTAAAAAGATATATGCACTAAAAGTTTTGTATTAGTATATTCTAAGGAGCATTGTCATTGTTATCCGCTACCTCTTGTGGTATAGGCTGAACTCTAAAAATATTAACAGTGTGTACGTTCAAAAGCTCTATTCAAACTTCAAGAGCAGAGTAAAGTATGCTCTTTACCCTCACATGCATAAATCGTGCCCGCCTTTACATGTTTTGAGAAAAAAAAATGTTAACTGACGTGTTTGTTAAAAAAATAAGTGTTACATTTAAAAATAGTATATTTTTGCAACGTTTTTTACTCCGATATATATAAAATGATTGTTGGTATTGTTACTTAAATTCTCTGGACCTATGTATTATTACTCGTATTTGAATTACCCGTTACCTGACACATTTTGAATAGCCTTTAAATTTCTTTTTTACAATAACGAAATACCAAACGTACAAAGAGAAAAGGATAAGAATTTTGTCTGTATACTGTAAATAACCGTTATATTACTGATAAAGTTAAATTTCAATGTCTGTATTTGATATTTAAATTTCTGTACCAGTTATAGTAAAAGAAATAAATATAAACATGCTATATATTATATTAGGTCTAATAACATGAGTTATCTATAAAAAAACATCCAGAAGACCTTTAGAAATGACCATTAAAAGGAAGGCAATTGAAAAGTCATATTATAATTTGAATTATTAATTTAAAAACTCTATAATATTGTAATTGTGATGACAAAAAGAGAATACCTGAGTAAGTTTTCTGTGGGTTATTCTCAGAAAAGACGCAGAGGAATACTAGCAACTTTATATTTGTGAAATGATAATATTTGACGATTTAAAAGCTTTGCCAAAGCCTACTTGAAAAGAATACTTTCAATTTGATATATCAATGTAAGATAAAACATAATACGATAACTTTATTACTCTATCTATCCCTTTAAGGGATAAGGGACGATTGTTACAATATACGAAGACCCACCAATCTTTAATAACATACATTTTAACATCGGTTCCGGTGCTTGACAAAAAAATCCAATATGAAATTGATATTAACGTAACTTTTTTATTTGACAAGACATAATAGATTCATTCCATTAAAAATAAAAAAGGCGTATAAAGTTAACGTCTCAAAAATTATTGAGACATGATGACAGTGGCCTCCTTCTGGGACACTTATTTCGTTGACGGAGGCAAACGAAAGGTAGAGGAAGAACGCTGAAAATGTTCTTCTCCGTTAGGACGCAGGAGATCCAGGGTTACGCTTCGCATTCCCTATCCTCAAGTTCTCGAAGAGTCATCCAGATTTCAAGAGGAGTTGGTTTCGATCCTCTGGTACTCCACTAAAGGATCCCACCCTTTGATTGAGGTATCCCTGGGTTTTAGTGGATATTCTGACACGCAAGCGACTCACAGACTCCCGAATTAATTTAAGTTTCACAATAAAAATGTTTTTTTATTAAAGTAGACTTAAAAACCATTTCAAAATCGTTAGTAGTCTATTTGTAGTGAAAACAAACGTGAGACGTATGACAAAGTACTGTTTAAGTAAGTAAGTAGCAGCCCATTAACGTCCCACTGCTGGGCACAGGCCTCCTTACTCCAAGGAGCGAGGGTTTTTAGAGCATAGAACCGCCAAGCTGCCCCACTGCGGATTGGCAGGCATAGTACACAAGTACACCCTCTATTGCTTCACTCTCATAGTCCGTTGTAACGGGAATCCGACACGACCGGAGAGAGATCAGGCGCAGGACCGACGGCTTAACGTGCTCTCCG
Source organism: Elymnias hypermnestra (assembly GCA_015832385.1). Taxonomy (NCBI): domain Eukaryota; kingdom Metazoa; phylum Arthropoda; class Insecta; order Lepidoptera; family Nymphalidae; genus Elymnias; species Elymnias hypermnestra. Next base: position 427,318 of record JACTOM010000029.1, read on the forward strand.
AGGCTCAGTGGTTGATCACACCGCCAACTTCCCAACTTCGGGCAAACATTGAGAAAATCTTGACGAAAAACTCAATATTAATTTTTTAATTGGCCTGACTCGGGACTCGATAGCAGGACCTCATGTCTTTAGTCGAACATGCTAACCACTATACCAATGAGGCAGTCATGTATTGTTTACATAGTCATTTTCTATATTTCTATTTACTTTAAACAGTAAGGAAATATCAACAGCGAATAGTACTAAATCATTTATATCTATTAGAAACAAAAAAGGGCCAAGTGATGATCCTTGTAGGACACCCAAAACACGGAACGTTTGATTAGGGTGATTAAAAGCATTTCCCAGCATGGAAAAAATAACAAGAGAAATCAAATTATAGCAAAGTGAGGACTTCAGAAACATCTATATAACAAGTGAATTCTATTAATGTGCCCTTTTACAATGACCGGGTAAGGCGATGCATTCAACCATCTACCCGCGGAATGCAAAAAGGATTTGCATGGCAACTCTGTCCCCGGTTCGGATCCAACAAAGTGACCAATTAGCATTTCTCTGTTAGAAACCGTTTATAGCTCCCGGTTGATACGACTTTTAAATGAACGAATACGTAATTTTATATAGATATACGTAATTTTACAAGTAGCGACTACCAAATGGGTATTATAATTTCATATTATACCGTTTATGGTGTATTTTAATATTATCCGCAGAAATTTATTGCTTGTTAGATGGCTCGTTTATCCATTCATATTTTTCAATGGTTCTATCACCAGTTTAGTCCCGAATTCCAGTGGGAGTATAGGGAAATGTATTCTTAGTAAGCTTCTTCGTCTCTTTGCAAACGTTTAAGTCAATCATCATGAGTCAAATCTCGTTGGCATATATGGAAATCTGTCCTCAATTATATACCACTCTCTATAATAATGAAATCTTGTAAATGGTTCCTCTCCATCGCACGCTCTGTGACTTTGAGGACTAGGATTGGAGTTTCTCTACGCGATCAAATCAGAAATGAGGAGATCCGTAGAAGAACCAAAGTCATCGACATAGCCCTAAGAATTACGAAGCTGAAGTGGCAATGGGCGGGGCAGTCCGACGAACCGATGGACGTTGGAGTTCGAAGGTGCTGGAATGGCGACCCCGCACCGGAAGGCGCAGTGTAGGCAGACCCCCCACGAGGTGGACCGACGACATAAGGAGGGTCGCTGGTAGCTGCTGGAACCAGGCGGCAGAAGATCGGGCACAATGGGCATCATTAGATGAGACCCATGTCCAGCTGTGGACGTCCATCGGTCGAAGTGAGTAAGTGAGAGTAAATGATTTAATAATTAAAGGTAAATGAATAAAAATGAATTTCCATGTATGTATGATCTCTTTACGCATCATCGATCTACTTTTGCACAATTTCCTTGTCCTTGAGGTTGTCTGGAAGAAATCGCTAACGGAGAGACTTCTTCTCGGTCGTATACTTTATGTTTGAAGGTCATGTCCGTATTTTGGTGCCTGTGTCAGTTTCGTCACCAGTGCTTTCCATCTTGTTCGGTTCTCGGCTTTCCTTACGGCCGCAACAAATGAAGTACGAAGACCTGTAAATGCCTTTACTTGGTCGGACCAGCGGCTAAGTGATCGGCCGCTCGGACTTTCGTCCTTTACCTTACCAGTAATTATTAACTTGTGTAATTTGTTTGGCTGGCGTCGGGCAATCTGACCAAAGTGGCCAAGAATAGTTTGGAAACACTTAGTCGAGAGTCTGGTGTCAATATGGAGGTGCTCCAAGACTTATTCGTCCTCTTCGCGGTCCACGGTATACGGAACATTTTTTCCCAGCACCACATTTTGAATGCATCTATCTTCTTCCTCTCTGTTGCCCGGATCGTCCATGCCTCTGCACCATAAAGGAAGATGGGAAAGACTATAGACTTTATATATATTCGATTTTGAACGGAGAGACATTATTTTAATAATGATAACTCAGTTTGCTATGGATTCTCCTGAGAAAAGGAAGAAATCTTCGTAACTTGGGATCTTAAATAGTTTTGTAATACTACTATTAATCATGACAAAGTTACAAGACATGACGATTCAAAAGTCCTGTGAAATCTTGTAAAGCTTGAATACCAGCTTTTAATAGAATTTCTTACTTGAATCATGAACAATTTGACTTAATTTATCAATACGAATAATGTAATTAATGTTAAAATAATTGAAAGGCCGTACCAAAATGAAATATGCTGTTAACTGTCTCGCAATAGTAGGCTTTATTGAATTAGCCCAACTGGTTATAGAATACTAATTAATCATTAAGGCAACTTTACAATTAGATTTGACAAAATAAGCTCCTCCCACGCGCTGTTGCATATTTACAAGTTATTGTTCTTGATAAAAAAAATCGCAAATGATAATATCACATATATTAAAACGTGTGTGATTTATTCATAGCGTTGTAACTAAATGTTTAGATGTAATCTCTGACAGGGGGAAAGATACAGCTAGTATTGTTATTACAAGATACCTATTAGGACGACAACGGTATTTATTTCGATGTTATACTCTAATCCTTTTTTGCACGCCTTTATGAATAGCCAGATGGTGTCTCAAAGGGCTAGACTGGCTGTGCATGCTGGAGTGTTGGTGCCAACACTTATGTATGGTAGTGAAAGTTGGGTATGGCAGAAGAATTACAAAAGTAAAATAAATGCGGTAGAGATGAGAGCGTTGAGAAGTATGAGTGGATTAAAACTGAGTGACAAAGTAAGAAATAGTGTGATAAGAGAACGTTGTGATATAAAAGAAGATGTAGTGACTAAAATTGAGAAAGGTATACTTTGATGGATTGGGCACGTAGAGAAAATGAATGAAAAGAGACTCATAAAAATGATTTATGGGTCAAGAGTGTATGCGAAAGTTGGAAGGGCAAGACCAAGGCGAACGTTCCTAGATCAAATCCAAGACATTTTAAATAAGGGCCAGGTCAAGAGTATTCCTAACCGACGCTTTTGTATGAAAGGTTTAATGAGAATGAAAGAAGCGAAGGAGATATGCAAGGATCGTGGCAAGTGGAAGGATGTTGTCTCTGCCTACCCCTAAGGGAATGAGGCGTGATGCTATGTATGTATGTATGTTATACTCTAAACTAATATATAAAACATTAACTTTCTGCCCCAGCTTCGCATGATTTGAAGAATATATTATACCTTAAAGTATTGCATCAGCATGATTCGTCGAAAGTATTTTCACTTCAATATTTTCTGACATAACTCCCAAAATATTTATTCAATTATATGATAAACAGTAATATAATAATGTTCATAAAATACTTAAGATAACTATTATATTTACATCCAAATGATTAATAGTGTATTCGTCTAAGTTAGTCTCAAAACACCGCATTCTTTGTGATCATACTTTTTTGAGGTAAGAATGGATATAGTGCACTATCCTTAAAATACAGATATATGTCATATAGGACTTTTTTGTAGATCTATAAAAGATGAATATTTCAACGTATAAAGTTTTGTTATATATGTAACTAGCGGCCCGTCCCGGCTTCGCACGGGTAGACATATAGAGGTACAGATATTTAAGTTATAAGCATGATAATTACAACATACCATGAATTGACAAATATTATGAAAAGTGTGATTCCTAATACTAAAACTAACTAGCTCTGAAAAGAACTTTTTAAGTGAAGCATAAAAATGTGTTAAATAATTCGAAATATTCATTGTCGCTTACGTCCACTGCGTAAGGAGCCAACCGGCTACCTAGTTCATAATGGTGCACCCCCTTCTCCCGCACTGCCCCTCTCTCGCATGTATTTTTATTTTAATTTCATTATATCTTTTGAATGGAATATCCGATTTAATTAATTCAAAAAGTAATCATCAGGTATTGAGACAGTCTTGATTAATTAATTATTTATTTGGATAAAAATATATAAATGGTATGGATTACAGGGTCTGATTTTGATCGGCATTTCTATCAATTTGTTAAATATAAAAAAGTAGTTATAGTGACGTAACTACAATAGTTAGACATATGGTCTCGCAAAGTTTTTTGTAGATATTGCTATATGCTATAATATTGCAGAACATTTTTTTGTCCTATCATTAATACTTTTCACAGCGTATGCGATGAAAGACATTTTATGGCTAATTTTTTTACACCTTCGGGTGGTTTTAATAGGAATGTCTAAAGATTTCTTTAGTAATCTAGTACTAAATATAGCCTTTGTTACTCAGTGATAATGTAGCTTTCTAATAAAAGAAGAATTATTAAAATCGGTCCAGTACTTTTTGAGTTTATTCGTTACATTCAAAAATACAAATCTTTTCTCTTTATAATATTGGTGTAGATAGATTAGGCAGTGTTTCCGATGAAATCTCCTAAGTGGCTAAATTATTTCTACCACTGGAACAATTATCGTTATATTTCAACTAATGTATAAAAAACCTTGACAAACTATGTATCGAAATCTTCCTTATGAATTACTCTATCGATTGGTGGAACGCGAAGAAACAGACAGACACGGCGTAGGACTTTGTCTTATCATATGTAAGGATGTAGACAAAAAAATTAAAACTATTTAGACTAAATGAAATATATAAATATCGGAATGCTATAGTCTGTGGAACGCTGGTGCATTCTGTCTATCGGCGTGGGACAGAGTCAATTAGTGGCAGTCCGGCACGCGTCTCTCGGCAGTTCTCGGATGACGGCCCGCCAGTGTAGTCGACTTTAGAAGCTGTCGCGTTCCTAGCTATTGTTAATGAGTTTGTGTAAATTAATATCGGGAACATTAAGTGACTGAACATTATTATCTGAATTAATTAATAAAGTGTTTGATTCCACCAACGCCCACAGTATATAAATGACGATGTCGGCTGAGAACTATACTTTATGCTCCTTTCTCTCTTATACTCCGACATAACTAGATATAAAAAGTATGTAAGTAAGTAAGTAAGCCCATTAACGTCCCAATGCTGGGCACAAGCCTCCTCACTCCGAGGAACGAGGGATTTTAGAGCATAGACCCACCACGCTGCTCCAGTGCGGATTGGCAGGCATAGTACACAAGTGCACTCTCTATTCCATCACTCTTAAAGTCCCATGTGACGGGAATCTAACACAATCGGAGGGAGATCAGGCGCAGGACCGACGGATTAACATGCTCTCCGAGGCACGGGAGTGGATCACACCGCCAACTTCTCTTCTTCGGGCAAAGATTGAGAAAATCTTAATAAAAAACTCAATTTTGATATTTGAATTGGCCCGACTCGGGACTCGAACCCAGGACCTCATGTCTGTAGTCGAACATACTAACCACTAGACCAATGAGGCAGTCAAAAACGAAAAAAAAAGTATGTAGTTTATTCAAATATGAAGGAAATAATGTAAAGGACGATAGTGATAGTGATAGTGATAGTTAAATGACCAGTAACCGAAGCGAATCAAAACGTTTATACAATTACCCTTTTTTTCAGTGGCTTTTAGAAAGGAGAATCCGTCAGTCACGAGCTATAGCCTGGCCATACAAAAGATCCACCGAGAAAAATCGTCCCGATGATATAATCGTTTAGTGTAAACGATCGTGTTGACAGAATCCTTTCTGTCTGTCTGTTTTTATATACATTTTAACTAGCCACCTTTTTCTACGGTCGTCTATTGAAGCTATTAACTAAAATGCTTCTCGATTTATACGCACTTTTCATAGGGACTCTTTAACGGTACAAGGGTTGAGTAAACCTTTTGAAAAGCTTACTTAATATCGATGTGGTAACGGTACTTTTGTAGAATAGGTTCCTAGATCCAAATTATAGTTAAAGCATAGTTAGGAGATGAGGAAGATAGGTGAAGTTGCTAATTAATGGCGAATTATGAAAGCGATAGGCAAGTATACAAGACTGTATTTTCTTAAATTGCTTTACCGTCGTCGTCGTCGCTTCAACCGATGGACGTCCACTGCTGGACATAGATCTCACGAAATGATACCCACAAGGCCCGATCTTACGCCGCCTGGCTCCAGCGGCTACCGGCGACCCTTTTTATGTCGTCGTTCCACCTTGTGGGGGGTCTCCCTACACTGCCCGGTGCGTGGTCGCCACTCCAGCACCTTCGGGCCCCAACGTCCATCGGTCCGTCGGACTATGTGCCCCGCCCATTGCCACTTCAGGTTCGCGATTCGTAGGGCTATGTCGGTGACTTTGGTTCTGCTACGGATCTCCTCATTTCTGATTTGATCGCGTAGAGAAACTCCGAGCATAGCCCTCTCCATCGCACGCTGAGTGACTCTGAGCTTTCGAATGAGGCCCATAGTCAGCGACCACGTTTCGGAGCCGTAGGTCATCACTGGCAACACGCACTGTTCGAAGAGCTTCGTCTTCAGGCACTGTGGGATATCGGACGAAAATATCTGGCGTAGTTTCCCGAACGCTGCCCAACCGAGCTGGATTCATTCACGAATTCATCATTCACGAATCCAGCTCGGAAGTGCTTTACCAATGGTCGCTAATTTACGAGTATGTGGTATTTCTTCAAGTTCAAAATAATCTCTATAGCATAAAAGTAGGCGATGGTCTTAATGCGTATCCAATAATACTGTAATTTTAGAAGAATTTTGTAGTTCAAGAGCCGATTGCTAATAGCTGTTAAAACTCATAAGCAAAATTAAAAATCCAAAGGGATCCAATACAGTTTTAGTTCTGTGGTAATTTTTTCGTGTAAATAATGTGTTTTACATAATTTTAGATAAAATCTATATTCAGCAACTTACAATATTATATTGGAAAGCGGATTCATATGATTTACATAATGTTAATTGAATCCTGTCGTTTATCCACAGTTATTTGCAATGCTAGTGGAACTGTCACTGGATTGAAAGCTCAAAGATGTTTTAAGAGCCCAATTTTTTAGGCTTTTGAAGTAAAATGGTGATTTCAGTATTTTGTTGAACAATCATGACGAAGGCATAAACGATCGTTGCAAATTCCAACAAGGCTAAATTATTTCACCTCGCCAGAGACTAAGAGAGGTTCTTACAGCTGATGTCCAACCTCCAGTAATTGGAGAGGAACTACAATATTAACAGGTTCCCTGTCTCTATATTTCACATCAATGGGATCTATACTAGCTGACCCGACAGACTTCGTTCTATCAAAAATATTTGGAATGTGGCAGATTTCAGTTACGATATATATCTATAGCTCTCACATTTTTGTGACTTTTCAATTTGATCGGGTTGTGACTATTCAATTGATTTTGAACTTAGTGCAGCGGTAATAAAGTGTAAATCCACACTTTGACGTTAGGAACACACCTACATTGCTTAGACAACAGTGAATACTTGTAATTTCAAGGTCAAATTGACTCGATATTTTAGTTGGAAAACATTTGTATGGGAAACAGAAAAGTGCTGTTTTACGGATTTTCCCTTCAATTATTTGAACTTTTCTCGCTGTATAAACCATCCTTGGACTTCAACGAACATTTAAAAAAAAGAATTGTCAAAATTGACCCAGGCGTTGTTGAGTTATGTGCTTATATATTGATAATTTGAAAGCGAAAACCTATAGAATTATATTCGTATATCTAGACATGATTACCTTTATGTATATAATTGTTATGTGCGTATTTATGTCACTGAACTTTCCTCTTAAACAACGGGACAGATTGTGTTGAATTATTTTGTGTGTCATCAGGGTTCGAGAATGATTTAGATTGACAATTCGATCCAATAAGTAACCAATTTACCATGAAACCCCCAGAAAAAGCTGCTAAACTATAATACCCAAATAGATTTCATGAACTTACAAAAGTTGCTGCAAAATTAACCCATGTATCGTATTGAATAGAGGAGCTATTAAATGAGGCGACAGTCAAAATGTCTTTGAAGGAGAAGTTCCCGTCGTTGAGTATAAAAGCTCCTCGTATCTCGTTGAATAGGACCTTTTTTTCACCAGCCCCAGGCCGAGACCGCGGGAGCCGTCACAGGCTTACGTCAAGTCGAAAAACCTTAATGTTATGTAGAATAAATTATGTTAATATGCTACCAAATAAGGATTTTGTGTATCAACTTAATTGTATGAATGTTGAATAGCATGCCTTGTGTCTAACTTCGTAGTCGTTTTCTATATATTTTGAAATACAATTCATGTTAGGACATCTCGACCTTTTTGATGAAACTCGCTTCGTTAACAGAGGTCCTGAGTTGGTTTCCCGTCAGGATTATTTAAAGAAAATGTATATAAGGCATCTAGTATTTATTATGCGGATAATACTCTCTCCGGTCGTGTCGGATTCCAGTTACATCGGACTATGAGAGTGAAGAAATAGAGAGTGTAACTGGGTGCTACGCCTGCCAAGCCGTAGTGGATCAGCGTGGTAGGTCTGAGCATTGTAGGCACGATGCTCTCCAGTAAGACATGATGGGTGGAAGTGACCTTCTTTTGGGAGACAGTAGTTTCGCTGAAAGAAGCCCACGAGCGAGAGAGGGAGAATGCAATGAATGCCCCCTCTCACCGATGAAGGAGGAACCAAGGCGGTAGTTTAACACCTAGTGTCTCAATAATAGATGAAGAGACTTTTTCGGGGTTTTAGTGGATATTACGAGATCTCCTTTCATCGCCCAGTCCCACACTCCTAAATGGTCGTCGGTCGAGTTTAGAGCGTAAATTGCATTTCTCAGCACCCAAAAAAGACGTGGTGGGTCTATGTTCTTAAAACCCTCCCTCTATCTATCCTCCCTATATCTAGCAGTGGAACGTGAATGAGCCATTGCTTACCATATATTTATATTATTTCATTGCGGGGAAGAATAAAGTACATTTTAGCTCAGTGGTCGTCAGCTTGCTGCCCGCGGTACGCTAGTTGGTACAGCTTACCCCTGTTCTAATTAACAAAGACCTCAAATAAATTCACCCTGTGAAGAATGTATATTTAGCCAAGGGGTCGTAAACTTGCAGGGCGTGGGATGCTAGTTGGCGACCACTGATCTAATAAAGAACGACTCCGAAGAATCCACTCTAACAAGTAAGTTTATTTTAGCCAAGGGGTCGTGAACCTGTGGCCTGCGGGATGCTAGTTGGCTACCACTAATCTAATAAACAGACCCCGAATAAATCCGCTCTTTGTAGTAAGTATGTTTTATCCAAGGGGTCTTGAACCTGCTTCCCGAAAGATACTAGTTGGCTACCACTAATCTAATAAACAAACCCCGAATAAATCTGCTCTTTGAAGTAATTATATTTTATCCAAAGGGTCATGAAACTTCTTTCAGAAGGATGCTAGTTGGCTACAACTAATCTAATAAACTGACCCCAAGTAAATCCACTCTTTGAAGTAAGTATATTTTATCTAATGGATCGTGAACCTGCTTACCGAAAGATACTAGTTGGCTACCACTAATCTAATAAACAAATTCCGAATAAATTCACTCTTTCAAGTATATTTTAGCCAAGAGGTCTTCAACTGCCGTTATTTGGTCACCTCTGATCTAATAAAGAATGTAAACTCTAGCCAAGGGTTGGTCAAAACGGGACTGCATGTAGTCCGTAAATCACTACAGTCCGGTCCGCATATATGCAAATAAGAGCAACTATATATAAGTTTTAAAATCAAACATTTTATCTAAAAAAAGATAATTAATCTAAAAAAATCGCGACCTAGTTTTAGTTTATTCCACTTATTATAATAAAGATATTTATGTTTAACTGTCCATTTGTATTAGAAAATTAAAATATAATTTTACCTTCACTTGAATAAATGAATGAAACGTCTTAAAAAAGCCAACAAACTATTCTTAATTTTGTCTAATTAGATCCTTCTGTATTCAATGTACAGTACAGTTATGTGCAAAATTGCTTACGTTTTCAGTTTCTCACCAGTTTACTATTACTATTACCAACAGACAAATAATACTTTAATTAATAATTTTTGATTTGATTTCGCGTAAGAGCTTTATTTTTGGTAGTTACAGGGAGAGTGTAAAGCTAAAATAGTAACTTTGAGCTTAGCGTAGTTTAAGAGAGAAACAATATTAAAAGTATTATTTAAAAGAGTAACTACTGAGTTTCCTGCCAGTTTATTAAAGCCACTAGACCACAGATTTATAAGTAATCAAAAGAATACTTGAATAAATTATTTTTGTTTTGATTTCACTTAAGAGCTTTTTATAATTATATTAACATTGAGTTTTTTTTTCGTAAATTATGAAGAGAGTGTGAAGATAAAGTAGGAAAAGTTTGAGTTTGATTAAAAAAGAGAAAATTATTTATTGTATATAAAATAGTCATAGACATTAATGATGTAGGATGAGTGGTGGTGAAGTTTAAGAATGGTGGTGAAGTATCATATAAAATTATATTGCAAATGGCATATATTTGCCACTTGTGCCCTTAAAATCTCTTAAAATGTGGAAAATGTAAACATTTCTCACCGATGTAATTCCAATCCCTTGGGAATATAGAAAATGAAAACCATTTTTTGTATTATTTATTGTCTTTGCAATAAAATTGGGTTTTGGGCACATTATACACTTTTGTAGTCTACAACAGACAGACACATATATAGTATATACTTAAATGTTAATTTAGTGGAAAGCTTTTGATTTTATATCTTTTTCTTTCGCTCGATGATCGTAGCAGGATTCCCACTAAAACTTAAAAGGACTCTCTTAATCCGGGTGGTGGGGAACACATGATCACCGATACCTCAGTTTTATTTATTTCTTTTTTCTTACTTTATCATATTAAAACTATATAAAACCTTGTTTATCCAGTCTGTTTTTTTATATATAAAGCGATAACGTTGCATCAACTTCAGGATTTCTAGCTAAAATGTATTCCCATGCGTATATTTAATAACGACTTGTGTATATGAGTCTACACGAATAGATAGGGTGCCCTTATCGTGTACGCGTCAAAGGCACCGATGTAACGCGTTTTATCTCACCTGTCAAATTGGAAACAAGTCGATAAGGATGCTAATTATTTAGAAATATATATAAAAAAAGTACGGTGAGTGCGAGCCAACCTTTGGTATTTACCGAGGTGTTTTAACTGTGTCGCGATATCACGCCCTCCCGCATAGATTACGTGCTTTTAATTAGTGTAATATAAATTCCTATATTTGTTATGAAATATAATGAAATTAGATAGCTCCTGGGTTCCGATGCCGGTTTAAAATCAACAAATTTCTATGTTTATTTGGTGTAAATCGACGTTGGGAAGCAAACTTAGTAACCCGCAAATCCAATCCGAAATCTCGTAACGGATAATAGTTTCTATATAAAAAATGTGTTACAATCTTTACTTAGTGTTATGAATTCTTTGACCCTTTAGCTATCTAGTAGTGTAATTGAAGTTCGGATAGAGTTGATAGATATATAGCTACAACACCAAGCTGTAACCCCTGATTTTGTGTTGCCTTTTCATTAAAACAAAATGTATAATACCTTACTTATTCAACGACTAGAGTTATTATTTCTATTGCTGAACCGTATTATCACAAAATTTTATTAAAACAATATTGTATCGGTTACTACGTGTTTCTAGCATCAAGAATATCTAAAATTATAGGCCTAAATGACTTGAAATTTGGCATTGTTATTCCTGTAATAAATTAGACTGTCTATAATAGGCTTCTTCATACTCCCACGGGATTGGGATATATAACCGAAAGCATACAAGACATACACACAATTAACGACCATTCCAACCGTAACCGTAATATAACGGATCAAAAAAAGACTTATCGAATATATATGTCACGAAATCTCCCAAACCATGCAACCGAATGACTTTTAATTAGGCACGCTTATACCTTTCGTAACGTAGACACTAACAAAGAATGAATTTTCCCATATTCCCCAGGAATCAGGAATATAGGTGAGAAACGATTGATTAATGAGAGATCCCCAAATGTGTTCACCCGATTGATTAGAAATATGGCAAACAAATTTCTTTAGCGACCTAAACGTATACTAAGAACGAATTTCCTCATATTTCTACGGGATCGAGAACTATAGAGACAATGCTGAAAGCAACAGCCAGTTTAGACTATAGACTTCTTCATTACACATAATGAAATGAAATATATTATATTATGTAACCGTTATCCTGAATAATATAATGTATTCAAAAATGCGATGTTAACAATCAGTAGAGACATTTATAAATACCAATTCCATAGGTGCCTTTTCAATTTCACCATATTACCTGTAAAAAACAAAATAACACATTAACAATCAACTCATTTATTATATTAAAATGTATAATTCTATGAAGTCCTACAAATTAAACAGTTGTATCCATTTGCAAGTATATTTTCACTTAATTCTTAATTCAATTATATTTTTACAGCACCTTTCCATCTATTGACAGATTTTATATTATTACCTCCTTTTTTCCTAATCTTTACCCGTTCAAACCGCTCTGTACTATTGTTATGTATCACTAACTTCTTTCTGCTTTCCTCTTTATTTACCTTTAAGCAATTTTGGTTGCTTGGAAGAGATAAATAACCAGATGATGTCTCAAAGGGCCAGACTGGCTGAGTATGGAGGAGTGTTGGTGCCAACACTTATGTATGGTAGTGAAAGTTGGGTATGACAGAAGAAGTAAAATAAATGCGGTAGAGATGAGAGCGTTGAGAATTGTGAGTGGATCAAAACTCATTGTCAGAGGAAGAAATAGTGTGCTAAGAGAAAGTTGTGGTATAAAAGAAGACGAAGTGACTAAAATTGAGAAAGGTATGCTTAGATGGTTTGGGCACGTAGAGAGAACGAATGAAAGGAAGCCAGGTAAAGAGTCCTCTTAACCAACGAACTTGTATGAAAGGTTTAATGAGAATGAAAGAAGCGGAGCCCATATGCAAAGATCGTAGCAAATGGAATGATGTGATTTCTGCCTACTCCTGTGGGGATGAAGCGTGATGCTATGTATATGTATGGAAGAGATCGCTATTAGAGCGATATGGTCGCTAATTGTACCCCTTAATTTATGTTTTGGTTGTTTCGTTTCATCTGATGTTTTGTTTTCAATACAGAGTATGGTATTATGTCTACAAAAAAGTCTAAGATGGTATTTATCTTTTATGAATAACTTACTATTCTTACGACAAACAAAATGTATAGGTATAATATGGTCATTTCGAGCAGAATCTGGATCTCTTGTACATTATATGTCGGTTTTCCGTAACTCCTTTTAAGAAATGTAATTTAAAAACAGACTGTTCTAGTTTGTCGAAAATTTACGATAACAATCGCATACGTTTGTGTTGAGGTTGTTAAGATAAGGGAATTTCTCAAGACGTCGAGTATATGAACCATGTACCACAAAAATGTACTAATCGTGATGGAACATGTCACGACCAACTCTGATTTCACAATGTACCGTAATTTTCATCTAATAACCACCGATGCTAGAGATAGAACAAGAGTTTTAGAAGTTTTTGTTTGGGTATTGAATAAGACTGCAACATCACGCCTGCCAATGCAATTCTTTACGATAATTATAGTCAATGGGTCAAATCTATATAAAGATGACGAGATTTTTGCTTGGACCCACTAAACTCCGGAACTACTGGTCCAATTTTAGAAATTCTTTAATTGTTAGATATCCCATTTATCGCGGAAGACTTAATGCTATACATCATCACGCTAACACTTATAGGAGTGTTGTACCAATGAAGAATGCCTCAAAATAGGACTCTTGTAACTACGTTACATAAGTGCAGATAAAGTTGCGCTAGCAATTATTAATATTGTAAGTGTTATTACTTAATTAACATTATAAATATATACAACAGAGGAGATTTCACATCTTTAACGAGGTTTAAGCAAACATCAAGATTTTGAAACCCATTATAACCTTTTGTGGATTTTCAAGCACTTCTATTAGCTTCATCTGTATATCCATATATATGTGTGTAAAAAAATCTTTGAATTCGATTTTAAAACACTTCAAACTGTTGGATTAACATGAAATTGGTACTGAAAAGCACATAAATTCATTTGTAATAGCACCTTCTTACTGATCCTCTTTCAGGACACCTTGGTACTCTTTCTGAATGACTTGATCTTCTTTCAGAAAGCCCTAGTGCTGCAGCAGGTCCTGCTCCTTATTCGGTATTTATTATTAAATCTATTTATAACAATTTATAATGGCACACATGTTTTGCGTCTTACTACCTTCTATAAATGTTGATATGGTGACAAAGCCTAAGGCTGTAAGAGTTCAGAAAGCTGTTTCTATTTATATTACGAGATCACACATTACAGTCGAAATTCGACAACCATGAGAAGTGTATTACAGATTATTAAGCTTTAATTTTGAGCTACAGAAGAAAGCTTATGATATAAAGCGACATTAGTTTGATTATTTCGTAAGCGTTTAATGTGTACCGCATCGTGACAATTTATCTTTCACAGCGACGTGTTAGAAATAAATTAGGTACATGAAATAAGTAGGTATTAAACTTGTCGTACATTGTAAGCGGAAATAGATTTATGTCACATGTTATATCTATATACATGTACAGAGGGTTGACAGAATTATCAAGTCACAGCTGAAATTAAAGAAGATAGAAATATGAAATTACGACTGTAGTTTCCTTTCACGATATAGAGGACAATGTGGAAGAAAAATATTGTAAATATGACAAAAACAATAATAAATTTAATGAAGTTTTTTAAAATGGCAATACTTAATAATAATTTGTTCACCATTATATACGTAAATAGTTTGCCGATGAAAAAAAAACAAAATACCTGTGAATGTTAATCATTAATCCTATACAAAAAGGTAATATAGACCTAAGAAAACTATCCGAGTAGTAATTGGAACCTAAGATCATAGTTGGTGTATGAGTCACATCAATATACTCAGAAGCGAAAGCGTGACTATATCTTATGCAAATATATATTTGAAGCCCTAAAAACAGGCTACGCTTGATAGTGAATGTGTGGTGCCACGAGCCGGATGAATTGTAAACAAGTTTTTCTACATGACAGCTGAGACAAATTTATTCACTATGGCTTGTAAACTGATGTTGGCACGTCAAAGCTAAGCGCTAAACGATGTCTCGAGCAGTCTACGAGGGGTCAAGTCTTCGTTGCGAGATTGATTGATTGGGCGGGTCTCGCTTATATCATTAATTCTATACCGATTCCAAACTGGTTCTATTCCCATAGATCAGGCTTTTGGACCTATATTTATGTAATACATGAAGATGTTGTTTGCATTGCAGAAGAGGAAGGTGTTTGAGAGAAGAGACAAGAGGAGACAGGAGATGGGAAGTATAAACTGATACTAGTGTAACTGACAACACTGAGTTTGCCGGCTAAAGGTTGGCGGTGCTGCGACTGGCAACATTGAAGCTACCATAAAGATTTAGGTTGGCTGCATTGATTGAGTTGTGTACCAACTTACTGAACATAATGGCGGGTTAAGAGGGGTATATAAACGCCTGAAAATTAAACTGGTCAGTTCTAAATAAGCCTAGGAAGAGGCAGCCCAAACACGTCCTTGACAATCCTGACAACCAGACTACCATTGACAACGCCCCGTACACTATCACAGCGTCTTCGCCGGTGAAGACGTGGTCCCCGCTGTCTGACGCACCCCAGCCGCGGCTCCTATCCGCGGGCCCATGAGAATCAAGATTAAGCACCTGTCCGATTGTCCTTTTCAGCAGCAGCAAACGTTGCTCTAGCCTATGTCCGAGCCTCGCAGGAGGCGCCCTTAGAGCAACGTTTTCCCCCAATGCAGCAGGGCCCTTCTACGGGCCCACCCCTCGACAGAGCTTCTGCGCTCGCCACCCCCCTCGGTTACGCTGTCAAAGCCAGTAGGGCTAACAGCAACTACACACTTCGAATAAAAAAAAAACTGGTCAGTTCATCTGTAAATACAGTGCTAACAGTGACAGTGAAAGTAGTAGTGCAAGTAAGTGTTAAATAACAGTGCTAGTGCGACCATCAGAAGCTATTACTGAGTTAAGTTGATTTGGGTAATCTCAATTAAATTAAATAACTGGTTTGATTATAAATTGTAGTCATTCCTGTAGTATTGTAATGTTCTACGTAATCACTTGTTGTAATTGTAATTATAATACAAATATTAAATGGATGTATTTACTTCCCCTGGTGTATTAGTTCATTACCCGTTATTCTTGTGTGTTTTCTGCTAAACTGTTACATTAATTTTGTTCATTATACTTATTTCAAAATAGAATCATTTTACACTGTTAAAAAAGTTATAATTCAATGTATATACTCGTATTAATATTTAGTTCGTATTAATAGATTAAAAATGATATTGCTACGTCGACATAAAAAACACCAAGTAACTTTAAATGTTGCAAAATCAGTTAAAAATTTGATTCATGTATCATACGTGATTCATATGATGAGAAATCTGTTGAACACACACTTTTGATGAGTGACATATTATCTTATTGAAAAATGTAGATTTTACTTCAGGACTTTGTCACAATTACTTATCCATTTAAGATCCAAGAAGTGTAATTCTTAAATATTTTGTGCGTAGTTATGAAATTCCTTATAACAAAGTTTTTTAATTACATTCTAATCAACATACAATTTTTTTTTTCTCTCTCTGAGGAGTACTGAAACCTATAAAAACAATATTTAAACAATTGAGATTCTTGCTGGTTTCTTGTCAGCGAAATCAACATTCCCAATAAACAGAATACTGGCTATTAGGAATATCTTTTTGATCGTATTGATTTTGTGTCTATTTTTAACCGGCTTCAAAATAAAGGTGGAGGTTATCAATTCGCCTTTATTTTTTTTTAAGTTTGTTACCTCATATCTCCCGACTGGGTAGACCGATCTTGATGATTTTTTTTTAAATGAAAGGTGGTGCTCGTCATAGGGTCCCATTTTTTTAAATCCAGTTCTGATGATGGCATCCGTGAGAAAATCGGATAAGTGTTTGCATTAAATTTGCAATAAGCATGTACGCGACAAATGGACGAATAAGGGTTTTTTTTGTGATAGATTGGTTGGGTTCTGATGATGGATTCCATGAAAAAGTGACGGAACTCTTCAATTCTTAGGAGCAAATGAACGATACTCGGCAGAATCTTCTATAGGCTGTCCATATATTTGAGTTGCCTACCGTAACTTCGGTATGGTCAAGTGCTAGTCATAGTTAAATATGAAGATCAATGGACTCCTCAACGGCTTACAGTAAGGGTGCGGTTTAAGGCAGAAAATATAAGTGTCTGTAATCAAATAGCAATGAGCTTAAGTTTGTTGCTGCATCACAACACGTTTACTTCAGATTCACTAAAAATCAAAAAATAAATAGAAATTTTAACAAAAAAAGAACCGCCTTCAAAACAGACTTACTAAGGTACCTTCATATATAGCTGTAGGTTGTAACTACATATGTAGGTACAGGTGAGAAAGACGCGTAAGCTGCCAAGTGGACACGCGGGGAACATCTACCTTGGCTGACACCGACCCCGAATATAAGAATACGAAGAACACTATAAAAGAATACGCAATTATTTCTTACTTTTTAGAGCATATTAATATATTTGTAAGTCTGTTTTGAGGCGGTTCTTTTTTGTTAAAATTTTTATTTATATATAATATAATCAAAAATATGATAGTTCTATTTTAAATAAATAAGCAATTATAAGTTAATTCAGGCCGCGTTGTAAACTGGTGTTGGCACGTCAAACCTAAGCACTAAACGATGTATCGGGCAGTCTGCGAGGGGTCAGGCCTTCGCGTGATTGATCGATCGAGCGGTTCTCGCCTGAGTCATGTACTCCACTCGGACTCTGATGTAACCTGTATTAATAAATAGTTTCTCACACGCACGGAAATGATGATTTACTAGATATCTTGAACGAAACTTTTCAATTGAAAACTATACAAGTGTACATCGTATATATTGTATGAGATCGAGTCATAACACTTTGTTATTTAACGTTTGTTCGACTGAAATCAGCTGTCATTGACAAAAGAAGTGAGAGAGTTATAACCCACAATTTAATGATGTATTTTAAAAACATTATTAAATTTACCATCTTCATCAACAGACACTGCTTGTCAATTAATTAAGACAGCTTTAGGTTTAATTTTTCTTTTCGAAATAACGTGATCTCAAAGCCGAATAGCCCATTATTAAAGTAGTACAAGATAAGATAAGGAAATATTCTTGTATTCAATAAAAGGTTTACAAACCCCAAATTGTCTGAGCAATAGCTATTGATTTTCTAAAACAAAGCCAGTACAGTGGCTGTGCAGTGCATAGCACTTGGCTCCAGTAAAATTCTGAATCGTTGCTGACTCTATGGCGGCTAGATTTATTTTAAAACAGTTTTTCAATTAACTTCCCTTCAAGACACCGCAGTTTGTCAATTAACCAAAACACTTAGATTTAGGTTTAGTTTACTTAAAGAACGTACTAAAGTTCTTTAGAGTCGAGTTTCTTTTTTAAGTAACTTCTAACGTAATCTCAAAACAGAATAACGCCTTATTAAAATAGTTAAAGATAAACTTAAGAGAAATCCTTGTATCCAATAAAAGGTTTACAAACCCCAAATTGTCTGTACGAGTGTAATGGCTATTTATTTTCTAAAACAAAGCCAATCCGGTGTAAGAACATGGCTCCATTACAACTCTGAGTCGTTGCTGGCTTTATGCCGGCTAGATTTATTTTAAAACGGTTATATAAATGTCAGCGAGCGGTGTCCGACTCGGGGGAAATAATTTAATCTGTCCGAAGTCATAAATATTAAACGCGCTCCGTTTGTACAACACCCCGTATTGTCGAGATCCAAGTCAATGTTGATAGCGAGTAAAGTTTAATAAAAGATAATAATAGAATACTACACAGACATTTAAAACATTCAACTAATTTACATACTGCCTTTACACGTTTTCAATTTGCTAGCAGAGATCTCTAGTTTCATCCCCGGCAGAGTGAAATTAGGAAATTGAATTTTCTAATTTGTCTGAGTCTGGACTGGTAGGTGGCTTCCGCCGTGACTGATTACAGACGCTGTGTAGAAACCATAAAAGGTAAATTGTCTCTTACCAGATTAGCGCGCTTCCATCTCAGATTGTATTATCATTTACCAACAAGTGTAATAAGCCAAGCACTAACATGTGAGCAATAAATAAATGTTTAAACACTACTGTCGTCGCTTCTACCGATGGACGTCCACTGCTGGACATAGGTCTCACGTATTGACGTCCACAAGGCCCGGTCTTGTGCCGCCTGGCTCCAGCCGCTACCGGCGGCCCTCTTTATGTCGTCGGTCCACCTTGTGGGGGATCTCCCTACACTGCGCCGCGCGGTGCGGGTTCGCCACTCCAGCACCTACGGCCCACAACGTCCATCGGTCCGTCAGACTATGGGCCCCGCCCATTGCCACTTCAGGTTCGCGATTCGTAGGGCTATGTCGGTGACTTTGGCTCTGCTTTCTGCTACGGATCTCCTCATTTCTGATTAGATTAGATTAGTAGAGAAATTCCGAGCATAGACCTCTCCATCGCACGCTGAGTGACTCTGAGCTTTCGAATGAGGCCCATAGTCAGCGACCACGTTTCGGAGCCGTAGATCATCACTGTCAACACGCACTGTTCGAAGAGTTTCGTCTTCAGCATCGTACCGGAACACAAATCTCTTTGTTTGGCCTCCCACCAGTCCTGACTTAGACAAATTAGAAAATACAATTTCCTAAATTCGTCCTACCGGGGATCGAACCCGGGACCTTTGCTAGCAAAGCGAGTACTTTCACCACTGCGCCAGCGAGGCAGTGAGATATTTTTATTTTATGAAAAATAGTATATTAAATGACGAGTGGCAAATTAAAATGCCACATGTTATTTGTAAATAATAAAACTTCCTAACCTTCACACGAATTAACAAAAATTATGCTACACATCTTCATGACGTTAATCACGCGATTCATTCGTAAACATTTTATCCTCATGCGCCTATAAAAGTTTCACTTCAAAAAGGAAAAATGCTATAGTATAACTATATTGTAAGCTTATTACTTGGACCAAACTAGCTAATATTGCTGAATACCTAACCTAGTAGTGGGATGCTCGCGTAATAATTGGCACAGAACCGTAAAGCGATACAGTACTTTTTGTTTCAATTAATAGATTTATGCCCTTTTTAAATTTGCTTACGACACCTATATATTACCAAGGTTTATTTATAATATAAATGGATTCCTGCATCGTATCGTTAAGGAATTCTTGTTTGTTATATTGAATATTTGTGTGAAACGAAGGGCACAGTCTAGCGATACGGTTTTCTTATATTATTATATATGTCTGAGGTTAAGAAAGGAAGCATAAAGAACATCGTCATTGATGGCATCAGTAATTCAATTACTATACTGTGGGCGTTGGTGCAATCAAACACTTTATTAATTAATGTTCAATCACTTAATGTTCCCGATATCAATTTACACAAACTCATTAATAATAATAGCTAGGAACGCGACGGTTTCAACAGTTGACCGCTCTAGCGGACCGTCACTCGGGAACTAGCGAGTCAGTCGCCGGCTTACGACACATGACTCTGTCCCATGCTAATAGATAGATGGCGCCAGCGTTCCACAGACTACTGTACTCCGACATATATATAATAATGTCAAAAGGTAGTGAGTAATATAAAATAATACGTGTCCTTTCTATTTAATATTTTGCATTGCGATTAGTTATGTACTTTATAAAGAATCTATTAGAAGGCATTAAATTTATTAAAGAAAATTAAAAAAAAGATAATTAAATAATTAAAGTTAGATAAAAACTGTACTAAAACATCAAGTGTCATCTACTACTATTATGTCTGTATCTCTCTCTCTCTGTGCGTGCCTATGCATGGCTTTGTTTTAAATTTACAGCGTATCTATATATGTAATTAAAATTACGAAAGAAATAGAAAGTTTTCTCTTATTCATGTCAAGAAAAGATAATCTGTCGCACTCTTTAAAATAAGTGTATAAAAAGTAAGTAGCAGCCCAATAACATCCCACTGCTGGGCGCAGGCCTCCTCACTCCGAGGAGCGAGGGTTTTTAGAGCATAGACCCACCACGCTGCTCCACTGCGGATTGGCAGGCAATTATAAAAAGTATTTGAGTATAAAAAGATTATAACTGCGTCTGTATAATTTTCAAATTATAACAATATACATGATCGCTTCTTAGAAGATAAAATAGTCATAAGAAGCCATTCTTAAAAGCTCTTCTTTTTTATAGATCTATAAAATAGGAATTTTCCTACATTGTTTTAATATATCTTTCACCATTTTAGGCTTCATTCTCCCTCCTCTCGAAGAAATATTGTTATTAAAAAAAAACACCTGGCCTTTTTATTTACTATTTGTATTACTTTTAAACGAGACTTAAAAATTAGTTTACCAAAGAAGATTCACTTCTAACATTCGTACTTTGTATACATGCACTGTTTTTCTTAATTATTTCTAAAATACAATCTATAGTAATATTAGAAAATGACTAGATTCTTTTATTATTTTAATAATAACCTCCCTGTAAGTCTTGGCAATATAAAGTTTTACATTTGTATAAATACAAACGAGACTTAAAATTACTTTGCCAAAGATGTTTCACTTCTGACATGTGGCAAATGTTTACAAAGGTAAACATGTATTTTTTTTCTAAATTATTTCCAAAGCACGATAGATCCAATCTAATTTTATAAGTGTTCCTTCGCGCCTTGTTCTGAGAAGAACTCAAAACAAACTTCTGTTCTGTTTATTATCAAAATATAATATTATCGTTCTCAAAATGAAATTTTATTTTAAGCTGTTAAAAATCATACTATGAACAGCAATTTTGAAACGATCTAGAGAAAATGAAGCGAATAACTCAGCACCTGCTAAATAGGTTATCTGAGACATCTACAAATTATCCTTTCGTTATTATCCATGTGTTGAAGTTTGTGACGTCATCGCTTAGAAAGGGCAGCTCTTACTGCAGTAATCAAGCAGAAGTAACATAAATCGGTGTGTGGTCCAATTTATAGCGATAATATATAATTAAGTAATTTTTTAAGTCTTGTTTATATTTATACAAATGTAAAACTTTAGATTTTCGAGAATTAGAGGGAATGAAAAAAGAATTAGTCATTGAAATATTAAAAGTGTCTAAAATTAATACAATGTAAATAAAATGCCACGTGTTTTTTGTCAAAATTAGAAATAATTTATTGATTTTTGAATATGAATTTAAAATTTAGAAAAGAGTTTTTAAGAAATATTTTCATTTTATATTTTATGAAAAATTGTTTATTGAATTATGAAATGACGAGTGGCAAATTAAAATACGACATGTTATTTGTGAATTTTAAAACTACCCAACCTTCAAACAATTTAGCATAAAACCGCTGCAAATTTTCGTGACGCTAATCACGCGTCGCATCCATAAAAAATACCCTTAAATTCTAGAGAAGTTTCACTTCAAAAATGGTGTGAATGAACTAGTAAATTTTATAATAAATGAAATATTTCGACTACTATCTTATAGTACTTTAAATAAATACAACTGTAAATGTTTATTTATAAAACAATTAAAAAAATACCTGTTAATACTAAATAGGAATAACGCACTATTCTATACATATATAAGCATATAATAAACAATATCTATGTTGAAATAAATTAACTAAGCAAAATTTTAATGGAAAATTTACAAACGAGTTACCTAAAATAAAAGTAAATTTAATATTTTTAACTATTTTTATGTCATAAAGAATAGTGGAAACTTGACGTGTATTACTTGTAATGTGGTTTTTTTTCCAAATTAATAAATAACCACTCTTATAAGTAAGCTCTTATGATTTATTGTGTAGTAATGAATTTGTTTAATCTGTATATCTATATAAATAATAAATAAATAAAAAATCCATCAAAATCTTTTCAAATTATAATTCTTTATTTTTTATCAACTCATGTTGTTTCACATATTGAAAACATGTAAATATGTATAATCTCAACTTTATTTTCTATGCAATTTACTGTTGTGAACAAATATCTTCATTGTAATAAAGATTTGGTACTTGAAAGTTTTGTTTATTACAGGAAGACAGCCTTAAAATATTCAGCTTTTATTTATCGTTTACAATAAAAGTTAATAAAAAATTGAATAAAATATTATCAGCATAACGTAACCAAGAATTTTTTGTAGTAAAGTTTGTAAATTTATTTACTTAATGGCAATTATTTCAGTAAAATCCTTAGCGATCTGATAAATAAGCTTCCTTAATATTTTCTTATTAAACCTCGTGATGTAAGCAAGTACCTCATTTGAATACAAACCGAGCTCGGTGTGGTAATCCGATTACCAAACCGTCGTTGATCGATTGATTTTATCGATCATTTAGCAATTAATTTATTTTTGTCAAAGAAACACTCGCTAATAATAACATTAATCCTTATTGGGGTTTCATTAAATTTAATGAGATGTCTCGTAACATTGTTGTATGTTCATCGAGAAATTATCGACGAACATTAGATTACGATTACGCATCTATAAAAAACAAATCGATTAATGTAAGACATCGACGCAATTTATATAATTAATTGCGAACACTGAAAAAGGGATTATCTTATCTAATATTTTACTAAATTATATAAATACTAGTTGAAATGCGAAACATCGTATATTTACACTTAAATGTAGGAAATGTTAAATGCTTGGTTTATATAATAAAATTAAGTTTATCCCATGTTCATGGTCGAAAAAATCCATCAAAATGAAATCAAAAATTAAAAACTTGTATACAAATGCAACGTTATATAAACATTAGCAAGTTGATACACTGATATTTGATTATAGAGAATATTGACATACGAAAGCTGATCTTATAATGCTTAAAGCTCTGCGACGATACCAGCTTATGCATTGTTAAGTTATACATTAAAACTGGTTATTGTCACATTTAAAGTTTACCAAATTTCATATCCGATGAATCAGATATAAAACATTTTGTATTAATGATTATATAATATTAATTTATTTATTTATTTAACACATACATAGAAATTACAGATAAATCTATACGTATATTAATGATATAGCTAAAATAAACTAAATTTGGTGATTATATTTTCAATGATGATGTCTTTTAAATTCACATTATCTTTTCTAGATAATGTTTAGATTTAATCATTTAGGCTGATTATTTTACAAATAAGACGCATACGTATAACTTTAATCAAAGATTTGTATTGCTTCACTGCAAAGATCGTATTGTCCTTTCTGAGTAATTTAATCTATTTGTATACCAAAGTTCATTTAAAACGCTTAAGTAATTTAAGCTTGAAAGAACGACGGGCAGACTGAGTTATTTCCATATTTATAATATTAGTAAAGATTTTTATTTACACCCTTGATTGCTCTAAAACTGACGATACTGCTATCCTTTACAGCCCTTTTTCGCATTAAAAAGTAGCCTATGTCTTATCTCAGGCTCTGGACTATATCTCTACGAAATTCCATGACAATCAGTTTAGTAGTTTTGTCGTGAAAGCGCGACAGGCAGAGTTAATTTTGTATTTATAATATTAGTAAGGATGTGTGTAATTTGATAAGGATGTAAGTTTATCGTTAAAATATTAAAAGTGCGCGAAACTTCTATGGCAAACAAATTTGAGTCTTGTTTATATTTACACAAATCCAAAACTTTCCACTTCCTAGACTTAGACGGAAGGAAAAAGGAAGATATGTTAGTAATTTAATGAATTTAATCGTAATTAAAACTGTCGAAAATTAACATAAATAATTTATTGATATATCACATGACGAAATGAAATAAAAATGCTAAGTGTTTTTGTCAATATTAGAAATTATTAATTAAACCTTGTTTTGTGTTTAAAAATTAGAAAAGAGTCTTTATGAAATATGTTTATTTTATATTTGATGTAAAATAGTATATTAAATGACGAGTGGCATATTAAAAAGCCACATGTTATTTGTAAATATTAAAACTACCTAACCTTCAAACTAATTTGCATAAAAAAGGTGGACATCTTCATGACGCTAATCACGTGTTACGTCAAAATAAGTTTCACTTCTATAAGTGTAGGTCTAGTAGCACTGTTATATGGGAACAGGGAACCAGTGTTATCTAGATGGGTACGTCCAAAAATCTAGAAACAATCTAGACGTTAACAAGGTATAGAAAATATTTAATAGAATTTTCCCCGCTAGCACAACGCCCACACATTTCGAGATACCGAAATACCGCATTCGTGCTTTCCGCAAATGCCGGCGCTCGCCAATCGCGATGTGTTAATATTATTTACGGCTGTCCGTACTTTCGTAATTACGTACCGAACCGGCCGGTTCAAATCAAATCGCAAATACGTGCGAACCGCAAAGAGTGTTAGATGTAATTACTAGTAAAACTTAATAGTTAAATTATATTTAAAAGGAAAGTTATTGTAGTCCATTGATATGCTACAATTTCTCGACTCAAATGGACATATGTGGGGGTTAATGACATAACCCCAAGTTTGTGGGTTTGCCGCCCTTGTTCCCCGGCCGCCATCTTGGAAAAACGGGTCCAACTCCTTTTCGCGATATCTCGGAAATTCGCTTACTAATTTATAGGTTAAGTGATACTATTCTCATTATATTACACACTTTAAAATACTTTTAACACAATACTAACGTTGATACAAACTAGGAACTGTCACTAGGCGATTATTCCTTCATTTTCTGTGCTACCTTTCTTATACCAAACGCCCCACTCAAAAATAGTAAATCCACCAACCACAGTCGTCGTCAAAAGGACGACTACACAGAAGTGTTGATTAAATTTGAAAATTTCCGGAATAGCGTTTAACCGGATGTAGTGCATGTAAACGTTTCACTGATATAATTTCAAAGACCTCAGCTTAATAAACAAATGGAGAAATTTAATAGCAATCTACAAATAATCGCTAACACAATAGTGGCCTACACCAAAACCCTTTTATTTCCGATATGGCACCATTCATTTTTAGAACTATTTACACAATCATTGTCAAATCAGCTTTATATTTAAGCAGCTATAATTTTCTAAGAGATTTATTCTTCAAGTATATATACAAATGAAAATCGTGCTTCGAAAGGACAAGAATTGAAAAGTAGGTCTTTTTTGAGAGTTAAGTAATACGTTGCATCTTGACTTAAACGCATTAAGTCGGCTACCTTGTAACGAGGTTAAATAAAACGTCGTCGGCTCTTTTAAGTTTGAGTCCACGAATCAAATTTCAGAATCTATATCAAAATCTATCAGCTGCTGTTACATCTTGCTTCAAACTCGACTAGAGACAGCTTATTAACTTAATGGGTTAGGTATTTTATGTTTTAATTAATAGAAACATTCAATTAATATATAATAACTTCTCCATATAAACTTGGTGAATATTAAAGTCTTGTTAATCAGAAACACACAATTTGTTTAAGTACTTTTAATGTCTTATGATTGAACAGAAACGCTTTTGGTTATATCTTTAACGTACGACACTACAAATCTTTATTAATTACGTGGAGAAAGTATTACTTTAAGGTACATACAGACCCATTTTTTTATTAATTAAAGACAGGACTCCAATAATTCAATTTTATAGTAAATATGTCACATATGGCCAAAGCAGCAATAAATATGTTAACCAGAAGTTGGAAAGACGGGAAAGTCTCAAATGTCATCAAAATGAGACTCGTGCTTGCTTTAATATTCTCCAATTTTCTATAGAGATCTGAATCATGGTCCATCCGGGACGCTGACTGAAAGATATTAGCATTTGGATGTGGTGTTCGAGAAAAATACCTTGGACAGCCAAAAGGACAATATCCATCCTCACAGTACATAGTACCACCAACTGCCAAGGAGTACTTCATTTTGATCATATCGCTCGAAGACAGCCCGATAACCTGGAGAAACTGGTTGTGGTAGGAGGAGTTTAAGGAAAAGGACCAAGGGGTCGCTCATCAACCTATTGATCCGATCAAATAAAGAATATAACAAGTCTCGCACTTCCAACAACCCTAAATGAAACCAAGGACAGAGAGATATGAAAGCAGCTAGTCCATGCAGCCACTAAGTTGTATCAGAGCAACGACCTTAGCAATAAAATATACAGAAACGATGGTGATGAGCAGGATTGTAACATTTACCTTACATTTTATGCTAATATACACAAGTTAAAACAAAATCCATTGAAATGATTTTTCAACTTACTTCTATAAACCAAGTATTTTCAGGAAATGTTTCGAGTTAAGCGTAAATTCCTAACGTTTCCCATTAACCGAACAAAGCGTTAGATAAGGAGTTAATACAAATTGTTTTCAATAGAAAACACAACTGGAATGAGACTCCATACGAGGTACAAGACGTCAGATATAACTGCCGATACCTAGTTTACACTGTTGGGAATTAATTGTAAAATATAACAACATAAAGAGAGGTTATGATGATTATATACATGGAATGGGATGCACCTGGCCTTCATAGTGGTATATTGAGGTAAGTTGTATGTTATAACGGTTAACATTAATTGCAAATAACTTTGTAATACCCATATGTTAACCTTGGCCTTAAAATACCTTGAGTAATTTATAAATCTACTAACTAATCTCTAAACTAAAAACAATGCGTAATAAAGTTTCACAATCGCGTACACATTAATTAATTATAGGTTTAGAATAAAATATAGAAGGAAGTACGTTTAATTTAATATTTTCCATGTACATTGACGTGACGTGGTCATTATGGCAGAGACTCTGGAAGATCTCATTGCAATCCTCGATGACCTCAGCGGAGCTTCTCAACAGGTGGGCTTAAAAATGAACATGGATAAGACGAAAGTTATGTCCAATATCCATGTTCCGCTTCACCCAGTCATCGTTGGGAACTCAGCACTCGAAATTGTTGACGGGTACACATACCTGGGACACATAGTCCAGCTAGGTAGGTCCAATTTCGACAAGCAACAGTTTGGGCAGCGTTCGGGAAATTACGGCATCTCTTTCCAATATCCCTCAGTGCCTCAAGACAAAGCTATTCGAACAATGCGTGTTGCCAGTCATAATTTACGGCTCCGAAACGTGGTCGCTGACTATGGGCCTCATACGAAAGTTCATAGTCACTCAGCGTGCGATGGAAAAGGCTATGCTTGGAGTTTCTTTACATGATCAAATCAGAAATGAGGAGATCCGTAGCAGAACCAAAGTCACCGACATAGCCTTACGAAACGCGAACCTTAAGTGGCAATGGGCGGGGCACATAGTTCGACGGACCGATGGACGTTGGGGCACGAAGGTGCTGGAGTGGCGACACCGCACTGGGTAGCGCAGTATAGGGAGACCCCCCACAAGGTGGACCGATGACATAAAGAGGGTCGCCGGTAGCCGCTGGAACCAGGTGGCGCAAGACCAGCAGTGGACTTCCCTCGGTCGAAGCGATGACGACGACGACGTCGACGACGACTACGACGACGGAGACGACGACTACAACTACGACGACGACGACGATGACGATGACGATGTACATTGTTTGGGTAGGCACTGGCCCCTAAAATACGAGTTTTCCTAGTATAGGGATCAGGATGTCACAGAAAAAAATGTTTTAATTGTACCTAATAAATATATATTTCATTTCATTTTACAACACGCATATTACAACGTTGAAGATTATTCAAGTTATATCATAGAAATGTTTGACTTGTTGCACACAGAAACAAAATATTACACATTGTAACATACAAAACTATGTTTAAAAGAGTAATTGCTGAGTTTCTCGTCGGTTTCTTCTCAGTCGGTGGTGGATATGTTACAAATTCATCTTATACGTAGTATTTTCTCGTAATAGTTTTCTGGGCAATGTTGATTGTTACTCAACAACGTTAATTAGAAATTCATCTAGTTCAAAATGCATATGCGTTTCACTTCTCGGCATCTAAGCAAATAACGTCATCCAGCCTATAGTCCAAGGTATTTACCAAATGCCATCTCACAGTTACAAGCATGACATTTGCGTATATAAGGTACATTACTCATCGGCATTGTCTGCGCTCGGAACAGCTGTACGATCGCAGATTACGTCCTTAACGGGAATGCTGGCCCACACAGAATGGTTAAGAACGCCTATTGGTCACACACAGGGTTGCCATTACCTATATTTTTGATATCCAACATCTATAACAACGCATGCCTTGCGGAAGTACCTCCCACAGGATTTTTTCCATTGTACTTGATTAAAATAAAAACTGCCTCATTGGTCTAGTATTTAGCATGTTCGAGTTACAGTTTTCTATTAAGATTTTATCAATATTTTCCCTGTGTTTTGTTGTTGTCAGTGTGTTCCAACCCCCGTGCCTCAGAGAGCATGTTAAGCTGTAGGTCCTGCACCTGATATCTCTCCGATCGTTATCCCGTCACATCAGATTATGAGAGTGAAGGAATAGAGAGTGCACTTGTGTACTATGCCTGCTCTAAAAATCCTCTCTCCTATGAGTGAGAGGGTCTATGTCCAGCAGTGAGTCGTTAATGGGCAGCTACTTACTTTTTTTTCTTGATTAACAATAAGCAAATAATTTAATTTCTAAACGACTACTTACTGCGAGATGACAAAAACTAATCATCCAATTAATTTGAAATTCGGTGTATATATTATAATCGCAACATGGACTCTCACTGTAAACGAATTTATCAATTTTTCTACGGTATTTTAATATGCAAATGCAAAAAATCGCTTATGTAAATGTCTAAAACTATTTATCCGATTGACTTGAAATTCAGCCCACAACACCTTTTGCTACGTAGATTCTCTCTGTGGTTGGATTTATTCATATTCCCACGATATTAGTGTATATAAGCGAAAAACGATGGCTTACAGCAATTTCACCAAAACTATTGACTTGATTAACTTGAAATTCGGTATATAGAGGCCTTTCGAGATATAGATTCTCACTATGAACGTATCTCTCTACTTTCTCACGAGATATATTGGTGAAAACCGATCTCTTACTGCTAGATCACCAAAATTATTTACTAAATTGACTTCGAATTCGGTATATGCCTTTCGCGACATTAACTCCTACTATGAATAAAAGGAATATTTCCTAAGGAAAAAGGATATCTTACTGCGAGATTACGTGGTCGCTGACTATGGGACTTATGCGGAAGTTCAGTCACTCAATGTGCGATGGAGAGGGTTATGCTCGGACTTTCTCTACGAGAAATGAAGAGAAACTTAGTAGAACCGAAGTCACCGACATAGTCCTACGAATCGCGAACCTGAAGTGGCAATGGGCGGGGCACATAGTCCGAAGGACCGATGGACGTTGGGGGCCAAAGGCACTGGAGTGGCGACCCCGCACCGGACGGTGCAGTATAGGCAGATCCCCCACAAGGTGGACCGATGATATAAACAGGGTCGCCGGGTCATTACGTGAGACCTATGTCCAGCAGTAGACGTCCGTCGGTTAAAGCGATGACGACGATTGCGAGATCTCCAATATATTTATCCGAATCGCTGTTAATTCAAGATAGATTTGCCTTTCGCCACGTAAATTCCCACTGTGAACGAATTTATCCACATTCCTACGGGGAACAGCTAGTGTAACATAAAAAGTTCTATATTATCGAATGATTGCGTCAAATATGCATACCGCGTTACTTTAATGTCAACGTACGCTAGTTTTTATCGACAAATCATACATACACCACTAAGCTACGCGGCCTCGGAACGCGATGTTTATAAAAAAAGAATGCGGTTTTGAAATTGGTAAACGTGTTTGTTGCGCGGTAAAAAGTTGAATTTGATTTTCGCTCTTTCCTCCCCGAATCGAAACGGAGTTGCTTTGATTTTTAAATCACCACTTGACAGCACTGAGCTGTGCCCGAGAAGCTTGTTATGGCCACATATAAATACAATTTACTGTGTCTGTCTGTGATTTTGAAGTAAATGCTTGTATAACCTTTCAAAGTTTGGTCTACTAGTTGTTAGGAGACAGCTCCTGAAAACGGAGACAATACTAATAATATACTTGATGATGGGATAAAAAAATCGATTCTAATTAAAATAAAATATATTTTTAAAACGTTTTGTTAGAACTGTTTATGAGTATAGCTAAGTTAAACGATAGTTTCATAAAAAATCAGCTGACGCTCGGGTTAACGAACGCGGCCATATCGAACTGCAGGCGCGCGGGCAGCTAGAGGTCTTTGACCCGGGCTAAACGTCAGCAGTTTTTAATTATGCGTTTAAGTATTGGTTTTTTTAAATAATATTGCTAATAAAACGTTTTAACATTGATTTTTTTTTATCAGAATCGCTTTTTGTTCCGTCCCATTATCAATTTTATTAATACTATTGTCTGTCTTCACTGTCAAGAGCGGTTTCCTAACATCTTCAATAAAAGAGTACAAAGAAGGATAGTACACCAAAAACATGAAACAAGTAAAACAGAAAAACAAAATATGACAAACCGTACAATTAAGTTTATAGGCGATTTCTATCACCCAACTTTAGATTTAGGGAGATTACTTAAGCTAAGAAGAAAGAGTAGGTGAAGTTCATTTAATAAATATAAAAATCAATTGCTGTTCGTTAGTTTTACTATAATTTCAGATAGGCTCGATTGATTTGGCTTATTTTGCTTTTGAATTATTTGTGAAGTTCAGGGACGGTTTAAAATGTTAGTAAATATAAATATGCTTGGAATATGGTAAAAACAACAAATTCGCTTTCCCTTAGAAACTAATCTGACCTGTGAAACATTTAATGTTAGTACTGCCGTTCAGAAATCAAAGTAAAACGATTAATTTTGTTTGTTTAATCATTTCACATTTGACATTGATTACCAACAATTTCTGACCGCAACTATATTTGACGGAATTTGGCAGGAATCTAGACGTACAAGTCGCGTTTTTTGATTACGAATTCTTTTTGTTCCGGTTAAGTTTTGACCACATTTCTGAACCGCACCGCAAAGGTGTGGAATGCTTTACCAGCTTCTCTGTTTCCTGACTCCTACAATCCGGGGTACTTTCAAATGCAGAGTGAATAGGCATCTCTTTGGCAAGCGCGGTCCACCCTAGGCAGCATCAACACTTAACATCAGGTTTGATTGCAGCCAAGCGCAGGCCTGTTACGAATAAAAAAAAATCATTTTTTACTAAAGTTACTGTTTCTTAAATATGTCCACTCGCTTGCTCGCTCGCTTCAACCGATGGACGTCCACTGCTGGACATAGGTCTCACGTAATGACGTCCACAAGGCCCGATCTTGTGCCGCCATGCTCCAGCGGCTACCGGCGACCCTCTTTATGTCGTCAGTCCACCTTGTGGGGGGTCTCCCTAGACTGCGCCGCCCGGTGCGGGGTCGCCACTCCAGCACCTTCGGCCCCCAACGTCCATCGGTCCTTCGGACTATGTGCCCCGCCCATTGCCACTTCAGGTTCGCGAGTCGTCCACTCATTTAGATTTTATTATACTCTAGAGTTACCTCGTTTCATAACGTTATATCTCGAACCGCGAAAAGTTCACCACAGAACTTGGTTTCGTAAGCATTATTTAATATAATAACAATTGGAAAAAATACTGACAGAATGGTAAACATATGTATATCTCTATATATCATCTTATATCTTCTATGTATATTAATATTGCTGATTTTATTTATCACCTTTATGACATTATTTTATACAACATCATTGTTATTGACGTTACCTTATATTTATTTATCTCTGGTTATCTATTTATCGTCATATAATATATTATTTATTTGATAGTTTGTTAAAGTCGTATCTTTGGGATAAAGTCCAAATAACACTAGTCTTCTTTATTCTGATTTCAAACTTTTTAGGATTGGCCACGTGATTCGTTAATGGTGATTACGAATGCAAGACGGATACGAAATTAAGTCGTTTAAACTAAAAGGGCATATCTGTTGGGATTATTGGGATGTTTGGAATAAGAACTTCCTCACCTTCGATTTTCTTATGAATTTCGTGGCGCAAATCATATTGCTCATCAATTAATGGTTTCTGTTTCCAATCATCACTAATAACAGAGTGAACCTTAAGTGGCGAAGAAAGGAAGTATCCTATGTCTTTCTCCTGATTCCAAGTTAACTCCTCTCCAATTTTCAGACAAATCATAGAAGCCATTCTTGAGGTATAACCAGTGGAACTGACGCGACTTTCTTTTATATACATAGATTAGATTATATATATCATAAATTTGGACTAGGGGACTGTAAACTGTATTAATAACAAAATATTAGTATAGAAAAAATGTTTCAAATTGCTACAAAAAAAACGTAAAATAAGAATTAAAAGACATACTTTAATGAACAAAATAACTACTATCTCTTTTTTTTATCAACAAATCGCAGTTGCTTTCAATAAAACTGATTGAACGACTGGTCGGACAACTAATTGTTTTTACAAGTAGCGAATCTCTACTGCTATTCAATTAAGGCACATTTTGACTCGCCTAGCTAGTGATGGCAAAAATATATCGATAAGGATCTGCGATGATACAAGGGTTTATTGAATAGTGAACTGATGCTCAGTATACAAATTGAGGCCTTACATTAACACAGCGGGGTTGCCCAGTAAATACGTTGTGTAAAGGCAAAAAAATATGAACCTGAACAGTATTATCGTGTGTTCGCGTCTTTTATCTTCGCCGGTTTTCCTTGGCTTCATTGTGAAGAGTTTTTTCAATAAAAAGAACATTGTAAGGTTATATGATGACACAATGCAATTGAAACAGTTGATGCGAGCTATGAGCGCTTTCATATTGGCTGCGGCTGGTGGTAATGCGACATACGATAGATAGACAAAGATAAAAGATTAACACTTGATAGTGATGGGAAGTGATGACTGAAAGATCATCCGGAATACAATTTATTATTGCTTAGGGACACCTTGTTGCTGATAGAGTAGTTACTAGTCAAGGCCGAAGTCACTAAAGAATACTACAGACCCAAATCAATTTTTTAAAATTTGCTATTGGCTATTGAATTTAGGACTTATTATAGTGAAACTAATACTATGATTCCAGCGATACCGTCGAAATGTTTAAAGGTTTTCTTTATTAAAATTTATCATAGAGTTTCAATGAATGTTTCATTCCACGGGGTCATAGTTTACAGTCGTTTAAAGCTGTATTTAAATATTCGAGACGTTTAAATGTGTCCATTCTACTGTACTCTGGCAAGTTTGAATTTCAATCAGTTACCTTAGGTGGTCGATTTCGAGAACTTCCTGACCTATAGCTACTAAGAGGTCTGTGAATTAATCTATACACATAAATAAATATGAAATGTTGGTCTGTGGTTACGAAACACGCGCTTTATATGTTTCTATAGAAAATAAGGAAATAGCTTCACCTATTCTGTTCATCTCTCCGCATCATACTTCAGGGACTTTGCAACAGAAATCTTAGATTTGCATAGAGTTAAATTTTAGGACAAAATGTTGTCTTAATATGGTATGAATATTTGAATTATGTGTTAAA
This sequence comes from Elymnias hypermnestra, assembly GCA_015832385.1. NCBI lineage: Eukaryota > Metazoa > Arthropoda > Insecta > Lepidoptera > Nymphalidae > Elymnias > Elymnias hypermnestra. The sequence goes on from JACTOM010000029.1 coordinate 461,852, forward strand.
TTTTTCTGACAACAACGAGGAAAACTACGATGATGACGACGAAGACTACGACGATGACGACTTCTATGAGGACGATCATATGTGAATAGCGTTGGACAGTTTAGGTTGAAAAAATACGATCTATTTAACTGTATCTGTGCTCAGATATACTCGTAAATGGGGATTAGTTCTTCTCTTAAGTTTCAATGGAACCAATAGAGTTAATATTATGGATAACTTCGAACTTCGTAGCACTAGAGCATTGTAGGTTCTAGAAATCTTCATAAATATTCCTATTCCTTTTATATTACAAATTCTATCTTTGAAACCATCTAAATGACTTGAAGTAAAAAGATCGAAATACACCATTTTAGAGTGAAAAATTTTAAACTCATATGTTTACAAAAGGCAAATTACATTTGCAGTTAGAAGCAAAATATTGCACTTTGTAACCTACAAAACCTATTTATATAAAGACTATTTTGATTTTGATTTCATATTTAGCAAAGTGAATCGATAATACAAACTAAGTATGGATTTATCCAAATTCCCACCTGATCAGGAAATAGCTTAGTATTAAATAGAATTATTTTAAGAAACTTATCCACATTTATAAAAATACTCAGTGAATTCGGTGAGTGGCTCTCGACAGCACTTGTCATATAAGTGCACTAATGTACAAACAGACTGATTGACAGACATAGCGTTTTGTAATACGTAAGGATGTAAGTGTACAAACACTTTTCTTTAACTCGTAATAGAAATGACCTTGCAAATTCAACTAATGCACGGCGCGAAGCATGACAGTCGAAATAAAAACGTTAGGACTCCTACAGACCGACGCCACATCTGTACGAATTATTTATCACTCACTTTATAGCATTTCCGCTTGATAACAACCACTATATAATCGTATACAATTCACCCAGGTACATCATAAATTCCTTAGAATTTATTTATTTATGTACCAAAACAGATAAAACAATATATAATGATAATGGATGTACATAGGACAGCTTATCTCTTAAAAGAGATCTCTTCCAGTAGCCCTTTGACATAGGAGAGTACTTAAAGAGATGCGGTAGAGGTACAAGTACGTGTAACTAAACATAACTACATACAAAATTTAACAACAATAAAACCTAATTAGCTAACAGGAAAAATGAGATTTATGATGACAATAGTATAATTCAGATATAGACATACATAAACGAATACTTAGAATCTACAAACAAAGACATATATGAGTGAATCTTCTTCTATTGCCGTGCGTTTGGAAGACCTTCGTCAGGGAGGTTGTTGTAGTCTCCATTATTCGCGGTTATCCATCTCTTTTAGGACAACTGCTATTAACAAGCCTACAAGCGATGACAATTGGTCACAATTGGTGGTAGGTGTTCGCCCTTTACCTTGCAGACTATTAGTAACTTTTCTAGGTTGTCTGCGAGCAAGATGAATGAATATCTGACTTCTAAACAGATTACTGTGTTTAGGATATCACATATTACTGAGGACGTCTTTGAAACTTATGTACCTAAGCCAAGTAGATATTAAAAGTAATAAAAAAGAGACATGAACAATGTTAATTATTTATAACATCTCACCGCTTGGCCACAATAAACATGTTCGACTTTCATATTATTAGTAATTGACTATTTTGTGTGTTGACTATATCGTAAATATTGTTACTTTCAATATAAATATTAAAAAAAAATAAGAACTGAAGTAAACATCAAGATTTTTTTAAAATAAATGTCGCTATACAATTCAGTCGCAAGTCAGTCGTTGGGCCGCATGTGTGTAGAGGTCCTAAGTATTTGATGACCTTTGATTGTAACGTCCACTATTAAAAAATAATTTCCAGTTCCCCACCAAGTTACAGTTACGTAGATATGGGAACGATGATGAACTTGTGAAACCATTCAATAATCACAATAGAAGCGCTCTAATAGCAAAAAAAGGCATTACAAGATTGAGAAATATTCAATTATCTCATGCCATTGAGAAAAGCGATCAGGAATTTTAAGATGAAGCTCCTTTTATCTATATGCGAGACAGAAAAATTGTTTCTGTCTCTTATAAACTTTGAAACTGTCCAATCTGTCTCAAATCAGGTACATTAAAAAGGCAACAATGGGTAGATGACTTTGGACCAATTAACTTCTTCAAAACTGTTTATGTTGGAATTGAAATCTAGCAATTCCTTTTGTTATGTAAACATAATACGACATTTCCCATATTTCCACGGGTTCGGCAAAAACATATGTTACACTGTTGAGAGCAGCCACAAATAGCTGTGTTGACGTACACTGACAACTTATTGATTATTTGAACGGGTACATACCACGATGGCGTTTTTTAATTTTGCCGCTATTATCGGCACATATCAGCCAGCTTAAAACCATCTTCGCGATTGAAATTAGGATAATGAAAGGCCACAGGCCTATTTACCCTTTGTAAAGGGAGTGACGGACAGAATAGGCAGGCTACTGAGAAACGACTATAGCATCAAAACTGTCTTTACTCCCTTACAAAGGATAATAAACATGGTAAGATCTCCGAAGGATCATTTACCGTATCAATGTCCTGGCGTTTACAAAATTGACTGCAGCTGTGGAAGCTCTTATATTGGGCAAACGAAGCGTTCCATAGCCACGATCCATGCAAATGGGTCGAAATATCGCCAAATTAAAAAACGCCCTCGTGGTATGTACCCGTTCAAATAGTCAATATGTTAATAAACCACGAAAATTTAAGTTTAAAACAATTTGTGATAACTTACATTGAAAAATAAGTGTATATAAATTCATATGTACTAAAAGGCTTTCGATTTCAAATAACTAACAAACACAATCATTTTATTTATATGTAATTAAAAATTTTTAAAATAAATAGACGTGAAGACAGTATAAAGGGTTAAGCTGCTAAAAATATAGATAGGTACTGCGCATTATTGAATACCACAAGAGAAATAACAATACAATGCCTTCAATAATTGTAGTGTACAATGGGCGGTCTTATCGCTATATAGCAATGTAAGTTTTTTATATTTATTTATGTTTAGCGTACACCACCTACCACATTCCATTTAAGCAATATCTCTAGCGAGAAGGCCGCCTTTTTGCACATTGTTTTCTTTTCTCTTTTACCTTATTTAGATTTTATGTTTCCTGTGTGGTGTACAATAAAGTATTTTCTATCTATCTATCTATCTATCTATAGCAATCTCTTACAAAGAACCCAACGTATAGATAGACCGTTAGAAAAGGAGAGAGCATCAGAGAAACTTAAACAAGAGATCGCAGTCAGACTTAAAAGTAAGTAGTTTAAAATTCTCATGTCTATTTGAATATTCACTGGTATGTAATCACCAAGTTTTAGGATCATATCAAAGCGTAGATTTTCATGTAATAAGTTGATTTTATCTCGCCACTAACGGCTCTTAAATTGTATGCTAATGCACTTTATCTTGTAACTCTGTCCTAAATTTCACAGTCAGGCCTCTTATTTGCTATTCTTTTGTAATTTACAAATAGCAGGTGTTTTCTTTTTCAAGTAACAAGTGCTAATCAAAGTAGCTTGTTGTATTTATATTATTTTAACGACTTTTGGTGTAATAGTGAGAGAATTACAGCTATTATTTTGCTAGGGACTAGGGACTGGGTAAGATGTTAACGAGGTTAAGAAAAGGTCGCTTACTAACGTCCCACAGCTGGGCACAGGTCACCTCACCTATAGGAGAGAGGATTTTAAAGCATAGTCCTATCAGATCGCTTCATTTCAAGTTGGCTGGCTTCAGATACGTCAGAATTACTTCCAGGATATACAGGTTCCCGAAAAAAATTAAAAAAGTAGAATAGATGATAAAATTCCGAAAGGATGGTCTTTACACAGAAATTTCAACATTTAAGCTATAGAGATTACGTAATAAGGTTCCTGTCTAATGAATCATATATGATACAGGCATAAAAACGCTAATGGTTTGTTTTACGTACAAATATTTCGTATATTCAAAATTACAGATAACCAAATCACTATCAGATAATGGAGAACTTTTCTTTCAACGTTTGTGTTTATTTATATTTAACTCTTTCACTACCGACGGGGGTCAATATAACCGAAACTAATATTATATTTGAGTCTTTAGGATCGCTCGTATAACCGATCACAACTACCTGAGTAGATTAAGTTACATAGGTAATTGAGATTGGTTATTTTATACGAGATTGGGATTGGTTGTCTTATACGAGAGATCCGGGAGATTCAAATATAGTACTAGTGTCGGTCATGTTGACCCCCCGTGGCAGTGAAAGTGTTAACTAAACTCTATCTGCAATGCTATTGAACAAAATCGTACCATAACTCTAAACTATAATAGAAATAAACCCTAATATTCTTTGGCAACAAGTTTTTAATTCTTTACTAATTGCTTTTGCTAATTTTTGTCTCGAAAAGCTACTTGATATACCTTCTACGTATATTTTCAAAGATAAAATGAATCTTTACCTTTTGCTAGATCATCATCACTTGCCATTGGATGAAATCACATTAAAAGCCTAAGCTGTATATAAAAATCCTTGATGCTTACGTCTCGCTTCCACGCGAACCAAATTTCGTTTTGCAAGTTTTTCGTCTCATCAAAGCAAAGATAATGCGAACTGCCATCAATTTTTTACCCCACGGCATCATTTTGAAAACAATTTTCTATCCCATATGATTATGGGTCATTTCGTTTGGGTATCAAACTATTATTAATGTATTTACAACGCATAAACTCGTCGGTCATTATATTTAGTTTAAATCCCTCAATGGTTTGGCTTTGCTCGCGAGAGTTTTACGTGATTATTTTGACATTTTCGTTGTAATTAGAAGTTGTGATTACATCTCTGAAATGACGGTATTTTGATTGTTACTTGATGTTCTTGGAGAAACGAAATGGAGTCTGGGAAATTGTGTATGTCCCTGGGATCTTTTTTGATAGCCTCGTTGGCGTTATTGTGGAAATTGTATTTTCTTATTTGCCTAGGAATATAATGGTTACAAGATTTAGCCTTGGGTAAATACCAGTCTATCTATAAAAACGTGATTTCAAGCATAACGTTTTCATTTCACTACGATCGTGTGTTGAAACAATTTTTCGCTTAATTACATCTTAACAGGTCAATCGTCAATTGCTATTTTCTTAGACTGTATTACCCTGCCTCACATACATACGCCAAGACAAAAAAATTGTATCTTAAGGCAAGGCAAAAATTAGAGCTTCAATAAAACGGGATAATAAGGTTTACGGTTTGTTTTCATACATATAATTATAATGTACAAAATATCATCAATAATGTATTGTCAGTAACGTGACAATAAATAACGCATTAAGGCAGTAAAGAAGACTCAATAGTTGATTTGAAGAATGGCATTGATATAAAAGTACATACTTGTTTCAAAGACATAGAAGAACCTCTTACTATTAAAAATGAACTACTTGCTTTAATTACTGAAGGTTACGATGAATTTACAAACCGAAATGAAATCTACATATTGATCTAATACATCTAAAGCAGAACACATTATGAAATCAAACAGTCACACATTGAAAAAAAAAATCAAAATATTTCTTAATGATTTAGACTACAATGCAACAGAAAATATGATAATTTAAGTATACATACATACATGCACGCACACANAGTTATTATTATTATTATTATTATATGCTAGAAATAAACGTATGTCATATGCTTTACCAGTATACGAGTATACTTTTAAAGCTTGGCTAGATATGATAATTGCTAAGCATACTGAAAAAAACGATGAGATTCTGGAAAATTATCCTAAGAAATAGGTTCGCGATGCTGTAGTGCAGAAAATGTTCACTACTGTTACTGTGCTTGATTTTTTTACTTATAAAGATGTCATAAAATTAATTGTAATGCCCATTTAGTCAACAACAGCTGATTTTTTTCGGACCAGCGTTACACATCTGAACACTTCAGCTCAATCTCTTTGAATACCTACAAACGATCACGTCCCTAAAGAAGTTTTTACTTCAATAATATTAAATAAGAGAGGAACAAAACTTGACAGTAGACATTAGTAAATCCAATAAGCAACTTTGAATACTTGACAGCTTCATATTCACAACAGGCTTCCAAAGCTTGCAAATTGATTAACAATACATTCTCCCTACAGAGCTCGGTACCAAATCCTGTATCAGGAGATTAATTATTTTGAACCAAAACAAGCGTTTTGACGAGACACTGATAGTGTTGTTGAATACAATGTTATCGATGTAGCTTTTTTGAAATAATTTATTTTAATATACAAAGAAAAAGTGTCATTTTGATGAATAAAGATTGTTGAAAGATGTTTTTCCTTACGGAAAATTCTGTTTATCATCTACAGTTTGATCTCGCTTATTAAAATGTTATTAAATGAAATATTTAATAAATAATCCAGAAAACCGGTCAAATCTTGAATTAAATTCTGTAATTGATTTGGATTTGGGATTTTATATGCCCTTGGGAATAGCTGAGAGCTCTTCACTCCTATAAATAAATGTTCCAGTGGAAATTTTTCACTGTCGAAAAATGTTATAATTATATTTGTACAATTATTTGATTTCTAATGCGTTATACTTTTGAAAATATCATTCTTATCGCTCATAGCGTATTATAGCAGAGTATTAAAGCATAGTAAAGTAATCTTCTTTGTTATTCTTAAGAAAGTCTTTATTTTTTATTTATTTATCTTTGACAAGATTCTTCATCAAAGAGAGTGATTGTAGAAAAATAAAGTTAATGAGTAATATTATTTTTATTTCTTTTTTAATTTTTTTATTTTAGGTCGCTTTTTAAATACTAAGGTCATTAGCGACCACAATATCTAGAATAAAATTTACAACAGTTTATAAATATTAATCATTTTTATAAACACTATAGTAATTAAATAATCGTCATTCAAACAATCTTTAAAACTATTGCTTAGCATTAGTATATATGGGGCAATCGATTAGTAATTAAATTTGTTATCTTTAACTTTCCATTCTTTAGTGTCTTTGGTCTCATAAGATATTACGTTTTTTTTTCTTTCTGTGTCCTTTATATATGCACATATATCTGTTTATCATATCTTAACATATTTACATTAATTATTATTTATTTTTAATACGGTATGTATGTAAAAATTAGTACTTGTCAACGATGTTTTTTGGTAACTTTATTTTTTGTTGTTACTACTGTTTCTAATACCTGTTTGTGTACATTATCTGTTAATTTTAAATTTTGTATGCTGTGGCGTCACCAGGGTCTCGGCTGAAAATCAGCGTCGTGTGTTTCTACTACACACGATAATATGCTGAGCTGGAAACCCTTTCGAGGTGGTATTACAGACAGTAATGCTGTTTATGATAATGCTGTTTCTTACACCATCATTGAATAAATGCTTTTTCTTTCTTTCATCTTTAATTGCCGATGAATTTTGTTTATCGATAAATGGTGGGGACAGCACTGCTTTGATAAATGGATGTCCGAAAATTGCATGTCAAAAGGTAACCGGAGTGTCTGTTTCGGCTTACATTTTAATACACCACGTCAACGGAAGGCAGGAGGGGGCCCGTTTAGCCCATCACCGAGGGCAACTTTGAATGTGTGCATTTTAATTCGTTCTTTGTTTATAAAATTGAATATTATACATGTAACTAGTTGACCCAGCAAACTTTGTTTTGTTATATGATTACTATTAACGCTATTAAAAATAAAAAATCAAATTCTGGATTACCCATAACATTTAGAGGTTTGATAAATAAAAATTTTAACAAAAAAAGAAGTCGGTGTCAGCCAAGGTAGATGTTCCCCGCGTGTCTACTTGGCAGCTGACACCGACTCCAAATAAAAGAATACGAAGAACACTATAAAAGAATACGCAATTATTTCTTACTTCTTACAGCATACTAATATATTTGTAAGTCTGTTTTGAAGGCAGTTCTTTTTTTGTTAAAATTATTATTTACTTTTTGAATTTTAGTGAATCTGAAGTAAACTAACAAATTTGTATCAAGATTTGTACACCTAAAAACGTGTTGCAATGCAGCAACAAACGAAAGCTCATTGCTATTTGATTACAGACACTTATATTTTCTGCCTTAAACCGCACCCTTACTGTAAGCCCTTGAGGAGATCCATTGATCTTCATATTTAACTACGACTAGCACTTGACCATACCGAGGTTACGGTAGGCAACTCAAATATCTAGACAGCCTATAGAAGATTCTGTCGAGTATCGTTCATTTGGTCCTAAGAATTGAAGAGTTCCGTCACTTTGTCATAGATTCCATCATCAGAACCTAACCAAACTATCAATAAATAACCCTTGGAGTATATCCTTTCCAATAAAAAAAGAATCATCGAAATCGGTTGGCGTAAAGTTTGAGTGATTCGTCCATTTGTCCGATATCCGGTTTTCTCATGGATGCCATCATCAGAACTGGATTAAAAAAAATGAGAACCACCTTTCATTTAAAAAAAAAATCATCAAGATCGGTCCACCCAGTCGGGAGAAATGAGGTAACAAACATAAAAAAAATACAATCGAATTGAAAACCTCCTCCTTTTTTTGAAGTCGGTTAAAAATAGTTAGTAGCCGATTCTCAATTTTACTGAATATGCACGTGACACGAGAATTTAATTTATTAGATTTTTATTTTGATATTATTTTAGTTTGATTTTCATTACAGCTGCTATTAAAGAGAATCGCAAAAAAATATTCAAATATCAAAAGTTAGGCAAAACTCTCCATATAGTATAAAATTAATTCAATAAACATTTTCTTTGTAATATTCGTGAAAATATTCGTGTATGTAAACTTAATATCCAATCGCATATCACGAATTGTAATCTAAACTTATTTGTGTTGAGTTTCCAAGAAGATTCGAGAAGAAAACGTAATTTGCGGCCCTCTGGAGTGTAATGCGTCCTGACGCGTATGCCCGCGAATACAGGGTTACCATACTTCGTAAAACAAACGGATATCCGACCGATGAAAAGGTAACGTATGAATAAAAAAGTGCGTACGTACAAAGTACACATGTCAGAAGTGAAACTTCTTTAGCAAACAAATTTGTAAGTCTTGTTTATATTTATACAAATGTAAAACTTTAGATTACCTAGACTTAGACGAACGGTAAAAGGATTAGGAATCTAAATGTCATTAAAATATTAGGTGTCGAAAATTAATACAAATAATTTATTGAAATCTCAAATGAGGTATTTTAAAAAAAATGAATATACGAAATATGATTATTTAAAATTTTATGGCAAATAGTATATTAAATTATTAAATGACGAGTGGCAATATAATGCTACGTGTTATTTGTAAATATTAAAACTACCTAACCTTCAAACGAATTAGCATGAAAAACGCTGCATATCTTCGTGACGCTCGAATCACGCGTTTCACGTTATGTAAATAATACAAATAGTTATATATATCAGGCTAACTTTTAAAACACACTGCGAAGCATATGTACAGCATTGCAGAAAATGCTTTGAATGCCTATAAAAATTAGTAAGATTTGAATGTTTGTTTCTAATTACATTCTCCATTAAATGCAATTGGCAGTATGGTGGCACATATTACATTCTTTTCTTTTATATTAGATTATCTAAAATGTATTGTCAATAATGTTAAACTGAGGAACAGTTTCATTACCTTAGTCGACGAGAGTAAAACTTTGCCTTTTTTATTACTAACAGAATAGCGCTACATTGTGATCTGATGGTAAGTGATGATACAGTTCAAGATGAAAACATATTAACCTATTATGAGGTAATTTATTCATTACGGTTTCTACACAAAACGCATATTTTTTACTTAGCGACACCTCTTTGCTTTTAAGGTGGTAACTACCTAAAGCTGAAGCGTCTCACTAGTCCAGACTTAGGCGAATTAGATGGTACAATTTTCTATATTTGCCCTACCAAAAATCTAGTACTCGTATGTGCCCTTCGATAGCCAAGTGATTACTCACACTATTTAATACTTGGCTGATTACACTAATTCCCTAAAACGTTACATAGTTACGGAATTTTTATCCAGGAATACTAAAATTGGGAGAAATTAAGCCACAGGTGGTGTAGGTGCTATATCTACAAGTGTTTTTTTACGCTTATTATGTAAATGTCTGCCATTAGGATGAAACGACAAAATTATATCATTATAGATGTTGCACGCCAAAGTATAGTAGATTGTGTGTTGTACACTCGATATTGCAATAAATATATTTAATTTGATTTGAAACGTGACAGTTCAACACCCACAAAAATTTTCAAGTTAAGTAAGTCGAGCTAAGATAAATAAACTGTTAATATATCTTGCCATGCACGTAGGAATAATCGAATAGCTTTCAAAGCTTTAACACATGGTAATGCACTTGCCTCGCGTCCTACCATCGTACTAGAGACAGGAATATACAATAAAGCTAATAAAATACTGAACATTCTACCACTTTCTAATGCAAAACCGTTGTGCTAGAATGGCTACAAAAGCAATAATAATTTGACATTGAATAGCTATTAAAACTGGTTTTATAAATATTTGTTTTGTTTTTTTAGTCATTTTTTGTATTTCTATTGTAACCTAAGATATATTACAGTAAGGTCCGAAGGGAGATACATGGCTATTTAGGTTTTATTGTCACATTGAAATCTTTTTGTAACTTTTTATATAATAAATAACAATAAATGCTACAAACACATATCATGGTCACCCTAAGTACACCCAACGCCGAGCTTTAATTAAAAACGGTATACGAAGGGATGCTTAGCGTGGTTACGTAAATCACATTTTTATAATGCAATTAATCGATAACTTTACCTTGTACATATGCAAATTAAATTATAACTTGATGAGACATCAAATTTATGGACACAGTTTATAATGCAATAAAGCCAAATGTTATCTATTATCGATTAAAAACATAATTCACTTGCCATTGACTTGCTTGCTTACTTTGATGCTTTGGCACACCATTTTTAAATCTCTGATATCTTCTAAGATATCAATTTTAATTAAATGATGTCAAGAGCAGTTTTGATCTACATTAAATATACAATGTATGTAATATATTTAATTATATAATGAATATTGCTATATTGTTTAAAATTGCTTGTTAAATGGCATACATTTTCTTGGAATATGTAAAATATAGAAATGGTTACTTTGGGTTATCTCTTGGAGATTACGAGATTAACGCGTTTCCTTCATAGACTTTACCATCATGTGAGATTACAGTAAACCTATTAGCAATAAAATTATAGTCTCCTTAATCTAAGAAAATATTAATCGGTAGTCAAAAACAACGTGTGTCAAATAATGTGTTTAGAAGAATATATTTTATTAATTGATATTTAACTTTATTTAAGAAATAAATCAGAGCAATTCGAGCCAATAACAAGTAGTTTTATGTTTTAATTTTTATTATATTAAATTCATTGTTTTTTTCATTCTCTTCGTTCATTCTAATTTTGCTTTTGTTATCTTTAGTGAAAACTTTATTCGTTTGTGTTTTGTCCATTTTGTTTATAAATATGTATACTATAACAATTTGTTTGATCTAAATAGAATAAAAATAATAGTGTGTCTGTAGCTACAAAGGTGCATAAACAACACTTTTTAATTTGTTATCGTTTCGTATAAAATATTTGTAATATTTAACATTTAAAGCAATACTCGTGATTTCGTCCACGTGGAAGTATTTTTGATTAAATAACACTTTTTATTTTGTATGTACAGATATTTTATTGAGCTATTAGCAGTATTTAATTTCAAAAAAGTTATTTTCCTTTCTGAGCCTATCAGTGTACCAATTTTCATTAAAATTAGTTCAGTAATTTGTTCGTGAAATCGCGACAGGTATAATTACTATTTATAATATTAGTAAGGATTGTTATTTTACACTCTTGAGGGTAATCATTTTATAATCTTTAAATATCATATTTATTTCTATCAAATTAACAGCCTAAAATATTGTTTCAAGCTTTTAGGTCTTAAAATTCGCATTAAAAGGAACAGAGACAGACAGAGTTACTTTTGCATTTACAATATTAGAAAGGATATTATGTCTTGCTCAAAATATATAATAGAAGATTTCGAATTACTTCTATATATTTTAATGAAAGGTATGTACAAATTTTAATGTATTAATTAATTTGAAGTAAGACAAAGTCATGATTATCAGTAATTACAATAAGTATATCCTTCTTAATCGTCCCAAACTTTCCCACTACATTTATGATCTTCTCCCTCCACATGTCCCTCTTCCTATAAATGTAGAATATTTGTTAAGTTTTTTATATAGTAGTAATAATAAGATTAAGTTGTAAAATGTAAGTTTTATTACATCATATTGTTTTTTTCTTTTTTATTAATTGATAGTGCTTTAACAATATATAATTCAAGCATTTATGGATGATCTAAATTAAAGTTGTGATGTTCTCATAAACTGAACAATTTCCTTCGTGTCTTCTCCAGTAAACTTGACAATGGCGAGATAATCAGTGCTCATTTGGCACACCTGAAAGCCATTCTACAAAGAAGAAGAATTCAGAATTTGAGACACTATAAGGTTTGGTCGTGCCAATTCGAAATCGATATTGAGTTTTCTATTAAGATTTTCTCAATATTTGCCCGAAGTTGGGAAGTTGGCGGTGTGATCCACCCCCGTGCCTCGGAGAGCACGTTAAGCCGTCGGTCCTGCGCCTGATCTCTCTCCGGTCGTGTCGGATTCCCGTCACATCGGACTATGAGAGTGAAGGAATAGAGAGTGCACTTGTGTACTATGCCTGCCAATCCGCAGTGGAGCAGCGTGGTGGGTCTATGCTCTAAAAACCCTCTCTCATATGAGGGAGGAGGCCTGTGCCCAGAAATGGGACGTTAATGGGCTGCTACTTACTAAGGTTTGGTATTCGTGTATGTTATATATAACTTACGAAAGGTGTCTAACTTTTTAATATGTAATTATGATAATGCGGACAAGTGGATTTATTTAGAATCCATTGACTAAGTCCAACTATTACAAATTATAACACGTTTGTGGTAAACTGGTCGTTAAGGCGTAAGTTGCTTGCTTTATGATTATACAGATAAAGGTTATTACACATTGTTTTTATTTCAAATGTTCTGTTATCTATATCTTTATATTTTTACATGGTAACAATGGCAGTGATGGCCTAGTGGTGGACTATTGTTAAGGAAGGTTCGAATGCTGGGCAGGCACCACTCAGTTTCTCTTAAAAAATAGACTTGAGTTGTTCTATTTAATCTAACATTGTGGTTTTTAGTGAACTTGTATATCCCAGGAGTAAGCCTAAGGTTTGTGAAGCCTACCAATCCGCAGCGGAGCAGCGTGGTGATCCATGCTGCAAAAACTACCCAATTCTTATGTGATACCAAGTCTGCCTCATTGGTGTAGTGGTTAGTATGTTCGACTACACACATGAGGTCCTGGGTTCGAGTCCCGGGTAAGGCCAATTAAAAAATCAATATGGAGTTTTCTACTAAGATTTTCTCAATATTTGCCCGAACTTGGGAAGGTAGCGGTGTGATCCACCCCCGTGCCTCGGAGAGCACGTTAAGCCGTTGGTCCTGCGCCTGATCTCTCTCCGGTCGTGTCGGATTCCCATCACATCGGACTATGAGAGTGAAGGAATAGAGAGTGCACTTGTGTACTATGCCTGCCAATCCTCAGTGGAGCAGCGTGGTGAGTCTATGCTCTAAAAGCCCTCGCTCGGGCTGCTACTTACTACCAAGTCTGTGCCCAGAAATGGGGCGTTAAAAGCGGGCGCTAAATATATAAACAATTTATGCCTTAACCATTTATCACGAAAGCTCTGTAAATATATGTCCGATTGACTTGAATTTAGACATAAGTACTATGGTCGCAACATAGACGTTTACTAAAAACTGATTTCGGGATATACGAGTATAATTGAAAAACACAATTAACAACCGTTGAAACATGTGTTTAAACTAAATTCAGTCAGGTTTTTACCTAGTTTCGAAGGTAATCATCAGGTAAATGACACAGGTTTATATATATCACAAAAATTGTTTGTACTTATGTCCGCTATAGATTTGGAAGCTATTCATCCGATGGGCCCTAAACCAGTCATTAAGAAGGTAATAAGAAGATGGCCTTAGTTAATATATATGTCGGAGTGCAATAGTCTGTGGAACGCTGGCGCCATCTGTCTATCAGCGTGTGACAGTTCTCGAGTGACGGTCTGCCGCAGCGTTCGACTATTGAAACTGTCGCGTTCCTAGCTATTATTATAAATGATTTTGTGTAAATTGATACAGGGAACATTAAGTGATTGACGTTATAATCCGAATTAATTAATAAAGTGTTTGACTGCACCAGCATTACCCACGAACGCCCACAGTATGGAAATTATGGATGACATTAATGACAATATTAGCGGAGAACCCTACGCCTCTATGCTTTATGCTCCTTCTCTCTTATTCTCCGACCAGTAGCTCACCATTGAATCTCAAAGACTATTCGCCCAATTAATTTTAAATTTAACAAAATGACTCCACTATTGTAGTTACTCACTAAGAAAGGGTTTTCCATATTACATTGGAGGATAAGATTACCAACTCGAAAACATGGCAAACAGAACATTCTTTAACGAACTTCCAATAACACCACAACATCCATAGACACTTAAATGTCGCTATATTTAAGTGTATGATCAATAAAATTAAATAAATTGGTGTTTATACAGGAAACATTGCGTTATGTCCATTCATTACTTTAATCCTGGAGTTACGTGAGAGCTGGGCCTTATATTGAAATTAAACTGTCAGTTATAATACGGAACCGAGCAAACTAGGCCCAGTAACGCATATCTTGTCTATTCCCCTTATTATGCGCACTCTGGATCGAAATATTATTTCCTTTACCTTGAATTATGCATGAATTATTATAAAATACCTACGGCTTGATATGACATAACACGTCACATGTAATCGTCTATAATCAGGAAGTCGATGCACTACGGAAGCATATTTTATTAAATGTTTTTAGAATTGAAAACTTATATGTACCACCTGTACGTTTAATTCATCTATAAATCCATCTACACATGTAATTTCAATACCAGAAGGTCCTACGCATTGGTCAATGTCACAATTTGAATATTTTCTTGTTTAACATTGTGCACTATAAACACAGTGCGTGTTGCCAGCGATTACATATGGTTCCGAGATATGGCCGCTAACTATGGGGCTCGTAGAAAGACTCAGAGTCACTCAGCGGGAAATGGAAAGGGCTATGCTCGGAGTTTCCCTACGTGATCAAATCAGAAATGAAGAGATCCGTAGGAGAGTAAAGTCACCGACGTAGCCTACCGAATTGCAGTAATTGCAGTTCGCAGAATCCATGGACGTTGGGACCCGAAGGTGCTAGAGTGGCGGCCTCGCACCGCAAAACGCAGCGTCGGCAGACAACCCCCCTACCCCCCTCCCCAGGTGAACCGATGATATCAGGCGCTGGATACAAGCGGCGCAAGAACAGGCCCGTTGGAATTTATTAAGAGAGATCTTTGTCCAGCAGTGGACGTCCATTGGTTGAGACGACGACAACGACGACTATAAACACACATTTTTACGTACACGTACAGAAACTTATAGCTATTTAGAAAGCGGCAATGTCAGGAAGTAATGGTTACAAATAGAAAATTATTTATTAGGGGATAGTCCATTTAACGCAGAAGACTTTAAAATACATAAAATCAGTGAAAGGTTTTGCAAAAATGAGGAAATTGTGCTTTCGTTGAGTGTGCTGTGTAAATTGTTAAACTGATGCAATAATTTTGTAAGAATAATAATCCTGATAAAATTTTCACTTTATCCCCTTTTATGATAATCAAATTTGTTCTTATATGATGTCTGCTAGTATTTCATGTAAAGAATACCACCAAAAACATGTAATATAGCAATAGTCGAGAAGCGAAACAACACAAGTGTAATTTAAATACAATGACATTACGAAATCATTATGCCTTTTTTAAACTTAAAGACAATCTCATACTCGAACAATTATAAGCAATTATCTTAATATCTTTATCTTGAAAGACATTACGGTACACAATTTGTAAACAGATAAGTGAATAATTGTTCACTTCCCGGTAATTAAGTGAAAGGGATATTTTATCGGCGATTCAGCGACAATTCATAAAGGGCGATAATATGAAATAACTTTTAGGCACTTTAAAATATTTGTTATAAAATTAAACGGTTCTATTTCTTTCTTTTCTTGATTTGATATAAAGAAGCCCTCAGATTTCAGTTAGAAAGATGGTGATAGTCAATTTGAAATCCGTCCAGTCCAAACTTAAAATCATCATCATTCAAATATTTGCAGGTTTAATCAAGTTCTTTTGAATCTTCTCCGTTGGTAATGAATTACTGACTCGGAAGGTAGATCCTATCAAGAAGATACCAGCATGAAACGCCATATTCATTGTTTTCAACTTTTACATTGACAACATTTTACATATACATATTATGAAACTGTCACTGACAATACCGAATTTCTTAAACTCGTTACATATAAAGAAAATTTTAAACCATTTGCGTAAAAGCTTGCAAAAGATAAATTCGATGGGAAAAAATATTGCAAAATATATTAAATAAATGAATTATTTGAAGTAACTGTACACACTGGACCAAAAATAGGTATTTGAACTTGAGCGGATGAATAAACAAGATTTGATTTAACCATTGACAATTTGAACAAGATATATACAGGCAGAGTGAACTAATTGTAGGAATTGATCATGTAGTATACTGATTGATTAAAAACAAGTTCAATAATATAAAGTTGCCTACCAGTATACCTAAAAGTGTTGAAAGGTTTATGTACTTGTTACATTAATTTCCCAACCTATCCTATACCATTACGTTACGAAGGCAATAAAGTATTCGGGCAGGTGCGTATCGGTAACTCGTTATCGAGTAATGGAGTATCGATACGAATCGATGTCGAATCGAGTTTTATTCGCGCATTCGAGATTAGCAAGCATCTTGAGATAAGTTACACTATCTGGTTCCGACAGCGCAATTGTTGGTGCTGCGTCTGTTGAGATTGGTGGTGGAGTGATGGACTGTGTAGAATGCTTTGCATGGGTCTTCCTATATTTTTTGCTTTACTTGGATAACTATATTGTTTTTATTGTACCGGATGAAGAACAAATATTGCAAATATCTCAATTCTTTGATAAGATCTCCTATAGAAGCTATATCAAATACTTCTATCGCAACAGTTTATGTATCTTTAAGAGGCTCGTATAATTATAATGCTTCAATAAAACCCCAATAATAACAGAAGAAAATATTTAAACATATTGCTAGTACAGGAGATACACCTTATAACCAATTCACTTTTGAAGTACTTCCCTGTAAAGGTAGTATTTTGCAGTTGAGTCACCGCAGATGCCATCAATTTATTAGTTAAAGCTACTAAAGAATTTTACAATATTCAATAACCTTAAGCCTTATTAGGTGTTAAACTTATTGTGATCCAAAACGATCTACAGTACGGCGCACATAGACCTATTTAGAAATGCCTTAACTGGCCTAAGAGTTTGCTCATTTGTGAACGGAAACTTTTGGAAATATAAATTTATCATATGTGATTTATTGGAATAAAACTCCTCTATGAAGTAGCATTATGGTTCTGTGCTCTAAAAGTTTTTCTCTTTCAAAGATGATGCTCATCCAGTAGTGAAACATCGATGATTGTCATCTTGCCTTTTAAATATTTTGCCGTTTTTACAATTTTGACGATCATGTCACCTAATTTATCAACCTGGGTTGTCGTTTTTTACTCATTAATGGCGAATAGAAAATCGAGATCTGTATCCTCTTAAACTTATAAAATATTTCTTCTTATATCATAAACTTTTACTTCTAACACCTGTATTGTTTCATTTGGTCCTCTAAAGGTTAGATTAGCTTAGTTATTCTTTATATCACACCGTTATCTATCACTTACTGCGAGATATAATCTCGCTGTCACACAAAGTATACATTTAACCAAATGGTATTCAGCCGTATCTTTATGAATAGAACACAACGCGTTTAGATAGCTTATACGTTTAATAAATTTAATTTAATGTTTGTGGTATTTTCAAGTCTATTATGTAATTTGATTTAAAAGTTATGCGAACGTGTGCCGAGTTTATTTATATATGTTGCAACAAGATCTGGAGTTTATTTGCTGCTTTGACCTTACTGATTTACCTTTGTGTCGCTTATATTTAACAAATTGCTTCTTGCTGCTTTATTTTAAATGCTTGATGATTTGAAGAAATCTACGTTTTAAAAGGAAATGGAAATTCGTTCATTACAATCTAAGGATCAACGAAAGTATTGCAAAACGACAACAACCCCAGAAGAAGAAGACTATCATTTTTAAACAATAACAATTATCTACGCGAAATCCGTTGTGCACTTTTGTTTCTTTTTTAATTTATAATTTTTTGTTACATAATTCTACAGAAGCTAATTTAGATTAGTCACATTATAATATTCTATTATATATATCTGATCTTTCGTTTACATAATAGACTTAAGATAAAATATAATATACCTTATACATATAAAGTTTTCTTATTGTACTTTAGACACTCGTGTATTAAGTCCGTGTAAAATCATTTTAATATTTCTTTCACCTTCATCATGATCTATTAGAATAAACTTTATGATTTTATTTATATACCGATAACAATTAAGTTTAAGTCTAATGTTGTCATCTGTACCTGAACCACTTAAAAGTAACTTCAAATATTTCTTTTAATTAAACATTTCTTTAGGTTGCAGTTATTTTAAAAGTATCTTCCATGTCTCGACTTAAATTTCATTACTCTCAGGAATTTGTATAGATGTCTATATTTCGAAGAAAAGGTTAATATGATATAAAAATGCGGACTTCAATATACGTAGCATCGCACGACCGTGTTACGGATTCCAAAGGTTTTACAAAAACTGGTGGGATTATAAAACGATATTCATGTGAAAGTAATTCTTATCGCTGTTGAAATAACGTTCAAAACAGAATGAACTGTACATTTCCTTTCAAAGATGCAACTTGCTATTTGCTAGTCCATTAAAGCTTTCTCTCTCCTATCAATAGATATATCTCTCGCTATACGGATAGTATTAAAAAAAACGGTGGCTCGGAATAGATACATCACTAATAAATCATAGAGCTGTCAATCAATTGCATCAATATGGCCTGAGAATCGAGTAATGTTCCAGTATTAACTTAGTTGTATTGGACCTGCAATTAGATATAGAGATAGCCGAGTATTCTTATACTTAAAATGGCGTGTTTTCATTATTTTTTTTAGAAAATGAATATTGGTCTTTTTAGTACAAAAGAAATGAGGGCATAAGAAAAGTTATTAATTACATCCTTATGCTTTGGAGAGCATATTAAGCTTTTAGTCTGACCTTCTATAGTTCTAATTATCGACGATACTGTTTGTCATTTATCAGACTTTGACTTTTTATCAGACATTACGAAAAGAGTCATTTTACAAGATTAGCTCACCTACGTAGTCTTGATCCCGTGGGAATATGAGGATCTCCGTATTAACTTACCATCTACATTACGAAAAGAATCACTTTGCTTAGTAAATCGCAAATAATTTTAAAGATTTGTTGATGAATGAGTTAGAGAATGAATGAATGTGTGAGTGAGTGATTAATTGATTGAATGAGAGAGTTTAACGGTTTAAAACAATCGTAGGTTGGGTGATTTCAAAGTCTACAACGGATAAGTTAGAAACAATTTTAGTGTTTTATAAATATATGTATATAATTTCTTACTTCATCATCACAGTATTGAAAGTGAGTCATTTTGTTTGTTATGCTTTCAAGCTTAACGTGTTAAATGGATTAAGATGAATTTTGGTATTAAAACAGACTGATAGAAGATGCAAAGGACGGTTTTATGCTAGTTTCTAAAAACTTATAGGTATTAAGTTGCGAAAAACTTATAGGATAAGTTCAGCAATCACAGTCGTCGTGGAAACGACGACTAAACAAATAGCGTTAAACCGGATGTGGTGCATGTAAACGTTTCACTGATATGATTACAAAGACCTCAGCATAATAAAAAAATATAGTAGTTTAATAGCAATCCACAAATAAAATAATAATGATCGCTAACTTATAAATAGATTATGGAAATGATATTAAATTAAAAATGGATGAAATGGGTTTTGAGGATAATATAGAGGAAAGTAGAAGCATTAAAACAGTCCATTTAAAGAATGCTATAATTTGTATGCAACCGCAAAATCTCGTTTAAAAGCTAGATATATAAAACATACAGACAGTCTTATTGTAATTTACAAATGAAATACTAATTTCATGCTTATTTATGTTTCATGGGATCAACAGCCCGGAATCCGTGGCCGAGGGTAATCTGAAAATAAAAAAAACACTTGTATATTTTTTGGTGCGCGCGAAATCGTTGCGAATTTCTCGATGCTGTACGTGTATTCGTTTCTTAGTTTTTTACTGGATTTAAAGATTGGTTTCATTATTTTTTCCACAACCGGGTCGCAGTTTTTCTATCGCCACTTTATTTATAGGTGATTCGTTGGTGTAAAGTAAATTATTTCTTGTTCGAAAAACAATAAGAGCGTTCACCGCGCGATTTTCACCAAGGTCCGTAGAAAAAGCATTTAATCGCTTAACGGTAACTTGTTACCAGCACAGTGATAGTTATGACGGTTATTGGCCTGGCTTGAAGCCACCAGAGTTACCAAAAGTGGATAAAAAGACCTATAATAGATCATTGAATCGGCCGATTATCTCAAAAGCTGGCATACTTCTTTCGAGGTGTCAAGATATTCCTTGGGGATTACAGCAGATATTTAGTATGTGTTTTAGGGAAAAAACGGCAAGTTAACTCACTAATTCTAGATCAATATAATGAAAATGTAAACAATCAGTTTAATTTTGTTAAGTTCGTACCTTATCTAATGAATCATATATGATACATTGGTTAGATTTTAGTTTTTTATTTAGTTTTTATACTATTTTTACAGGATAGCTTATTTTATTTTTATTAACGTTAAAACACAGACTTTTGTTAGATTATGTGTATAGAAAAACATAATTTTATAAATAGAATAAGAAATATATTAATAATAGTAATAATATAGGATATAAATAAAGAACGCTTACTCGTTGCTTAGGAAACGTTTGCCAGCCGTATTAGACATATATTTGAGAGGAGAGTGAATGCAGGGAATATGGTAAATGGTGTCCTGCGTGCCTTTATGAATAGCCAGATGATGTTTCAAAGGACTAGACTGGCTGTGCATGCTGAAGTGTNTAAAATTGAGAAAGGTATGCTAAGATAGTTTGGGCATGTAGAGAGAATGAATGAAAGGAGAATGACGAAAAGGGAAGACCAAGGCGAACATTACTGGATCAAATCCAGGACATTTTAATTAAGAGCGAAGTCAAGAGTACTCTAAACCGACGAGCTTGTATGAAAGATATAATGAGAATGAAAGAAGCGAAGGAGATATGCAAGGATCGTGGCAAGTGGAAGGATGTTGTCTCTGCCTACCCCTATGGGAATGAGGCGTGATTCTATTTACGTATGTATGTATGATTCCTTGCTTCCGATAATTTCCGGCATTTTAAAGCAAAAAGTGCTGACTTGCGCCTTTAAATATTACTATTTACATAAATTTAACAATAGTAATTATAGGGACATAAAGGGAATGTAACTCTAATGCGCTAATATTTTGAGGTCAGGGAAACTGTATAAAAGCTCTTATCTCAGGAACTACTGGTTCAAATTGACTTATTATTTTGCAGCTAAATATCTCAATTATCTAGGAAAGCTATCAACTACAAAAAATCACGTTGGAAAGCGAAGAAATAAGTAAAATTATTTAGAGTTTCCATTGTATGCTATGTCTACATTGCCTCATTGGTCTAGTGGTTAGCATGTTCGACTACAGACATGAGGTCCTGGGTTCGAGTCCCAGGTCGGGCCAATTCAAAAACCAATATTGAGTTTTCTATTAAGATTTTCTCAATATTTGCCCGAAGTTGGGAAGTTGGCGGTGTGATCCACCCCCGTGCCTCGGAGAGCACGTTAAGCCGTCGGTCCTGCGCCTGATCTCTCTCCGGTCGTGTCGGATTCCCGTCACATCGGACTATGAGAGTGAAGGAATAGAGAGTGCACTTGTGTACTATGCCTGCCAATCCGCAGTGGAGCAGCGTGGTGGGTCTATGCTCTAAAAACCCTCGCTCCTTGGAGTGAGGAGGCCTGTGCCCAGCACTGGGAAATTAAAGGGCTGCTACTTACTTACTTACTTTATTGTATGCTATGTATAAATGGCTAAAGTTTCGTAACAATCATCTAAAACGAAATTATTTCCCTTAAAATTTATAAAAATAAGTCCGGGATGGCAAATATCTGTTCTTTAAGGTTGACGCAATTTAAACTTTTTCATAATTTTCTAATTTGCTCCCCCTCTCTCTCTATTCAATATAAATTCACACACCGTGTCCATAATTTGCGTTAAAACTTACCATTTACAAGTGCAATAAATCGAATTAGCACTAAACTATTTGGTTTGTTTGCAACAAATAATTTTATTAGCCTTTCATCTTATAAGGCAAGCCGATAAGGCTAAAAGCAAACCGTATCTTGTACATAAAACATTTGAGATATACAAGTGAAATTTATCAATTGCGAGCAGTTGTTCCGAGTGATTTTTTGACAGCGGTATTTCCACTGAACGTGTCTGAAATTGCTCAATATAAAGCATTTAATTCGTTAACTATACTTGCCTTTATTTTCAGTTTCAATACGCTTGGAAATTCCCGTTCTTATGATTTTTATTGAACTAAAAAGCTGCTTAAGTTATGCTTTAAAAATTTAGCTAATTTAGTAGTAAATGTCTCCTAAAATGGGACGAATCGGTTAAGAGATACGCTGATATATACAGATTTAAGTAATTATAGTAAATATCCTGTAAAAGATGATGATGGTTGCGCTAATCGGCGCGGACCTCTCACTGGACAGCGTTGTAGGCGCGATGCTCTCGAGTGAGAGGTGCTGGGCGGGAGTGGCATTCTTCTGTGAGACGATCATCTCAATGAAGGAGGCGCACGAACGATAGAGGGAGATTGCAATGGATGCTCCCTCATACCGGGCCTCGGCCCTTTGACGGCCTCGCTGGCGCAGTGGTGCGAGTATTCGCTTTGCTAGCGGAGGTCCCGGGTTCGATCCCCGGTAGGACGGATTTAGTAAATTGTATTTTCTAATTTGTCTGAGTCTGGACTGGTGGAAGGCTTCGACCGTGGCTAGTTACCACCCTACCAGCAAAAACGTACCGCCAAACAAAGATATTTGTGTTCCGGTACGATGCTGTGTAGAAACCGTAAGGGGTATATTGCCTCTTAACAGATTAGCGCGCTTCCATCTTAGACTGTATCATCACTTACCATCAGGTGAGATCACAGTCAAGCGCTAATCTGTCAGCAATAAANGCTGGGCGGGAGTGGCATTCTTCTGTGAGACGATCATCTCACTGAAGGAGGCCCACGAACGAGAGAGGGAGATTGCAATGGATGCTCCCTCATACCGCCGGAGGAGGCGGGCTACAAGGCAGCGTTTGTAAGCGTAAGTCCGTCCATCGTCGAGAATCCTCAGTCGGATTCATTCGGGGCACCAGGGATGAATGCGAAAGTTGAACCCCTGGTGCTTCATTCATGGATGAAGAGGGTTCCGCTGGGTTTTAGTGGGTATTGCGAGGTCTGCTTGTTCGCCGAGTCCCATACTCCTGACACACGCTCGAGGTCAGTGCATAAAAGCGAGCGAGAAAAAAAAATAAGATAACGTTAGTACTTAATGATATAAATAATAAAAACAATGAAAATAGAGAAATAAATGATGCACAATAATGCAATTTAGATAAACCACCACATAAAAATACGAACAAATAAATGGTTAGACTTAGATAATACTACTTAGATAAAAGATAAACCTTAATCTCACTCGCTTTTATGTATATTATGTAGAATTTGGAATTGAAACAGTGGAGTTTATTTAAAAACCGACAAATACTTAGATGTTATAAAAGATAAACTTCCCTGTATCGTAAATATTCCGGTAAATTCATAAAAAACCAAATGAATTTTCATGTTATTTCCTTGCAATAGATAGAGTGATTCTGGGCAAAGGTTTATATGTATAATTTGCTAATATTTTATGCAAATTAGTTGAAATTTAACGATAATATTTAGAAGTATTAAGCAGTCTTTGATCGAAAACGCTGCCTCATCCTTTAGGGCTTGAGATTTAAAAAAAGAAATATAGGATATGATAGGATAACTCCTCTTTCATATATCTACAAAAAAATGCTTGGTAACATATATCTATCTTTTAAGGAAGACTTACTATATACCACTACTGGAATATATTGTAGAAGACGTTGACAATATTCTAGTAGTATATAAAAGTAAGAAGAATATAAAAATTTCTTATCAGAGAAGATAATAATGCCTATAAGGGAAAGATCTGATGGTAATTAGAGGAAAAATGGAGCCTATTAATTTGAATTCTCTCACAAAGGGCCCATTAGTGCGAAATCTCAACAAGTGCTTACCATAAATTGAATGGGAATCTAGGCCAACCGTCAGGTGCTGCAACGATGAATGTAGCCAATTTGTACTGTTCCAAACCTATATTTGTGTAAATATTGGGTTTTCTAAATTGACAGTGTGCTTTCGAGGATCTTTGTAAAATTACATAAAATTTCTGCTACAAATCCTCGTGATAATATCCGCATAGTTCCTGATCTATCCAAATCAAATCAAATCAAAAATATCTTTATTCAAGTAGGCATATTACAGCACTTTTGAATCGTCAAATGATATTTTTTTTCCACACTCTGATTCTAATATACGTACGAGGGTTCCTTCGCGCCCTGATCCGAGAAGAACCCACAACAAACTCAGTCGGCTATTTTTTTTTGTTACCATCATCATTACAATATCATATTAGTTTACTGTATTTTAATTAAAATTAGAGCAATTCGTTCACTCCCAGGCGTTTCTATCGTTAAGTCCTCATCATCGACATTGCGGGTGTCATCTCTTTGCTAAATTTTAAGTCAATTTGTAATAGTTATCAGGACCAGTAATGAGTAAGCGAGAGTGTAATAGCCTAAAACCATCTCTGCACTATTAGATTTCTAATGAAACCGCTGAAACCTAATGAAACTTGAAATGGTAGATCGTTTGGATAGCTTAATGAGAGTTTAGTATTCTGAAGAAGAAGAAGAAGATGATTTCCAAGTCTAAATTGACATAAATAAAAACAATTTTTGTATAAAATTTGAAGGGACTTTCGTTAATTCGCCATCATAAGTTTGTTTGTTATCTTTGAAAACTTGATGTCTGGTTTTATTGTATATAGAACTGAACTTTAGTTGTGTTATTAACTCATTTATGTTGTTTGTTAACTATAGTTCATTGTGACAATGATAAAATCATAAATAATTAAATTCTATCACTACTAGCCCTAACTAACTGCCTCATTGGTCTAGTGGTTAGCATGTTCGACTACAAACATGAGGTCCTGGGTTCGAGTCCCGGGTCGGGCCAATTCGAAATAGATATTGAGTTTTCTATTAAGATTTTCTCAATATTTGCCCGAAGTTGGGAAGTTGGCAGTGTGATCCACCCCCGTGCCTCGGAGAGCACGTTAAGCCGTCGGTCCTGCGCCTGATCTCTCTCCGGTCACATCGGACTATGAGAGTGAAGGAATAGAGAGTGCACTTGTGTACTATGCCTGCCAATCCGCAGTGAAGCAGCATGCTCTAACCCTCCCTCCTAGGAGTGAGGAGGTCTGTACCCAGCAGTGGGACGTTAATGGGCTGCCTCATTGGTCTAGTGGTTACCATGTCCGACTACAGACATGAGATCCTGGGTTCTAGTCCCAGGTCGGGCAAATTCAAAATAGATATTGACTTTTCAATTAAGATTTTCTTAATATTTGCCCGAAGTTGGCGGTGTGATCCACCCCAATACCTCGGAGAGCACGTTAAGCCGTCGGCCCTGCGCCTGATCTCTCTCCGGTCTTGTCGGATTGCCATCACGTCGGTCTACGAGAGTGAAGGAATAGAGAGTACACTTGTGTGCTATGCCTGCCAATCCGCAGTGGAGCAGCGTGGTGTGTCTATGCTCTATGAGTGTCTCTCTCGTATGAGTGAGGAGGCCTGTGCCCAGCAGTGGGACGGGCTGCTACTTACTTTACTACTAGGCTAGGACAGCAATTCGACTAATTACCAAAACGACTGATTGTTTTAAGCAGAGCTACGTTTTTTATAGCAAATATATCGCTGACTGATCATTGGCATCTGTTTCAGTCGATAGTTGCAGGTCAGCGTTATTGATATGGATTTTAGGGATGTAACAGTTCACCTTGGTCTTCCCCTTCCAGCTTTCCCATGCATTCTTGACTAATAAATCCTTTTTATTAGTCTCCTTTCATTCATTCTCTCTACGTGCCCAAACCATCTAATATCTAAAACATCTAACATTACAGTAGCTTATTTAAAATTATTTTCAAGCAAGCAAATCTAACACAAAACCACAGTGTCTTAGGTCTTAAATATCTCGATATACTTGCATTTTAAACAGTCTTTTACAGATAATTGGCAACATTGCAACCATGTTGACTTTAGCAGGCCCAAGCCCTCCAATCAATTCAGTTGGCAAACATCTGATAATTGCCATATCGATAAAATTATAGACTTATCTAAATGAATATTAATTTTACGTGCAACATTAATTGGCTGAACTTCCTGTTACTATGTTTATACAAGCAAACACATTATTTATTATGTAATCTGTTACACAATTAGTTTACATTGCACTGACAAAGCTACTTCTAATCTAGTAAAGCGTCAGAGAGTTCCTGACTGAATTTTGGATCTGTTTACACAAGTTATATAAAATTAAAGTAAATTCTCTCTTAATATCATAGATAGAGAGGGGACTTATCATAGAACCTTTATTTTAAGTCATTTCTAGTGTATAATTCAGGGTAAAAATGCCTACAACATCAGTTATGGGATTTCTAAAGCTGACGCTATAGTTACTGATGTAATACCAAAGGTAAGTTCAAACCTGTAGGATAAACGGGACAAAAACTATGACTTTGTTATTCAATAATAATGTAGTTTCATGTAATTGAAAGAATTTTTAAAAGTTATATCCGTAGTTTATCGGAAATCATCAAATATTTACTATTAATTTAGTATTCAAGCATTTCCCGAGGTTATGTTTATATCAATATTATAAAGCTGAAGTGTATGTTTATTTGTTTGGTCTACTGGCTCCAATTGAAAAAAATATTAACCAGCTGGATGGTACATTAATCGAGGAAGGCTTTGGATTGTATAACATTACTTTACGAAAAATAAGAAAGGAGCAAATATGAAAAATGTATAAAAACAGGTAAAATTCCCTATAAGAGCTTTCATCGCTTACCTAGTCTAAACGGTATAGTTAGCACAAAAACCATATTAGACGAAATTATTTATTTAAACATATTTAAATAAAAGTCTAAGATAGTGTATCTCTATCTTTTAAGATTGACTCGCTGTAACCTTTTTTATGGTAACGAAATTTGTTCCCTTTTTAAATAGTTATTTCTTTCATATGACGAGCTTTAAAACTAACTTTTATAGTGGTTTAGAGCTTAATTTACAAGAATATTATGTTTGTACACCTAAAAATACATTACCGTTATAACATCAAAGGACAAATGCTGATTTATGGATTAAATTGCGTTCCTAAACTGATGCCATATAGAGAGAACTTTAACCGAGTTCGACAGTACATCTAATTTTAAATATACAAACAAATAACGGAGAAAATAGCTTTATTTGTTCAAGATAACTTTAATCGCATATTTAGAGGGCATAAAGTTAAATTTTATCACTGTATTTATCATTGCGATAAGTCGAAAGTTTCGCAAAGCATTAGAGCTTTACTTGAAATAAGCAATGAAGTGTTAAGGAGTGATTACCGCGACAATATTTTGATGTCGGCAATTAATCTGCTACTGGTTGTCGTTAAACCAGTTTACAGTCTAACGATGTTAGATACCTCGCTGTATAAACAGACAGACAGACAATTAGAGGCACTCATTTCAAAAACAAAATCCATTTATTTCTGCTCAAGTAGGCTCAATTTTAAACAACATTAGTCCGTTACTTGATCACAAATTTGCGGATGGTTACGAAAGGTGATTTAACTGAGAAGAAATCAGATAGAAACTCAGAAGTTACTCTTTCATGTTAAGAAGAATTTACGTTATTTAGTCTAAATTGTATATATAACAATTGAACTTCTATATTTAACTGGAATTAAGTTCAACGAAATTCTTTAACATTGTACACTTGTATGAAACCTTTGAAGCTTTTATGTGAGCTTTCAACAGTATAATAAAAGAATATTTGAAAAGGCTTTCGAATGAGGCAGTGTATGTTTCCCAACTTATCCGTGTAAATCCTCAGTCGGGATAATTCAGGACGTCAGAGAATACGCAATTTGATTCCCTGGTGCCTCATTCATGGATGAAGAGCATTTCGCAGAGTTGTAGTGGATATTGCGAGGTTGTTTCCATCATTTCATCCCTCAGTCTTGACCGGTCGTCAGTCGAGGTTAGTCAAATGTGAAACTGAACAAGATATACTCGTATACCTATACTAGCCGTTTCAGCGACTTTTTCCACGTGGAATAGGGTTTTTGGGTAGAAAAATTAAAAATTTAGGCTTATTATTTTAGAAATGAGTTTATTTATAGTGTTTCACTGTAAAGAGTTTTTTGAGGCCTTTAACTATATGTGTCCTATATTTCATTAAAGTAAAAGTAAGTAAGTAGCAGCCCATTGACGTTCCATTGCTGGGCACAGGCCTCCTCACTCACAGGAGAGAGGGTTTTTAGAGCATAGACCCACCACGCTGCTTCACTGCGGATTGGCAGGCAAAGTACACAAGTGCATTCTCTATTTCTTCACTCTTCACACGACCGGTGAGAGATCAGGCGCAGGACCGACGGCTTAACGTGCTCTCCGAGGCACAGGGATGGAGCACACCGCCATCTTAATAAAAAGCAAAATGTTGATTTTTGAATTGACCCGACCCGGGACTCGAACCCAGGACCTCATGTCTGTAGTCGAACATGCTAACCACTAGACCAATGAGGCAGTTATTATTTCTTTTAATCGGTTCAGTTTGTTATTCTCTAGACTATCTGTGTAAATCGCTTCTGTAATTTTAACATGAAAGCACGACAGACATAGTTAATATCGCATTTATAATATTAGTAAGGATAGGGAGAATGGTAACTAATAATAGACAGTAAAAAATAAACCATCCCATACAAATAAGCCTGAATATCTAATGAATAAACACTTGATTATGAAAGCTGGTTTTACTAAGACGAGACGGACAAGAAGTGTATATTTTTTTTAATAAATTCACATGTTCATAGAACTGGCTTCGGATTCATGCATTTTTATCGCTACTGTAATCGTCTACAGTCTTATAAACTTTGTATTTATTTCTTGCTTACAACTTAGCCCTTTTCTGTGATCTCACCTGTTGGTAAGTGACGATACAGTCTAAAATGGTAACGATATTTCCTTTTTTTGTCGATTACCAGTCAAGAGTGTGGGACATGGCGATAGAAGGTCTCGCAATACCCAATAAAACCCAGCGGAACCCTCTTCATCTATTAGTGAGGCACCAGGTGTTCAGCTTTCGCATTCCGGATGAGTCTGACGGAGGATTCCGGGAGGCGGGAGGAGATGCGCAAACATGCACCGCCTTGTACTCCGCCCCCTTCGGCAGTGAGGGGGAGCATCCACTGCATTCCCCTTCCCTCTCTCTCATGAGCTTCCTACAGCCAGACTGCCGTCTCGCAAAAGGCCACTGCTGCACAATGCTCCCCAACGAGAGGACGCCGCCTATCTAGAATTGTTCCAGGGATGTTCAGATTTCCTCACCACCAAAACACACACAGGTTTTACAAAGACATCTTAGTGGTGCCTTCCCAGGATTCATACCCAAGAATCCACTTATCTATCCGTTGGGCTACTATACCGTAACATTGCATCACGCCTCATTCCCATAGGGGTAGGCAGAGACCACGTCCTTCCACTTGCCACGATCCTTGCATGTCTCCTTTGCTTCTTTCATTCTCATTAAACCTTTAATACAAGTTCATCTGTTTAGAGTACTCTTGACCTGAAACTTATTTAAAATGTCCTGGATTTGGTCCAGGAACGATCGCCTTGGTCTTCCCCTTCCAACTTCGCATTCACTCTTTACTCATAAATCCTTTTTGTCCGTCTCCTTTTATTCATTCATTCCATTACTATATTATATTTATATTATAATGGTATAAATATACACCATTGCAAGTGCAATTTATAGTCAACTAGATTAAGATAGATACATTGCGTCCGTTTTACGTAACCATAGACGTTAGGACATATTTACTTATTTTGTTTATATATATATCAACTGCTTAGGGTTTGCAAAACATAAAGCAATTGGCATTATATAAGAATTTAATTTATTAGGGATTAGAATACCAAAGGATATATTGGCAAAGCGCCTATTTCCATGAGGAATCACACGTTTCAATTTTCGAAAGAAGTCGTATCTCTAGGCTGATATCATTCAAAACGGCTGAAATGATACCATGGATTTAATCATGCTGATTTATTGATGAGATCATGGTCTCAAGCTGGTGTTATACAGAGCAAGCTTTGGCATTAATTTTAATGCTTTTAGAGCTATATATTAGATCCTGGAATACAAAAGGTAATTATATTTTTACAGACGTCAAGACAGATTGGTGAAATGATACAATGGATTTAATCATGCTGATTTATTGATGAAATCGTGGTCTCAAGCTGGTGTCATACAGAGCAAACTTTGGCATGAATTTTTATGCTTTTAGAGCTATATATTAGAGCCTGGAATACAAAAGGTAATTATATTTTTACAGACATCAAGATAGATTGGTGAAATGATATAATGGATTTAATTTAATGCTTATTTATTGATGAAATCATAGTCTCAAGCTGGTGTCATACAGAGCAAGCTTTGGCAAGAATTTTCATGCTTTTAGAGCCTGGAATGCAAAAGGCAATTATAATTTTACAGACGTCAATTGAGACCTGTTTAATAAGAATATGGAATTAATCATACTGATTTAACGATAAAATCATGCACTCAAACTGATATCATACAGAGAAGGCTTTGGCATGTACTTTTATGCTTCTATAGCTATCTTTTAGAGTTTGCAATACAAAAGGTAATTATATTTAAACAGACGTCCAGACAGATTGGTCAAATAATGAAAAAAAGAATAAATCATGCTCATTTATTGATGAAATCATGATCTGAAGCTGATATCATACATTGCAAACTTTGCCTTTAAATTTAATGCTTTTATAGCTACCTATAAGATAGATTGGCAAAATATCCATTCCACTTCATGCCGAAGTAAAATGAAAAACAAGTATTGTAAAAACAATTATAGTTAACTTCTACGATACGAACTTCTTGAATTAATTATGTAGGAAGAAACCTTCAAACTGTTTACGTGAATTTTGAATTCATGACGTTGTTTATTCTTTCCAAAATGTTATTAATATTTTTAGAGTCGCTCACTAATTTGCAGATTAAGTAATACTATTCTCATATTCTTCATTATTAACTTAAAACATAATACTAACGTTGATACAAACTAAGAACTGTCACTAGACGAATGTTGCTTCATTCCCCTGTGCTACCCATCTTATACCAAACGCCCCACTCAAAAATAATAAGTCCACCAATCACAGTCGTCGTGTAAACGACGATTTCTTAAATTTGAGAACTTCGGGACTGGGTTAAACCGGTAAACGTTTCACTGATATAATTAAAAAGACTTCAGCATAATAAACAAATATAGTCATTTAATATCAAACCACAATTGAAACAATCATGATCGCTTATAATATTCTACACTTTTAATAAAATGTAATAGAACTTGAATGGATGAATTAATAAGTATTTTATTATGAATTAAAATGTTAACATGGTTCTCATATAAGTATTTATATATGGTTAAGTAATAGTAGAAATTAAGTAATATTTATTGCAATGTAGTTGTTGGAAACCCTATTTTCAGAAACACGTTGAGTTTATTAGACTGGGACTTATCAAAAGTTTCCAATAAACATGTCTCATTTCTAAGTTAACCAGAATTCAATTTATGTTTAAATCGGAACAGGATTATCTAGTTATTTTCCTAGTTTTTATAATGAAAATTAAACCGCTCTAATAATCGTTATCGAGAGGTTTTTCTTAACCGATTTCTTAACGCACGTACTACGAATTTGTGGTATACGGGAGAAGTAATCACAGCTTTTTCATAGATCGATACAAAAAGTATTATAGCTCTTTATGCGATAAAAAGATCTAAATGAAAATATCGTATAAATCAACTGAGATATTATTTTATACTTAAGTTATTTTGATGGCTTATTTGACGACTCTAATTCATTTTCCAACGGAGAAAATTTAGGACATAGCGTTTTCTAATTTGTCTAAGTACGAACTGTTAGAAATCTTCGGTGGTGGCTAATGAAATGAGCTTTTTCAAATTTAGGACACATTTGCTCTCACACTTTTTCTTCTTTTATGTAACTTTAAAAGCTCATGTAAGTTACAAATGTAAACTAACAAGGGTTCCAAGTCCTGTTCTTATTAGACCTCGCTACAAACTCATTCGGGTATCCTTTTTCATTATCATCCTCACGATATTATCCCAGTTACAACAATTCATATACTCCCACGCTTTTTCATGGTGTATGTAATTTTAAAAGCTCATGTAACATGCAAATGTAAAATAACCAGGGCTACCTTACGTTCTGTTTTAAGAAGAACCCACTACAAACTCAGTACAGTATCCTTTTTAATCGTCTTCCCTACAATATTATCTAAGTTAAAAGAACGCATTTGTTCTCACACCTTTTCATCGATTATGTGACTTTAAAAGCTCCTGTAACTTGCCAATGTTAAATGACGAGGATTCCTTTAAGGCCTTGTCTAAGAAGAACTCACTACAATCTCAGTATAGTATCCTTTTTAATCGTCTTCCCTACAATATTATCTAAGTTAAAAGAATGCATTTGCTCCCACGCCTTTTCTTAGTTTATGTAACTTTAAAAGCTCATGTAACTTAGCGTTAAATAGATTTCACTGTACGCAAGTGTACGCAGACAAAGTCGCGAGGGTTATCTAGTATCACCATTCAATCATAGCTGTAACAAAGCACCCTTACATCGTTCCCAAGACGAGATACAACGACAGTTCATTCCCAGACAACGTGGTTTAATGCTAATTAACTCGTTATGCCGTCCCCTGTTAGTGTCGATAGCGCGTTGTGACGATGTTATCTCGAAATAATGACATAATGGGACAGACGGACATACCGAGACATGACACGACTATAATTGGAGGTAATTCTGCAAACTAGATGCAGCTTGAAAAAATATGTAGTCGAGATTTTTTGATAAGGGTACTTAATCGCCTCGCTTTTATGTTATTTGATCTTTTGTACACATATCTTTATTACAACCGATGGCTTCAAGTGCTCTCCGGGGCACAGGGGTGGCGCCAATCACCAACTTCTCAACTTCGGGCAAATATTGAGGAAATCTTAATAGAAAAGACCCGAGATACGAAACCAGAACCTCATGCTAACCACTAGACCAATGAGGCAGTTCGATTATTCAATAAATTAGATAATAAGCTATTATAGGGCAAACCAACGTTTGCCGGGTCGTCGTCGCTTGAACCGATGGACGTCCACAGCTGGACATAGTTCTCATGAAATGAGAAATACCCACAAGGCCTGATCTTGTGCCGCCTGGCTTCAGCGGCTACCGGCGACCCTCTTTATGTCATCGGTCCACCTTGTGGGGGGGTCTACCAACACTGCGCCGCCCGGTGCGAGGCGCCACTCCAACACCTTCGGGCCTCAACGTCCATCAGTCCATCGGGCTATGTGCCCCGCCCCAATTGCCACTTCAGGTTCGCAATTCGTAAGGCTATGTCGGTGACTTTAGTTCTGCTACGGATCTCTCTAATTTCTGATTTTATCACGTAGAGAAACTCCAAGCATAGCCCTTTCCATCGCACGCTGTGTGGCTCTGAACTTTCGTATAAGGCTCATAGTCAGCGACCACGTTTCGGAGCCGTAGGTCATCACTGTTTTGCCCTATAGTAGCTTATTATCTAATTTATTGAAAAATCAAATTTGCCTCATTGGTCTAGTGGTTAGCATGACGTTCTGGTTTCGATTCCCGGGTATTTTCTATTAAGATTTCCTCAATATTTGCCCGAAGTTGTGAAGTTGGTGATTGACGCCACCCTTGAGCCCGGGAGAGCACGTTAAGCCGTCGGTCCTACGCCTGATCTATCTCCAATCGTCTCGGATTCCCGTCACATTGGACCATGAGAGTGTGCACAATGCACTTGTGTACTTTGCCTGTCAATACGTAGTGGAACAGAGTGGTGGGTTTAACCTCAAGAGTCAAATAACAAGATAAATAAATTTATACTTGAAGGATTGATTTAACTAAAATATTTATTTATATACAACATTGATAATTTTTAACTGATTACAATATTCCTGTTAAATTTTTCACTTAATAAATTAATTTATATTTATAAAAAAAGTAAGTAAGTAGCAGCCCATTAACGTCCCACAACTGGGTTAAGGCCTCCTCACTCCGAGGAGCGAGGGTTTTTAAAGCATAGACCCACCAGGGTTAGCAGACATAGTACACAAGTACACTCTCTGTTCCTTCACTCTCATAGTCCGATGTTAAGAGAATCCGACACGACCAGAGAGAGATCAGGCGCAGGACTGACGGCTTAACATGCTCTTCGAGGCACGGGGGTGGAGCAAACCGCCAACTTCCCGACTTCGGGCAAATATTGAGAAAATCTTAATAGAAAACTCAATATTAATTTTTGAATTGGCCCCAACTGGGATTTGAACCCAGGACCTCATGTCTGTAGTCGAACACGCTAACCACTAGACCAATGAGGCAGTTTATATTTGTGTAATGTGTTAATCTCAAGTGTTAAACAAGTTACAAAATGTGCATATTTGAATTTGTGTGAATGAATGAACTAAAATATTTATAAATTGTACAACATTGGTAA
This sequence comes from Elymnias hypermnestra, assembly GCA_015832385.1. Taxonomy (NCBI): domain Eukaryota; kingdom Metazoa; phylum Arthropoda; class Insecta; order Lepidoptera; family Nymphalidae; genus Elymnias; species Elymnias hypermnestra. The sequence continues at coordinate 497,176 of JACTOM010000029.1, forward strand.
CTTCTACGTGATTACTATTCATCTGTTAAATTTTTTCTAAAGCTAAAAAAAATTACGTTGTAAAATAATTTCTTTGAAAATTTTCAAAACGTAAAAAGGTAGAGTGTGAACTAATAGATGAAATTGAAACAAGGTATACATGACAGAGATTTATGTGGTTTCTCCCTGGAAAAGTGTACAAAGGGCACATCATAACTAGATATTTAATTGTGCTATAATAAAATAAGTTTTACATTGGAGTAAATGTAACTATATTTGAAGATTTAAAAGCTCCGTAAAAGCTTACTTGAATATAGAAATGTTTTATTTAATTTAATGCATAAGGAGTCAAGAGTAAGATCCTAATTTTGTATAATAACTATATAATTATAAAATAGGTGACATAGTTCGTTAAATGGGGTGATGTAATAATAAAAATTTTAAAAAGTAAAGCTCCTATTAAGGTATTAAAGAGCAACTATATATCTATTACTATATGATGGTGACCTACGATTTTGAGACGTGGTCGCTGACTATGGGCTTCATGCGGAAGCTCAGAGTCACTCAGCGTGCGATGGAGAGGGCTATGCTTGGAGTTTCTCTAAGTGATTGAATCAGAAATAAAGAGATTCGTAGTAAAACCAGAGTCACCAACACAGTCCTACGAATCGCGAACCTGAAGTGGCAATGGGCGGAGCATATAGTCCGAAGGACCGATGGACCGAAGGGTGGCCGAAGGTGCTGGAGTGGCGACCCCCCAAAAGGTGGACCGATGATATCAAGAGGGTCGCCGGTAGCCACTGGAGCCAGGCGGTGCAAGATCGGGCCTTGTGGACATCATTACGTGACACCTGTGTCCAGCAGTGGACGTCCATCGCTTGAAGCGACGAAGACGAAGTTATATCGTCACCTGTCTCTGGATGAAATCATATTAAAGGCCTAATCTGCATATAAAAGGTTACTTAAGTATCTACAACGCAAGTTGGCCGTTTATACGTAGGGGCTATAGATATTTATTCAGTTTATTGCTATATTTTACACATGGCGAGTTCGTTTTTAGTACGCCGACCAGTTGAACATTAAAAAAATTGTACATACATTATTAATGTATAATTCTCGTAATGCATAAAACTTTAGATGCGGTTTTGCTTTATAAAGGTTCATTTTTATAGCTTTAGTAACATTCTTGTGGCCATAAAATCGGCTATTACTTATCATTAAGCAATTTATCTAGATCTCAAAGAGTTACGCAAACTGAGTACATTAAAATACTGGGTAATATAATTTTATGGGAAATTAAGTTAAAAAAAATGTTAAGCCGGCATTTATTGATACTGTGTATGAATAATCATAAATATTATAAGTTTGTAATACATTAGGGTCTCATCACACATTTACGCAACTAAACGCATGGACAAATATATTAATCTATTTCATTTTTTAATAGTACATCTCTTTCATATGATACGATATATTTTTGTATAAAACACTATAGTAGCAGTTTCAAATATTAAATTAAAAGAAACGAAGTAGGCTGTATTTCATGGGATAGATAGATAGATTTTGACACTTCTTCACATATAAGCAAACAACTATATCATGATATTCATGTAACTAACTTGATATTTCAGCAAAATCAAAAACAATTAAAAAGTCAAAAATATACAGAATAGTAGTTGCGTAACCGAAAACCCTGGATCCTAGGAAAAAGCTTTCAGAACATCATATTTTTTTTTTTAAGTTTTTATAAATACGCATATTTTTTTTTGACACAACAAGATATAATACAGCCAAGTCGATTCTGAAAAGATAACTTATACAATGAATACATTGTTAAACATATGTTTATCAAAATCATTCTTTGACAATCTTTAGATAGATAAGAAAGATAAATAGGTAAATGGCAGCCTTTTAACAACCCACTGCTAGAAATAGGCCTCCCCGCTCGTAGGAAAGACAATAAAGCTATTACACTGCTGTACTGCTAGTAAGTAGATTATTCATCTCCCGGAATTACTCCCAGGATATGCAGGTTTACTGAAGATGTTTTGCTTTACTGAGCAGCACAATGCACAATGATTGGACACACACCCAAGTTTCTTCTTATAAAGAGAAACTTAATGGCATCTGCTCTGGGTTCAACTCACGTCTTGTCTGAATGACGGTCTACACTCTCACTACTTTCTATAAGATTTATTTTTATAATGAGGACCTCATATAACAAATATATAATCCTCGATATGATATTACTAATAAATATAAAATTTTTTGTGATTTTTACAATAAATAAATGTAGAAAGACCCTTGAAACCATCTTAGCCGATAGCATGACCGCCTTTCGTGAAATAGCTCGATAGCATCTAATTACCTAGGTATTTGTGAATGGCTTCAGCTCCATAGAGATAATAAGTAAACGCCATTTATTATAATAATCTCTATATCTATAAAGGTATTATATTAAATGATCTCTCTCCAATCGTCTCGGATTCCCGTCACATTGGACCATGAGAGTGTGCACCATGCACTGTGCCTGCCAATCCGCAGTGGGACAGAGTGGTGGTTTTAACTTCAAGAGTTAAATAACTAAATTTATACTTGAAGAAGTTATTCTTTATATACAACATTGATAATTTTTACCTGATTACAATATTCCTGTTAAATTTTTCACTTAATAAGTCAATTTATATGTGTAAAAAAAAGTAAGTGGCAGCTCATTAACGTCCCACTACTCAGCAGAGGCCTCCTCACTCCGAGGAGCGAGGGTTTTAGAGCATAGACCCACCACGCTGCTCCATTGCGAATTGGTAGGCACAGTACATAAGTGCACTCTCTATTCCTACACTCTCATAGTCCCGTGTGACGGGAATCCGACACGACCGGTGAGAGATCAGGCGCAGGACCGACGGCTTAACGTGCTCTCCGAGGCACGGGGGTGGATCACACCGCCAGCTTCCCAAATTCGGGCAAATATTGAGAAAATCTTAATAGAAAACTCAATATTGATTTTTGAATAGGCCCGAACCGCTACTCGAACCCAGGACCTCATGTCTGTAGTCGAACATGCTAACCACTAGACCAATGAGGCATTCGATTTGACGTATACTTATGCAATAAAGGGGAAAATACCTATGAAACCTCTTATAAAATTACTTCAATGGGTTTAGTAATAATTCCCAGACACACAGACGTACAATTGCAACAAAGCCTTAGAAACACTGGTTTCGAAATCACAAAGAAGTTCTTTCCTTTTACATGTATTTTTAATAGATTTGATAAAAAAACATTACCAAAAGTATATCAGTACTTTTATAAGTATGTAAGCCTAAAATACAGACAAACATACAACTGATGTTTGTATATAATAACGTGCAAATAAATGTTTAAGGGTATGAGCATAAGAAAGCGTTGTTTTGAAATCACAGACAAATTATTTTCTTGTGTTTACATGTACAGAAGTTTTGTATATAATTGAAATACACTATTTAAATTACAGTGGAGCAGCGTGGTGGGTCTATGCTATAAAAACCCTCTATCATAGAGTATATGAGTGAAGAAGCTGTGCCCAGCAGTGGGACGTTACTGGGCTGCTACTTACTTAAGCCTAGAAATAGATACAGATGAAAAATTAGGTTTAACATCATGAAAATGAGCTTTTAACAATAAAAGCTTAAGAAATCGTTGTTTTGAAATCTCAGATAAGTAAGTAAGTAGCAGCCCATTAACGTCCCACTGCTGGGCACAGGCCTCCTCCCTCATATGAGAGAGGGTTTTTAGAGCATATACCCACCACGCTGCTCCACTGCGGATTGGCAGGCATAGTACACAAGTGCACTCTCTATTCCTTCACTCTCATAGTCCGGTGTAACGGAAATCCGACACGACCGGAGAGAGATCAGGCGCAGGACCGACGGCTTAACGTGCTCTCCGAGGCACGGGGGTGGATCACACCGCCAATTTCCCAACTTCGGGCAAATATTGAGAAAATCTTAATAGAAAACTCAATATCGATTTCTAATTGGCCCGACCTGGGACTCGAACCCAGGACCTCATGTCTGTGGTCGAACATGCTAACCACTAGACCAATGAGGCAGTTAAATCTCAGATAAATCACACATTTTCTTTATTTTTATAGATATTTTATCTGTAATAAGATGGTACTTGGTAGGTTTTAAATGCCCATAAGGCTATAAGAACATACAGACACAGTTTTTTTTACTAACTTGCTTCATATACGAGTCTAAGTTTAATAAACCGTTGTTTCGAAATGTTTAATAATGAAATTAATCCTAATACAGTAAAATTCTTAACACTATAACAAGCAAAACAATATTGAATTCTAGCCTTTTACAACAACACCATATATAAACATATGTAACATACATATTTTATCCAACTATGACTACAGAATGCGACATGTATCCCACAATAACATTTATTTACAAATATCAACCATATCACAATGCATTAAGAGCTAAATATAATTAAAGCAAGGAGCTTAGAGCTTAAAGCAGGGGTTGGCAACCTTTTCTTTAAGAAGCATTACAAATTCATTGCCTTCCTTTATTTGCATGTTCTCATTTCTCTTTTTCTTTTTGTTTACATCACACTTAATTTAATTGAATTTTATTTTCAATAGTGCTGTGTACACCTGTAATGGCTAGTCATACTGAACGAATCTATGTTATAAATTTATAAAAATGTCTAGTGATAAGCCGATGGTATATATATCTGTTCACGCCGTCCGTGACCATGTTGTGGAGACTACCAAGGTCGCCAGGCCCATGATGGCGTGGTTATTCTCGATCACCTTGGACGGCGGGAGGAGATAATTTTATTAGAAATTCCAGAGGTTTCGAGCAGCAATTAGGAAGCTCTCACCTACCTCGTCTCCAGGCGCTTCTCTCCTCGAAGTCATCGACTCCAGCAGGTGTCTGTTCACGTGAATGTGTGTAGAGTGTAGTTGTGGAATGTATAGAGTATGTAACCTGCCAAAGCGTCGCGGAAGTCCGTGATCGGCGACGCTGGTTCACTCTTCTGTTCCCTAACTCCAATGGAGGGAAGTCTATTGCGTATAACGCGTTGAGGATTTCAGCTAACCCCCCGAACCAAATGACGCGTAGGATCCCGCACTTCCTTCCGCAAATCACTCAAAAGATCGTGGCCGTCCTCAAATGCGCTAGCAAGTTTGACCATTCCAAAAGATTCTTACCCCACAAATAAACTATCTTCACAGAGTATATCGCGCCGTGCCTATAGAGCAACGATACCATCGTGCGCGAACAATATCTCTTAATAAAATAAATAAATAAATGGTACGAGCTAAAATTTTTTGAGGAGTTTTGGTGATGGCCACAAATGCTATAAGGATGTCGAGGCGGGCCAAAAAAGTGTAATAAGTCACAAAAATTTAAGAAAATGAGCGAGGGCTACAAATGTTATGAGAATATTGGCGCAATCCACAAATATTATGGGGATATTGGCGCGGGCCACAAATTTTTTGACAATATTGGTGCGAGCCACAAATGTAATGTACATGTCGGTGCGAGCCACAAATATTATAAGGAAATCAGCGAGGGCTACAAATGTTATGAGAATATTGGCGCAAGCCACAAATATTATGAGGATATTGGCGCGGGTCACAAATTTTTTGACAATATTGGTGCGGTCTACAAATATAACGTACATGTAGGTGCGAGTCACAAATAGTATAAGGAAATGAGCGAGGACCACAAATGTTATGAGAATATTGGCGCAAGCGACAAATGTTATGAGGATATTGGTGCGGCTCACGAATAATATTAGCATATTGGTATGGGTCATACATTTGATTAGTGTATTGGTTGATTATTTCGGTGCGGGCCACAAATATTATGAAGATATTGACGTGGGCCAAAAATGTTATGAAGATATTGGTTCGGGCTACAAATGTTATTGACTATTTTGGTGCGGGCCACAAATATTATGGAAATAATATATTGATGTGGGCCACAAATATTATGAAGATATTGACGTGGGCCAAAAATGTTATGAAGATATTGGTTCTGGCTACAAATGTTATTGACTATTTTGGTGCGGTCCAGAAATATTTTGTAAATATTGACGTGGGCCACTAATGTTATGAAGATATTGACCTGGGCCACAAATATTTTGAAGATATAGTTGCTGACCACATTTCATCTTTTAAACGCCAATTTTTTCGATTAAACTATTTTGCATTTTTAATCATATTATTGCCGTACTGCATTTGTTTAAGAGCCGCTGATTCCCGACACCTGGCCTTAAGGTACCCCTTTATAGGTAAACTTCAAAAACGATGTATCTTTATAATTGAAATCTATAGACATATAAAACATTAATATAACACTTATTTCTATTACACTAGAGTTCAAATTTTCAGTTAATGGATTGATTGTATACAATACAAGCTTATTATATTTTCTGATCATGAAACTGAACGGATAGGTGTGAAAAAAAATGATATAACCAAGCAATTATCTTCATAACGATGTACAACATTGCGTTGCTATAATTCTTCCAGGATATTGTTGCTATAACAGGATTAAAAAACTTGGTTATGCACATAAGGCTACATTTATTTGTGAAAAAAATATTCTAACAAAGCGTTTCGTTAATGGCTTCGGTTCCCATTAAAATTACAATAACTTAAAAGGACATTGTAATGAAAAAATACGAAATTTCGTAACACCAAATCTTCCTCTGATGATTTGCCTTTGTTTAGTCGCATTTATCTCAGGCACAAATCATTTGAATTTAAAAAATCTTTCAGTTTTAGATTGCTTGTTTATCGAGAAAAAAAATTATCTATATAACATCAAATTGCGACAAATAGTAGCGGATTATATAAGAAAAATGTTGCGAAAATATCATCAGGTGATTAGTCTTTGTTTAAACGCAATAATCTCAGGAACTAACCATTCGAATTTAAAAAATCTTTTAGTTTTATAAAATTTTATTTATCAAGAAAGTATATGGTATGTATAACATCATGTTACGATAAATAAGAGAAAAATGATGCAAAAATGGAGTGAATTTTCTCCTTTTTACTTCTGCCATTGCGTGTGCTGCGAAAACTGTAGAATTAACGCAAAAATCATATATATGAGAATTGTTCTTCTTGAAAAGTTGTAAATATAAGTTTATGACAACATTTGTCTATCTTTTATAGTTACATCGCTACAACCGTTTTTATAGTTATCTAATTTGTTCTCTCTTTTTACTTTTATATTTGAAAACATTTGTTCAAGAAAATTTCATTTGTTTCTTCTAGCTTTTCTTCTGAAGAATACTTTTGATTTTACAAATAAACCTTTAAGTTGTTGGAAGATTTCGGATCAGAATCTTTACTTACTTTACATACTTTAATGTTATTTACATCCTCTCTCGCTTTTTCTCTCTCTCTCTTATGCAATGAAGTGATTATCTACTCCTTATATATGGCTTGTTAATAAATAAATAATAACCGTAAATATATCTGTCAGAAGTCGATCGATTTCTTAATTTATACGAAGGCTGATATATCTTTGTTTGTGTTAATTTCAATCATTGTTAGCAATGCGAAAGTTGGAAGGGGAAGACCAAGGCGAACGTTCCTGGACTACATCCAGGACATTTTAAATAACGGCCAGGTCAAGAGTACTCTAAACCGACGAACTTGTATGAAAGGTTTAATGAGAATGAAAGAAGCGAAGGAGATATGCAAGGATCGTGGCAAGTGGAAGGATGTTGTCTCTGCCTACCTCTATGGGAATGAGGCGTGATGCTTTGTATGTATGTTAACAATTATTTTTCAGATTGGCATTTGATTTTTATCACATTTGATAGGAAGTGAAGATACAGGTTAAGATAGAAGCTCACAAACCTGGTAAGAATTTATAAACTGTAGAGAACACATCTTTTTGTTTAACGTCTTTGCAGGTCTAACTAGCCACGACCGAAGCCTCCAACCAGTATAAACTCAGACAAAATTAGAAAGTGCGATTCCGTATACTCGTATTTTCGCTGCTGGTTATCAAAAGTCGAATAAAAACTCAAGTAACAATAAATATAAGTGTCGGATCACAATGCCGATGATTAAGTCATGTTTTTCAATTAACTTGAAAAGGTAAAACTATCCACAACAACGTCGTACAGGAAGAGGGTTTCGTACTTGTTTTTATAGACATTTGTTGTGCTGAAGTTTTTAGAGAGATATAACATTTCTCAGACCGATGTCTAAGATACGCCGTTTTAGATACAGATTCTCTGATAGAAACGTGCACTGAATACTAAAGCTTTCGTATCTAAATTATTCTACAGCACCCAGTAATGTGTTTTGAATTGAATTAAAAAAAAAATCTATGGCAATTATAATATTCTCTCTCTCGTTTTGGATTTAATTATGGCTTATTGGCTACGTACGTTTCGTTTATTAGAATCACATCTAATGCCGATCCTCACTTTCAGTCCTGTTTTGAGTGACGAAATGGACAGATTGCCTTCTGATCAAATAAATGCCTAATTTACTTCAATTTTTCTAGCGTATGCCATCGTTATTCTATTAAATGTCAAAATATTTATTATCACGCAGGAGGAAATGTTATACTTTTGGCCCTACTTAAAACTAAATGCACAAAACACAATTCAATAAAGTTTCCATTAAAAATAACAAACAAAGCATAACTAATGAACGAGAAAACAAAATAATTGAAAAAAAGATAATTAGAAAAATAATAATAAATATAATAAATACTTTCTTGCTAGAATGGACTCTATTTGGTTCTTAAATGAAGTTAAATTGTACTTAAAAAATGTATGTTTGTAAACAGAAAAGGCGGTGTGATCCACCCCCGTGCCTCGGAGAGCACGTTAAGCCGTCGGTCCTGCGTAAAATCTCTTCGGTCGTGTCGGATTCCCGTCACATCGGACTATGAGAGTGAAGGAATAGAGAGTACACTTGTGTACTATGCCTGCCAATCCGCAGTGGAGCAGCGTGGTGGGTCTATGCTCTACAAACCCTCTCTCGCCTATGAGTGAGAAGGCCTGTGCCCAGCAGTGGGACGTTAATGGGCTGCTACTTAAACAGAAAATTATAATAATTGCAATAGCAAACATTGTGCTATAAAAGAAGATGTAGTGACTAAAATTGAGCAAGGTATGCTTAGATGGTTTGGGAACATAGAGGGAATGAATGAAAGGAGACTGACAAAAAGGATTTATGAGTCAAGATCGAATGGGAAAGTTGGAAGGGGAAGGCGAACGTTTCTGAACCAAATCCAGGACATTTTAAATAACGGCCAGGCCAAGAGTACTCTAAACTTATATGAAAGGTTTAATGAGAACGAAAGAAGCGAAGGAGATATGCAAGGATAGTGGCAAGTGGAAGGACGTGGTCTCTGCCTACCCCTTTGGGAATTATTATGGATAAAACTGTGTTATGTATATAGTTAGTATTTGTGTGTGTTTATATTCTAATTAATATGCGTGTCTACTTATTTTTGAACGAGATGAATCTATGATGAATGGTAATATTTTAATAGATGGGGAACAAGTGGAAGAGGTGAAAGAATTTGTATACTTGGGATCTAAATTTACAAAAGATGGAACATGTGAAAGTGATATCGAAAGGAGAGTGAATGCAGGGAATATGGTAAATGGTGCTCTGCATGCTTTTATGAATAGCCAGATGGTGTCTCAAAGGGCTAGACTGGCAGTGCATGCTGGAGTGTTGGTGCCAACACTTATGTATGGTAGTGAAAGTTGGGTATGGCAGAAGAATCACAAAAGTAAAATAAATGCGGTAGAGATGAGAGCGTTGAGAAGCATGAGTGGATTAAAACTGAGTGACAGAGTGAGAAATAGTGTGATAAGAGAACGTTGTGGTATAAAAGAAGACGTAGTGACTAAAATTGAGAAAGATATGCTAATTAGCGATAAGACCGCCCATTGTACACTAAAATTACTTAATTTAAGTCATTGTTTATTGTTTCTCTTGGGGTGTTCAATCACAATACTGCTGATGTTTTTATCTCTTGAAAGGTTTGATTAGGAAAAAGAGTAATATTCCTAAGGCTGAAAGACTGTGAGCTTAATAAACCTAGTAAAAATATCCAACAGTGCTGAGAACTAAACGACGTACCGCGGAGGCTAATAGACGGCTATATGTTTGACCTCAAAGACCTGGCTTCTATGACATTAGAGCTAGTGAAAGCTCACTTGTATTGAATTGTAGCATAGTTGCAAGTGTTCCCACACCTGACTTGTGAGCTTTATTTCGACGCTATGTAAGTTAATGAACTTTACATCGGCTTTGTATTCAACGGACGTACCATTTATCTACAAAAGTTTAATGTACGGTACGAAATACCGTATGATTGATTCGCTAACAAACTATTGTATATTTAAAGCATATTAAAATTTGTATACTATAAATATACAATAGCTTCTTATTTATATTATTATATGATATGATTTAATATCTTTTTATATAGTTGTTATTATGTAATTTTATCATAACTAGGAGCTTATTTAAGCTTAAGTTATCTGGAACAAGTAGCGGCTTTATTTAAGTTTATTTTATAATATCTTCGTATTTAAAATATAATAAAATAAATATAATAGGTCTACCTTCAAACATTATTGCAATATAAAATTTAATTTAAAGGAGGAGGGAAAAAGGAAGTTATGTTAGGAAATTAATGAATTTAATTGTCATTCAAATATTTAAAGTGTCGAGATAATTAATACAAATAATTTATTGAAAACTCAAATAAAAATGCCAGTATTCTTTGTCAATATCAGAAATTATTAATTAAATTTTGGTTTTGAATTCAGAAAAGAGATTTTTATTTTATGAAAAATATATTAAATAAGGACTGGCTAATTAAAATGCCACATGTTAACGCTGCACAACTTCGTGATGCTAATGTCGCGTTTTGTATGTAAAAAATTTACCCTCATGCACCTAAAGAAGTTTCACTTCAAAAATGATAGGGGCGGGCAACCCTTATCACTTTGGGTTATTTTTTTTTATTAGATATGCCGACAACATTTATGTACAAATTTAGAGATATATAAAGAGGGTAACAAGAAACAATATTATATAACATAAATGTCACTAATAGGTTTAAACTAAGAATAGATGATAAATAGATTCTCAGACCTACTGAGTATGGTAACTTACGTTGTGCCACGAGAATTTTATATATATGTCGGAGGGCAGATGTCTATGCAACGCTGGCGCCATCTATCGGCGTGGACAGAGTGAATAGTGGCAGTCCGGCGGGAGTACCGTACCGTTGGGTTCATCGCAGCATTCTGCGGAGTACGGGCCTCGAGGCAGGGCCTCATTGCCCGGGCATCTTTTCTCGGGCATTCAGTAAATGCCCGGAACTCTTTTTTGTCCGTATTTTATACGGGCTGGATCCCGCCGGCGACGCCAGCGGGTCCATCCTGGTCAATTCCGAGTGTTGTTGCTACCGCGTCATCTTCGCCGCTATCACCTACGGCTGGTGGTGGTGACAGCAGGAGCTCACGAGGCAGACGACGCCCAGTATTTGCCGTTCTTTGGTACTGGCTGGCAATGCCGTGGAGATGTGTATATGGAGAGTTATCCGCCAGGCGGAACATACTCCTCGCAAGCTGGCGGACGAACACCTCCACGGCGGGAGTCACTCGGCAGTTGTCGAGTAGCGCTCGACCGGAGCATATAGTATATAATATATTGCATTAAATAGTTTGGAAGAAATTATATATGCTTAAAACCATTTCGGAAGATGGAGCTTTCACAATAATTTAACAATAAAATGAGATATACATATAATTAAAAAAAAAGAAAAACTAACATTCTTTGAGAAATTGAATTCATGAGTTACTGTTTCTCTCAAATTTTGATTCCGAACACATGCCAATAGCAAGTGTTCAATTTCGTCAGTTACTCCACAAACTGCACAATTAGGAGAAGAACTCTTCCTCATAAGATATTTGAACTTGCCCAAAGGCATGTGTCCAGACCTTACTCTAAATGCTATTACTAACTTATTTCTATTAATTTTTGAATGTACAAAACACGGTATGCGGGGAGGCTCAAGGCTGAAGTGTCTGTTTTCATGCAATCTTATAAATAGTTACCAAATTCTTTAGCAGTAAGGATAAAGGTCTAGAATTTCATAAGCTCACAGTTGCACAAGACCTGTTAGGGTCCCCAGTGAAAGCTAAGGTCATGCAGGAAGCGCGTGCGATATCTACGCAACTCTCTAAACAGCACAAGTGATTACACTAAATCATCACGAGAAAGTGACTATGCCCTACTCTTTCTCACTATACCAAGGCGACATTAAAGTTACTGTATACTAGCTGGTGCCGATGACTTCTTTTGCGTTTATTTCAGAAATACTTTAACAAACCAATGCCATTTGATACCAATACTATTTGATTACAGACACTTATATTTTCTGCCACAAATCGCACCCTTACTGTAAGCCGCTGAGGAGTTCCATTGATCATCATATTTGACTACGACAATCACTTGAGCATACCAACGTTACGGTAGGTGACTCAAATATCCGGATAGCCTAAAAGATTCTGCCGAGTTTCGTTAAATTGCTCCTAAGAATTGAAGAGTTACTTTGTCATGGATCCCATCATCAAAAACTAACCAAACTATCATCAAACAACCCTAGAAGTATATCCTTTCCAATAAAAAACGAATCATCGAAATCGGTTGGCGTGATATTGTCTATTTATCGCATACATGCTAAATGCAAATTTAAGACTTATACGGTTTTCTCATGGATGCCATTATCAGAACTGGACCCTACGGAAGCACCACCTTTTATATAAATAATGAATCATCAAAATCGGTTTACCCAGACGGAAGATATGAGGTAACAAACAAAAGTGACAGACGTATTTATAACCTGCTCTTTTTTGAAGTCTCTTAAAAAACGGTAATGAATTGCTCTTAATCGAAATGAAATAAATTAAAAATTATATTGTGATGATGGTGATAAAGGAAAGGACACCCGATTGAGTGTGTTGTGGGATCTTCTCAGAACAGAACGCGAAAGAAACCTCGTAACTTTAGATTCCAATTCATTAATTGGAAGTACATTGCAAAAAGCTTTTTTACTTGAAAACGACGCTAGCGAATCTGTGCTAATATGAAAAAGCAGAAGAACATGCTCATTTATTTGGTTAAACACGATAATCTCAGAAACTAGTAGATCGAATTTAATAATTTTTTTTTATAGATAGCTTATTTATCGATCTTCTGAATACGCTTTAAAACATCATATAACGACTCTTAGGAGTGGAGTATCCAAGAAAAATGTTCCAAAAACGGGGATATTTTAATCCCTTTCAAAATTTCGGTTACGTGGGCTATATAAACGGTTAAAGTTATGAAACAATGATGTATAACGGAATTGTTCCTCTTAAAAAGTTCTATAGAAAAGTCAAACATAGCATACATCTATCTTTTAAGGTTAGCTCATTATACTATATAACTCTTTAAAGTGTAACAAAATTTGTTCTCTGTTATATCACACAGACGAAGTTCCACGGATCATCTAGTAAGTTATAAATACTAAAATTAGTAACCTGTCAACATACAAAAGTAAATTTATAATAAACTTGTATAGTTATATCCAATAAGATGTCGTACCATCTTTGCTAACATGCGATTGGCAAATGGATCGTAAAACTGATTTCTTTTATGTTCAAAATTTAATACAACGAATTAATGCCCTTTTCAGAACTCTTCGTATTATTGCGCAATTTATTTTATGAATCATAACGATTTAGAGAAGACAATCGTGTTTTATATATTTTTTTTATAGACGCACATCCTACGCATTCGGTTATTTAAGTCTTTATAGTTTGAAATTGTATCCCGCCATAGATAAAGTCAATCTGTTAATAAATTATAATACGATTTCGTGATCGCTCTTTAATCTTGTTTAATATACAGTAAAATAAATACATTTTATTGCAGCTTGAAAAATTACATTTCCGAGAAGAATTCCTCTGATTTTTGCTATAATTAAAATATAAGGAAAGTAGTCTACTCATTTTTAATAGAGCTTTAACTGGCCATAAAGCTTAAAAGTTTCTTTGTTTAGTTCAATGCGTTTATCTTAAGAACTACTAGTTTTTTTTTGTAAAATATTTGAGTTTTAGAGAGCTCATTTAATCAACAACACTATAGGCTATATCATATTACCTTAATATCAAAAACAGCTTGAGCATTAATGAAAAATGTTGCACAAACGGGCAAACTTTATTCCTTTTGAGAGCTTCTGTTACATGCGCTGCGTAAACGGTTAATGTAAGGCAGCAATCATGTATGACAGAATTGTAACTGATAAAAAGGTCTATAAAAATGTCTAATATATCATATGTCTATCTTTTAAGGTTAACTCACTAAACCCCTTTTTATAGAAAACCACGTACGAATATGTACACATATGTTTTATTAAGAGAAGACTAATACGAAGTAAAAAATATATTTAGTTTTAGATAGCCCATTTATTAGGTAAGGCTATAGGAAATATAACATCATCTTAAAGCCAAAAGCATCAGAGATTAAATTAAAAATGACGCAGAAGCGGGCAAACTTATTCCTATTCGCTGTGTAAACGGTTAATGTGAGGCAACAATCATATATAACAGAATGAAATCTCATAAAAAGACGTTACCTAACAATTAGGCAAACATATTTCATAGTTTTTTCTATGTGCTAAATATTTTGACATGAAAACATAATTTAATTTTTATTTAATTGTAAACTCTGTGCTAATAAATGTATACTGTCATTTAGATTGACCTTCAATATCGTTTTTTTACAGGCATTGAGTAGATAATATAATTAAATTTGTCCAAAAACTAACTAATTGACAAGTTAATTAACAAAGTTATACGCAGATGCATTATTAGCTTATCTTGTTAATTTGTTTTAATTTATCATTTCACAAGGTGTACTAGTTTTACTGTAATATCACTTTTTTATGTATACGCATAAAAAAAGGAATCCCTTCCTGATTCACAAATATCAAAGACAATTTTTGCCGCCAACACCACCAAAATACTCGTATACACCGCAAATACGGCTGGCAAACGTTAACTAGTCAACAAGTAAGCGTGTTATGTGCGTGTGCGTGTAACAAAATTGTATTTTTATTACACAATTCCTGTTATTATTCATTCTATTCTCTCTTTCTTTATAATTATACAATTCGAATTAATTTTAATGTAAATCTTATAAAGGTTTTTATAAAACATTAACACAGTAAACAAAACATTCTATACTATCCATTAAAACTTTATAATGAGAGAAATTTGCAACCAGATATAAAGTTTTTGAAAGCTTTAAAAATATAAAATAACTTTGTACAGTGATTAAAGTCATTCAATCGTTTTTTATAGATACAAAAGCAAAGTAGTTTTTCGTCTAATTCGTTGGAAACTACTCAACCGTTTTTGATGTTATTTTCTTCATTTTGCTGGATATATTCCGACTTAGAACAAAGGATAAGTTAAATTTTATTTACAGATAAAAATAGTAGGTGTTGAGCTGTCAACTAATTTACTTTATAGGTGTAAGCTATTTAGTTTTTATTTATATTGCACGCAAAGATAAAGAGTATAAACAACAGAAAATTATAGAAACAGCATACATTTATTACACTTAGGATATTCCATGTACTCGTATATAAATATAATAACAATAACGTTATTTTATCTCTGAACAGATCTAATCTTGTTATAAAAATAAATTTAAATTGTTATTTAACAGCCCATCGAATCAATCGACACCTAATTTACGAATGCTAATGCCATTTATACGTATAGAAGAATTAAATTAACAGTATTATATACCTACGGCGAAATATATCGCGATATGTCCTAAAATATTATTCAACTCCGCACGGTTCATTATGATAATAAATTCTAAGAGCTATGGTGTGAAATGTAAAAGGAAGCGTTTCTAAACATTTTAATAACCGCCTTTCGTCGCTGTGTCATTCGCGTATTTCTCAATCTCGTAGATTTAATTAATTATCAAGTAATATAATAATAATATAAAGCTTTATTAATTCCTTACATTAAACAAGTATTCTGATATTTACAAATTTACGGATTAGTGTGTTTGACGGCCTCGCTGGCGCAGTGGTGCGAGTATTCGCTTTGCTAGCGGAGGTCCCGGGTTCGATCCCCGGTAGGACGAATTTAGGAAATTGTAATTTGTCTGAGTCTGGACTGGTGGGAGGCTTCGACCGTGGCTAGTTACCACCCTACCAGCAAAAACGTACCGCCAAACCGCAAGGGGTATATCACCTCTTAACAGATTATCGCGCTTCCATCTTGAACTGTATCATTACTTACCATCAGGTGAGATCACAGTCAAGCGCTAATCTGACAGCAATAATAAAAAGCATTCCTTAGCCTATATTAGTATCGTTAGTTAGTTATTGTAAGGACCACCTGTGGCGGTAAAAGCCTCCTCCATTTGCAGCCATTCCAATCTGTTGTTGGCTGTACGCTTCCACGTCTTCCCTGCTACTCTCTTTAGGTCATCGCACCGTCATTTTGGGGGTAGGCCTTAAATGTTTAGAGTGTCTTGGGTACCAGTTAGTTACTTTGTATGACCATCTGTTATCTTTGGATATGGCCAGCCCACTTCCACTTCTGTCTCAATACGTGTTTTACTACATCTTTAGTTCTTGTCTTATTTCTTAAACTCACGTTGCTCACTCTGTCATTGAGTTTTAGGTTTAAAAAACTTCGCTCCATTACTCGCTGACAGCGAGGATTGAAACGAATTACCAAGTACATTACCAAAAAGTGTAACGATTGAGTGAATTTTGTAGTCTAAAACTATCTTTACATTATTGCATTTAAAATAAAACCAGTTTGCGGCACATTAGTTTGTTGTATAAATAGATTTTTATTAATATAGAATGATTTATTCAAGTAACTAAAAATACTATTCCAGTAAAATTTGTGTAAAGTTATGGTAATTATTTCATTAATAACAGTCGAATTATTCTCCTTGTAGTCACAGTAACTGCCTCATTGGTCTAGTGGTTAGCATGTTCGACTACATATATGAGGTCCTGGGTTCGAGTCCCGGGTCGGGCCAATTCAAAAATCAATATTGAGTTTTCTATTAAGATTTCCTCAATATTTGCCCAAAGTTGGGAAGTTGGCGGTGTGATTCACCCCCGTGCCTCGGAGAGCACGTTAAGCCGTCGGTTCTGCGCCTGATCTCTCTCCGGTTGTGTCGGATTCCCGTCACATCGGACTTTGAGAGTGAAGGAATAGAGAGTGCACTTGTGTACTAAGCCTGCCAATCCGCAGTGGAGCAGCGTTGTGGGTCTATGCTCTAAAAATCCTCGCTCCCCAGAGTAAAGGTCTGTGCCCAGCAGTGGGACGTTAATGGGCTGCTACTTACTTCTACTTTAGTCACAGTAGTAACAGTTTTTTAACTATAACTAGTTCAAAATTACACTTGCATTGATTAGTTTACCGATTTGTCTGGTACTTTTTCTCTACTCTACTTCTTCTCTCTGCAGACGAAGTTTTGGATAGCAGTTCCTTTCAGAAACATATGCGAACACAAACGTTATAAATGATGCAAAACAGAATTTTTAGGATCAACAAGTAAATAAACTCTTATAAAACTAGACAAACGTTAGTAAATTGCCACCAGTCAACCACCTTAAGAGTTAAATTTTTACCATTTTAATGATTCACAAATATTTAAAACTATTGTTAGTCCAAAACGATTTATATATATTCCGCAAATTAACGTCATATTCATTGATACTTGTTACATTGTTAGACAGCATATAGATAGGTTTTAAAAACAAATCATATCTCTTATGTCAGAGGATTTCGGTTAGTATCAGTGTAGCATCTAGAGCGAATGATTTGTTTCCTTCGATTTTAGTCTAGCGCATCTCATTAGTCTCGAATGCATCACTTCTTTGTCTCTCACTGGCCGGGATAGTCCACGTTTCCAATCTATACAGGAAGAGAGAGAATAGGCCTTGGATCAACCTAATCTGGTTTTAATACCAATTCCTGTTTTCTTCCAGATGCTGTTTGAACGGATCATAGCATCTTTTGCCATCCCAACCTTTTAATCTCATTGGCATATTTACCATCATTGCATATCATTGCATTTACAAATATTATGTTGCATTTTAATTTGCCACACGTCGTTCAGTAATTTAATATTTCATACATTATCTCTTCTATATTTTAAATTCAAAAACAAATTTTAATAATTAATTTTTAATATTAACAAAAACACGTGGCATTTTTAATTGCGATTCGTCATTTGAAATATCAATAAGTTATTTGTATTAATTTTCGACACTTTGAATATTTCAATGACAATTAAATTCTTAACATATCTTCCCTTTACTGTTCCTCTAAGTCCCAGAAATCTAATTTTGTATAAATATAATGATGACTTATAAAATAGTATTCCAAATAAGTTTCACTTCTGACATGTGTACTTTGTATGCACGCACTTTTAATTTTTTACTCCTAGTGCATGTTTCAAAAATCAAAAATATCTTTATTCAAGTATATATTTTTCCACACTCTGACTCTAATATAGGTCTGATGATGGTACTCAAGAACGGCTTAAAATCTAAAGTTACGAGGGTTCCTAATCCGAGAAGAACCCACAACAAACTCAGTCGGGTATTTTTTTTTGTTACCATCATCATTACAATATCATATTAGTTTAAGTAAGTAAGTAGCAGCCCATTAACGTTCCACTGCTGGGCACAGGCCTCCTCCCTCATATGAGAGAGGGTTTCATATTAGTTTACTATATTTTAATTCAAATTAGAGCAATTCGTTCACTCCCACGCGTTTCTATGGTCTAAGTAGTCTTGCAACTTATAATACGACTTTTCTATCAACTTTCTTTTAACAAAGACTCTGAATTTATTAATTGACATCTTTAGAACGTCTTGTGGGAGTTTATTATAGAAACGTATACACTTACCCTTAAACGAGTTGTTGATCTTATGCAGCCTACTAGAATTAACAACAAGTTTGTTTTGGTTTCGTAAGTTATATGATGTACATTCACTCTTTTTATTAAAATATTCAGTGTTTTTATGTACGTACAACAAGTATGACTTATAAAATATTATTCCAAAGAAGTTTCACTTCTGACATGTGTAATACGATGCACGCACTTTTAATTTTTTTACTCGTAGTGCATGTTTATTAGCGTAATACTGCTATCTCCTGTGACTTATACTACACACTCAGTCGTTGTATGCGCTTGCCCGTCTCATAGCGCTATTGTTGCCAATAAACTGGCAAATTATGCAATTCCACGGCGATATACTATTGAATATGTATTTACCTCTATAGCGTTTAGCACTCACGTAGATTTGTTGTACGTGTTGGATTGCGAGCGACAAATATTGATTGAGAAAAAAAGCTGTTTTAAATATTCATTAAATTAATGTAAGAACAGATAAAAATGCCTCTAGGAAATGCCAGTTCCGGTTGGCAAATGATTTATTTAATACGTAAATTGGAAGTTTGATGAGCGATTAAAGAAATGGCGGAAAAGCTATGCCGTACTATGAATTATTATGGATTATTTACTGCCCGTAGCATAAGCACATCGCACCAACGCATCAACTCTTATATCAAAAAAATACTTGAGTACTTTGGGCACATTGCCAGGAAACAGGGTGATAACCTCGAAAAGCTCGTGATAACTGGAAAAGTTAATGGCAAAAGAGCAAGAGGTCGGAGCCCAATGCGTTGGTCCGATCAGATCCGCACCACATTACAGACTTCCGTCTACGATGCTTTACACACCGCGGAAAGCAGAGGCAAATGGCGTTCCATTATTAAAAGAAAATTGCTCATCAGAGGTGGTTGTCACGACCCTCAGAGTTGAGGAAACGAAGCAAGGAGGAGGAATTACTGCCCGCGTATTTCTCGAACTCGTTGGGATATGGGGAAATGTAGAGAAAGGAATATTTTAACTGTTCACATTCTACAAAGCAATCATTTTCCCCGAGTCTTCAACATTTTTCAATGATATTTCATTGATACTATTATTAATCGTAACGTGAAAACCCTCCCTCAATAAATGTGCTATAAAATACTAAACTAATTTTTCTATTCCAATAAGTTCTTGAGAATAGCATAAGAACAAACAATATATATAATTTATAATATTTGTAACAGGTTTTGCTTACTTTTCCCGAATATACTTTAACCGTCTCATGAATTTTTGTTTCACCGATAATAAAAAGGAGTTTCGGGTTGTGTCAATCAATTTTTTTAAGCCACCATTCCGACATAAAGCTTTTTGATGGACACTTTTTCCTCAGTGCACATTTTAAATCCGTTACGTCATCGTTATGCATTATGCATTTTGATCGGTGCTTCAATGCGTTTATAAAATAGCCATTGTTCAAAAGACAATCGAATTAGTGTTTTTTTTTTTAAGTAACAGGACTCGGATTGAGATTGTGGTTAGTAAAATAAATGTATTGTTTACAATATAGCAAAATAAAGTCTATATATCTAATATAGCAAAAATCCCACTAGGTGGGGTCGATACAGCATGTTTCCTTTCGCCACTTCACTCTATCCGCTGTCATTTATACATTCACACCCCTTACACACATATCCTCTTTCACATCATTCATCCACACTTCTTTTGGTCGCCCTCTCTCGGCCCTGTCGCTTACCATCATATTTAGTACTCTCTTGCATACATGGTAATCCTCCCTTCTCATGACATGTCCATACCAGGATAGCCTTCCACTCCTTAACTTCTGGGTCACTGGTGCTACTTTCACACATCCATCTCAACATTCGCATCTCCACTGCATGCAATTTCCTTTCACTCTCCTCTTTGGCGGCCCTGCACTCTGATCCATACAAGATGACAGGTCTTACGATCGTCTAATAAATTTTCCCCTTATAATACAAGATTCATATATTTCGTGGATTTGCCATAATAGAGGTCAACCGCCGAATCCTACTCGGTTGGGCAGCGTTCGGGAAATTCCGGAAAATGTTTTCGTCCAATATCCCTTAGTGCCTGAAGACTAAAGTCTTCGAACAGTGCGTGTTGCCAGCGATGACCTACGGTTCTAAGACGTGGTCGCTGAATATGGGCCTCATGCGGAAGCTCAGAGTCACTCAGCGTGCGATGGAGAGGGCTATGCTCGGAGTTTTTTACGCGATCAAATCAGAAATGAGGAGATTCGTAGCATAACCAAAGTCATTGACATAGCCCTACGAATCGCGAACCTGCAATGCAAATGGGCGGGGCACATAGTCCGACGAACCGATGGACGTTGGGGCCCGAAGGTGCTGGAAAAGGGGGTCGCTACACCGGACGACGCAGTGTAGGAAGACCCCCCACAAGGTGGACCGGCGATATAAGGAGGGTCGCCGGTAGCCGCTGGAGCTAGGCGGCGCAAGATCGGGCCTTGTGGGCATCATTTCGTGAGACCTATATCCAGCAGTGGCCGTCCATCGGTTTAAGCGACGACGACGACTAATACAAGATTCAAATAAATTCAAGTAAATGAGCCTTAGTCTAAGTGTACAAGGTAATTAATGATTAAATTTAGTATTTTAGTATTTTAGGCAACTGTGCCCTCCAATAAATGTATAGAAATTAGACTAAGCATTACATGGAGATGTCATGAGAAGAGAGGATAGCCATGTATGCAATAGGGCTCTAAATATGATGGTAAGCGGCAAGGCCGGAAGAAGGCGACCAAAAAAAGTGTGGATGGACTGTGTTTCAGAGGATATGTGTGTAAGGAGTGTGAATGTAGAAATGATAGCGGATAGAGTGAAGTGGCGAAAGGAAACAAGCTATGCCGACCCCAACTATTCAGATAAGGGCAAGAAAATGATGATATTGGAATATTTTATTTATTTCTGTTTACAAAACAAAAAAATTCTATTAGTTGTTGATATATACTTGATACTGGTGTGCTCAATTGGATCACCTGAAAACCACTAAACAAAGAAAAAGAAGAAGTAAAATTCAACATAACAGTTTGCTAGTAAAGAAGGCATATCTGTGAGAGTTTTGTATAATATTATGTGCGAAAATAAATCCGTAATGGATTACCAAATGCTAAACAAATATAAGACTTTGTATGTGCAATGATTTGTATGCCAACCGCTGGCACAGTCCGTCCGTAACTTGTTTACTATGTAGTATGTACTCAAGTCGACGTACTTAATGGTATTTTTGCATTCAGAGGTCAGTCATTGATATGCGGTAGGCTGCCTTACAATGCACGATTGTGCGTCCGCCAAGTTCTTATCTTAATTATTTTTCATCGTTGTCGCTTCAAATGATTGACGTCCACTGCTGGGCTTAAGATTAACCTAATGATACCCAAAAACCCAATCATATTCTGGTTGACTCCAGCTGACATTTTCCAGTTTATGTGTGTTGTTTCTGTATTGTGTGCCTATTTCTGAAATGCTACCCTATTATGGAAGGGTAAACCGTTTCGTTACGTAACGCGTTACGGTGCCAGTCTGTCTGGCTTAACTTTGTCTCGTGCATTTTAAAATGGTCTTCCTCTTTCACTCTAACCAGCGCTAATAGTTTTATTTATCACTGTCATCCCTAGACTCAAGTTTTGATATATTTTCAGTAATTACGAAAACTAAATTCAGGGTTTTATTTTCCATAATATAATATGGGTCCAAAAGTAAACGAGAACAATTGAATAATGGTTGTAGACGTCAATACGGTGCAATATTTATAAATTGATAAATAAACATTGGGGTTTTGTAATAAAGCTCTTTAAAGAAAGTAGAAAACCATTTTTGATAAATTTTCTATTGGTACTACATTTAGTCTCATAATGCGCTTTCGCAGTAGGCACTAAATCAATCGTAACTGATTTCCCTTCTTTTTCTAATCTTCTTATTACTTGTTCTTCTTGTAATTCATTGGGATTAGAATCGTTAAAATCCATTTTCTCGTGTCCAACGTCTCGTATTTTAAGCTTACTTTCACACTTCGCAAAAAAAGTGGTTATTAGGTTACTAAGAGGAAAGGTGAATTAGGCGTAAACAAGGAATCTAACTGGGAGAAAAAGAGAGACTTTTGCCCCGTATATAGTAGTCGTCAAGCGACTTCATCCCAGTGTAAGAAGAAATACATTTGGCAAGTCTGAAGTTAAATTAGGTGCTTATATCACTTACTACATAGTTACTCGGCGCAGCAGACTTGTCCGCTTTGTTCTAGTCAGTCGCTTACCTGTAAACAAAAAAGAAATATGCAAAATTATAATTAAAATTAATTTACAAACAAGACGGATGTACAGACGGGCATTGTATAAATATTTCAATCGTATGCGGCTAATTAATCTCGTTGAAGGCGCGCTCTGAAATTATGCCTTTGTATTGTGCGTAGGTAAATTCAAGACTTCATGTGTGGTACAAGGTTAATCACAACGAGTTTTAACATATTTATATTATTTATGTCGGAGTGCAACAGTTTGTGAATTGCGGGTCCGTATGCAACAGTTTGTGGACCGGTGGCGCCATCTGTCTATCAGCGTGGGGCAGAGTTAATAAGTGGCAGTCCGGCGCGTCGCTCGGTTTTTCTCGAGTGACGGTCGACTATTGAAACTGTCGCGTTCCTACCTATTTTTATTAACTAGTTTGTGTAAATTGATATCGGGAATATTAAGTGATTGAACATTATAATCTGAGTTAATTAATAAAGTGTTTGATTGCACCAACATTACCCATCAACGCCCATGGACGAAATGGAAATTATGGATGCCATGAATGACGATGTCGGTGGAGAACCCTACGCCCCTATGCATTATTCTCTCCTTCTCTCTTATTCTCCGACATATATAACCGCGTTTTACCGTGGTTTCATATCATAGTTAGTACTGTTTACAGTTTTAAATCCTCATCATATCCATATCTATGCACCTACACATATTTTGTAAAATATTTCTACTTCCTGAGGTTATTTAAGAGATCTCTTCAAATAAAGTATCCTATGTATATACTAATGTTAACTTTTTGGTGACTACTTTTGGTGCATAAAAAAATAAAGCACTATCCTGACAAGAGAAGCTGACCTAATAAAACCTATAATAGCCTCTAAATGGTGTCTTGTATCACAGCATTATAAAGAGACATAGTTTTTCTGCTCTTTGCTGACACAGGGTTCCAAAGCCTCCCATAATATCAGATAAGTCAGAGAATGTACATTTCATAATTGTCTTGTCTTGCCCAAAAACGAGTCCAGGACTTAAACAGGCTATGTGAGTACAAACATTGCATAACTCGTAATATATATAGGCAATTTACTTCTTATGGTTTCTACACAGCGCCTGGAACACATATCCCTTTGCTTCGTGGTACATTATTGTTGGTAGGTTGTTATAACTAGCGATGGCCGAAGCCGCTCACCAGTCGCTATTGTACTTTTAAAAAAAAACAGGATTTAAAGTAAATGTAGATAATTTATAATGATCATTTTTAAATGTCGTCCTATAATGGAAGTCTGTTTTTTTCCATGGGTCAGGAGTGTGCTCTCAATACTCACTTAAACCCAGCGAAACCCTCATCACTGATAAGTGAGACGTCGCTGGTGTCCTGGATGGCAAGATCGAAGGCTGCTTATTAGGGTAAGATTATAAATTAGGTCGTTTAAAAATATGATGTAAATTTCAATATTATTCCTTAACACCTATAAGTTGATCACTTGTACCACATATTATACATCTGCAAATCAAATTGACGACCACGCACATGCATTAGGGCAGATCTGTATATGTCACTATCATTGTAACATGTAAACATATTTGTATTGATAATGATTTATTATTTAAGTTATTTTGTTTTTATATAATTAATAAGTAAAATAATAATATTAACAATATTGTGTACAATGTATTGTTTTGAACACATCGATAAAGGATTTCCGAGGATCTTAATCAAGATGCCAATGTTATAAATTGAATACAAATTATTGTCAATCTAATCTAACCTTAAATAAATGACTCAAAGTACATTTTAAAATGAAAAATATATCTGTTACAGTTTAATATACCCTTATTAATCTCATCGTCTTTCACATGATAAAAGAAAAATCACTGAAATAACCTACAAGCCTTCAGGCTATAATTAAAACGCAGCCTTTTGCATTTTTAAGGGTTGTTTTTTTGGGAAAACTATTGAATTGAGTCAAGCCGTGATGGCCTAGTGATGAGACACGTGGAATCTTTTTAAATTTCTGACAAAAAGAATCACAGGTCTCGTAATTATGAGGGATTGTTGTTAACAGAGAAGTTGCAGTTTTGAATCCTGGGCAGCCACCAATAAATTTTTAATTATAAAAAGAAACTTGCGTGCTTGATTATTCTTTCCAGTCCATCATTCGGTCTTTCAGTGAAGGAAAACGATGTCCTATGCCCCAAGAACACTCTCCCCAACAATAAAGAAGGCCTATTTCTAGTAGTTGGACGATAAAATGCTACGACATACCATTTTAATGTAAAAAAAAACAACAAAGAAAAGCTTACAATTAAAAATTGTTATGAAAAATCACAGGAAAACCCTACTACAGTTATAATCACACCCCACGAGTATAAGGCCATAGCCTACATTATGTAGTTAAAGTTGACCATGTAACTGGTAGTTAACCCAATCAATACCTGTTCACAGGTTATACCGTAACGAGATATCACGTACAGTCGTTACGACGGTTACCAACCAGTAATCGAACCCGTCACGATCGGCTGTAATAACAATAATATACATATTTCCTCACAAATAAGGGAATAATGTGATATTAGGATATGGTACCTAAAAGAGCGTATACTTAATAGAATTATCACGCTTCCTGTATATCGATGTCTTTCTAGCTATATTTTTAATGGCATATATGTCTTTCATTTATGATATGACGTTTTTGTAATTTCGATAATTATATCACCCCATTTACGAAGTCACAGTGGAAGCGATCCTTCCATATCTGGACAATTGGCTCACTAGGAGGCAGGGATCTCTTTCCTATCGTCTGGTGCAGGTGCTGACCGGCCATGGTTGCTTCGGCAAGTACTTGCACCAGGTCGTTGGCTGCGAGGAAACGCCCGCCTGTCATGAGTGTAGTGCTCCTGTGGACACGGCGCAACATACCCTGGCGGAATGTCCAGCGTGGGCACCCCTGCGGCATACCTTATTGTCGCTGGTTGTAGGAGACATTTCATTGGAGAGCATAATAAGGGTAATGCTCTCCAGTGAAGTTGGGTGGAGGACGGTTGCCTTCTTTTGCGAGACCGTCATCTCGCTGAAGGAGGCAAATGGGAGACTAAGAGAGCAAGAGGCTGAAGCTCTACCTAGCCGTCGGAGAACTACCTAGACTTGGTGGCAGAAGTCGCACTTATGCGCTTCAGATAGGTACTCGTGGTCGGTGTCATCCGGGTCACTAGAGTGGAATGTAGCTAGGGAACCTCTAATGATCTCACTCATGGATGAGGAGGGATTCGCTGGGTTTTAGTGGGTATTCTGTAATCTGTGAGTCCCACACTCCTGATTAGAAAATCTTTCATCAGGGTGCGTAAAGGCATTTCCCAGCGCAAAAAAAAAAGACATGATGCTTTAAAATCGAATCATTTTTCCCAAATGCGGTACAAAATTAGTATTTTATACTCGATTCTTTATACGTAGGAGTTGATTGTTGTTGTAACATTATAAACCTCACTACAATTCATTGACATACCATCATTAATGTCGTTTTATAATTAATATCTAAAACGATATCCTTCCGCTTAGTCATCTATGTTATACTAAACTATCTTCACTGGCATTTTGTCCATTGAGGGAGTGATTGTCAACGTTCTATATGGTTGTCGTTGTCGTCGTCGCCTCAACCAATGGACGTCCACTGCTGGACATAGGTCTCACGTAATGACGGCCGCAAGGTCCGATCTTGCGCCGCCTGGCTCCAGGCTCCAGCGGCTACCGGCTATCAACCGCTGTCAGAGCTAGGAATAGCGGGGCTGCCGGGGCCTGGGGGCCCTTGCTGCCTTGCTTTTGTCATATTGTGGTTTTGCCTATAAACACCACGCTTGGCAGGCGGGTTGGTGATCGCAGCACTGACTGACATTTAGGTGGCATTTAGGTCAGCTATAAAGAATGGCTATACCGTCATTTGTCGGTAGCCTGAGCCTCGTCGGTAGGACACCAGGTGCACCGCGTGCAGATGAGGTTGGTGTTTGGAGAAACGGACTGGGACGCGTTTCCCCCTAACACCCCATTGATTGATTATAAATAATAATAATGATTATTAGTATGAGTATTTTTTTTTAATTACCACCACATATCGTATAGATTTTTTGTAAAAACTGAACCGACAAGAATTTCTACATTTCTAAACTACCTATCTAAAAGCAATCTCTATATAAATAATTCTTCTATACTAAGTCTGTAATTAAACCCATTTTGATAATATATTTTCCAGTTGTTCAAGTGGATTTAAGAATGGAAGATGAAAAATCAGATAATTTTTTTAATATGCTGTAACTCCATGGGGAAGAATACAATACTGTTTATTGTACACTCAATACATAAAAAAAATACAATCAAGACAGAAATATA
The DNA here is from genome assembly GCA_015832385.1 of Elymnias hypermnestra. Classification (NCBI taxonomy): domain Eukaryota; kingdom Metazoa; phylum Arthropoda; class Insecta; order Lepidoptera; family Nymphalidae; genus Elymnias; species Elymnias hypermnestra. Next base: position 524,818 of record JACTOM010000029.1, read on the forward strand.
TTATACATTGAGTGCAGTTATCGGTAATATTGAGTGTTTTACGTATTTTAATATGAGACTTTGATAATTATGATCGATGTATGTATTACAGGGTAGAGTTAACTCTCTTTTAATATAAATATGAATGTGATATGAGAGAAAACGCCTGTTTAATAGCGTGAGTAGTAAAACTTTGTCGGTGCCGAGTGATTATCATACAATAGCCACTTGCGATGCGGCCGGTGACAGATACGCGTTTCCTGTAACCGAAACGGGCGGCCATTTTGTATTGCGAATAGCGACCGCGAAATGGCGGCGCAATTATTGGAACACATACAGGTTATCATTCAAATTATGTAAACTAGCTCTGACCCACCACTTTGTGCGCTTGAACTCGAAAAGGATTGCATACGAGATGGGATATTCCCATCTTAAATGCTCGTATATTCTAATACTTTTAAATCTAGTCTGACGGTATGTCTGGTATAATGGTCCCTGTGCTCACTTCGCTAACAATGGTCTTGGATGTATAAAATATATACTGTCCTCTTTTGTATGAGACTGAACTGGCAGGAGGAAAAGCCTCCTGGAAGCTGGAAGAGTACTTTTTTTATCGAGGAGGAGATCTTCATAAGACACTCGACCTTTACGAGGGATGGATCTCTCAGCGAGGCCCCCGCCACTTTGTGCTTTTCGGGCTTCTCCTATAAGGAGATACCTCTTGCTGGCAATAGGTGTTACCACGGCAGATTAAAACCGCATTAACCTGCTATCTTCCTAGAGTCGTATGAGTGCTAAGAAATCGGCCACAGCCCCCTTTGTGACCGCTCGAGACTCCAAGGTCCCACTATAAGGGGTATGTTATTTCTGTATTTCTACAGGCCGGCCCCGGTCTTTACCGACTCCGGGAGATGGTGGCTCTTTCCCGTTAAGCTCTCTCCTCATTGACGGATACACAGAAAGTAGGTAAAAATATAAATTTCAAAAATCATAATAAGTAAATTATTTCTTAGGTTAGCACGCTTTCTTCTTTGGAAATGAACTACTGCTTAATGGCTGGACCGATTATGACGAATTTTTGTGAGTGGAATCAAATGAACCCCAAATAGTTTAAATTCTCAATTCGATCCGATAAGTTACGCGTTTCTACAAATTTCTACTAGGATTTTGGGAACTACGTAAATACGCTTGCCAAGAACAGCTTTTATATAAGAGCTAAAAGGGTCACTGACTCACTTACTATTTAAATAACATATACGCTTAATATGAAGGAGTTTCCTCGTATACAATCTGAATGTATATATTTGGGGAATACGTGGTTAGTGTGCGTAGCGGGGAGATAACCACTCTGCTACATTTCAAAACAATCGCCATGTGCTTGTCAGTCGGTAAATGATTGATAATGTGCATATATATTGTGTCTTTACAACTTACATATATTTGCAGTAACACGTGGGAAATGGCTCTCACAACTCACGTACCCGCACAAGATGGCGTACGTGAGGCTTTACAGTGAATCGTGTTAGACACATCACAATTCGATGCACCCGATTAGCTATCGAGATGTAGACTTAACCATATGCCAAACTGATTTTGCATAGAAAGTTACGTAGACATGATCCAAGTTTAAGCTGAGGATTTGGCCAACACAAGAATTTGGTCTCATAGTCCGTCGCACAGGACCAGTGGAACTGTCCATGTTTGACTGGTGCAAATTTTGGCAGAATATTTTTTCATTAGAAAATACGTTAAGGCACTCCGATCTGTTCACCCCGATTGGACTCATTAACCCAAAAGCCTGCTAGAATGCCCAAATATGTACTAAAATCCTTTGATATGTTTACCATCCTTAGATGGCCCACCAGGGATTCTATTATACATTTGACCCAGGTACTGGGAATTTATGAAGGGGAAACTGATTCAGCTCAATCATTAACTGCAGCCAATAACTGAATACAGCTGAGCCTATCGCTTTTACATTATAGATTATCATCACATGTAGGTGTTAGTAGCTATGATGATGTTTGATTTTGCACCGGGTGACTCAAGTGGCTACCAGCGACCCTCTTTATGTCGTTAGACCACCTTGTGGGGGTCTGTCTATACTGCGCCATCCGGTAACGGGTTATCATTCAAATACCTTTAGACGTCCATCAGTTCGTCGGACTATGTGCCCCGCCCATTCCCAATTTAGTTTCGCGATTCTTCTATGTCGGTAACTTTGGCTCCTCCAAGGATCTTTTCGATTTGATCGCTTAGAGAGTATCTGAGCATAGCCCTCTCCGTCGCTCGCTGCGTGAATTTGAGCTTTGGAATGAGGCCCATAGTTATCTACCACGTTTCCGAATCCTCAAGCAATCACTGGCAACACATACTATTTGCAGACTTTGGTCTTCAGGTACTGATGAATATTGGACGAAAAGATCTTACGTAATTTCCCGAATGCTGCCCAACCAAGTTGGAGTCTGCGGTTGACTGTGCTTTATAAAACACCAGTCTTTATTAGTAAAGCAATCTGTTTCCAGCAGTGGGACGGAAGTAGTACTACTATGTGATAAACCCGTTTTTAATAAAATTATGGTGCTCTACACGCCTTTATGAATAGCCAGTGTCTCAAAAGGCCAGACTGGCTGTGCATACTGGAGTGTTGGTGCCAACACTTATGTATGGTAGTGAAAGTTGGGTATGGCAGAAGAATCACATAAGTAAAATAAATGCGGTAGAGATGAGAGCGTTAAGAATTGTGAGTGGATTAAAACTGAGTGACAGAAGAAGAAATAGTGTGATAAGAGAACGTTGTGGTATAAAAGAAGACCTAGTGACTAAAATTGAGAAAGATATGCTTAGATGATTTGGGTATGTAAAGGCAATGAATGAAACGAGACTGACAAAAAGGATTTATGAGTCAAGAGTGAATGCGAAAGTTGGAAGGGGAAGACCGAGGCGAACGTTCCTGGACCAAATCCAGGACATTTTAAATAAGGGCCAGGTCAAGAGTACTCTAAACCGACGAACTTGTATGAAAGGTTTAATGAGAATGAAAGAAGCGAAGGAGATATGCAAGGATCGTGGCAAGTGGAAAGACGTTGTCTCTGCCTACCCCTATGGGAATGAGGCGTGATGCTAAGTATGTATGTATGTATAACAAAATGCGAATGTATTCTTCTCTTAATATATACATCATGTATTTTACCATGAAACGATAATGTTATAAAAAAATATATTCAAAGCAAAGCATTATAAACGGAATTGGAGTTTCGATGATTTCATTCGGCATTACGTCTCTTTTTTGGAGGCACACAATAATTCTGCAGTAGTATAATTTTTTGCGGACGACATTTTTCGTTTTCAAATCGAGGACTAATGATTATTGTGTACCTCCATGGAGTTGTGGTAATTTGTGGGTACAATCGTCATGGCTAATTTTGGTAATATAAACAAAGCAATCTCCGTATATATGATAAAACAGACAAATTGTTTTTACATGTCTCTTTTAGAGTTTTAAGATCAACCAAAAAGAAAAGATCAATGTTTACTGGAGCTTTTTCAATGTAAAAGCAAATTTGAAAATAATTAGAGATCTTGAAAGCTATTCGCAATTGACTATTATTAAATGTTGACAAATGGGTATCACAAGAACTAATTTGAATATAGCCGAGTGACTTCTTTTGCAATATTGACAGTTACTGATGTCCCCATATTAACACTGAGGAATGCCGCTAGTTTTAAATAAAAACCATGCTGGTCCTATGGATCTCTGTAAGAGTTAAATTTAGTGATCAAACATTCTCAAACGTTGGATAAGATATTCTTAAGTTTTCTTTACATTTTTCTAAATTGTTTCTAGTGTGTATTGCTACGATATTTATATTGTGCTATTCGGAGATGAGTATATCGTCCGATATCCCTCAGTGCCTGGAGACGAAGTTCTTCGACCAGTGCGTGTTGCCAGTGATGACCTACAGCTCCGAAACGTGTTCGCTGACTATGGGCCTCATTCGAAAGCTCAGAGTCACTCAGCGTGCGATGGAGAGGGCTATGCTCGGAGTTTCTCTACGCGATCAAATCAGAAATGAGAAGATCCGTAGCAGAACCAAAGTCACCGACATAGCCCTACGAATAGCGAACCTGAAGTGGAAATGGGCGGGGCGCATACTCCGACGGACCGATGGACGTTGGGGCCCGAAGGTGCTGGAGTGGCGACCCCGCACAGGGCGGCGCAGTGTAGGGAGGCCCCACAAGGTGGACCGACGACATAAAGAGGGTCGCCGGTAGCCGCTGGAGCCAGGTGGCACAAGACCGGGCCTTGTGGACGTCATTACGTGAGACCTATGTCCAGCAGTGGACGTCCATCGGTTGAAGCGACGCCGACGATGACGGAGATGAGCTCAATTCATAATCTTCCTAAGCTAATGTCTTTGATGCGCGAAATTACTCGAACCTGCGACTTCATAAACGTTGTCCAGCTGAATAAGCTAATCAGTGGAACGTCTATGTCTAGTTATATTGACATTCGATGTATGTAATTTTAAATATTCGATACGTGCGCCATTACATCGGTTCATAAATACAGAGGTTTGAGAACATCTCGGGAAATCGTGACTACTGAAATATAGATGGACCTATCACACATGATATAATCTAAACGTAGCTAACATTTATTTACATGGTTTTAGTTAAAATAACTGTTTCTAATTTCAAAGAAACAGCTGTTCTCTTTTAAGTTCATTATTTTAATAAAATTTTTGAAATTGCTGAATTAGATTTGACGGGACCTTCACTGGCAGACAATGTAACTTAGGCTAATGTTGTTTTAGACAAAAGTATCTGAAATACCGCGGATAAAAGCGTAAGGTTTTATAGATTTGAGGTATATATAAATAATAGAGGTTTGGATTTGAATACGGGTCTATATATAGCTTGAATCAATTTATTAGTAAAATATAACTATCGAAAAAGCTGTTCTTAAAAGTGGAATTACTTAGTTTTTTTGTGATATCTTCACGTTGGAATTTACTTTCCGAATCACTGTTAGACTAATTATTAACGAACTTGCTGACTTGTTGACTTTGAAGAGGTTGTTAAAGTTATTTGAATAAATATTTTAGTTAATATTAAACTCAAAAGTTTCTTCTTGTTCTGATGGTGCCTCTCCATCACTAGAGGTTAGGCACCAGCTCGTTAAATGGTTTTTGGACTTGCACTTGACATTTCGCAGTCATGATTATTTCCTCTTGCCAACCCTCCTCTTAACTTGGATCTTACCCATCATAATAAGCTGGAGAAGGTGAGGATTAGTGAGGTCAAGAGTTTAATAGTCTGAAATTTAGCATTTTTGCCTTTCTAACTCGATTTTGGGCTCATCATTTATCAAAATCAAATCAAAATATCTTATAATACGATTTTTCTATCAACTTTCTTTTAACAAAGACTTTGAATTTATTAATTGACATTTCTAAAACGTCTTGTGGGAGTTTATTATAGAAACGTATACAGTTACCCTTAAATGAGTTGTTAATTTTATGCAGCCTACTAGAATTTACAACAAGTTTGTTTTTGTTTCGTAAGTTATATGATATACATTCACTCTTTTTATTAAAAGAGTCAATGTTTTTGTGTACGTACAACAAGTTTTCTAATATGTATACGCAGTGAACTGTCATTATGTTAACTGCCTTGAATTTGTTTCTTAGCGACTCTCTTGGACCCATATTGTAAATCGCACGAACGGCCCTTTTCTGCAGCACAAATATTGCATCTATATCAGCAGCATTACCCCAAAGCAAATTTAAATGTTTGAAGCCATCTATAAAAGACATAGGATGTTGTGACTGTTTCGTCATAAATTTATCCACAATACATAAGGATCTCTCAATGTATTGCTATTTTATTTATGCATTAAAATAAACAAAATATGATATTCCTCGTGTTTTCCGACCATACATTTTACTGTCGCACGATCACGACGTCCCTTTGCTTATGAATTCTGAAACTAATACATCGTGTAACGTCCGCTTATATTGTCCGTTCGAGGAAATAACCATGATGTCAGATGCCCATACTTTAATATAAAATATTATATATCAAGACTAGCTAGAACATGCTTTCCTGTGGCTCAATCGAGTGTGTATAGAATTTCCCGTTCCTATAAAAGGTTTGGAACAAAATGAAGGCCAAATTGGTGTATATCACTTTTGTGGTATATCTCTGGGGTATTTGTGCAAGTAATCAAATAATAGTAGAGTTCCTGGATTCGCTCCTGACATGGTAAATTAAATAAATTTTATTTTCCAACTTGTCTGGGCTGGTATAAGGCTTCGACTGGTTACCAGCCTACCACCAGAGCTGTGCTGCCTAACATAATAATTGAGTTCCTATACGATGCTGTGTAAAAACCTTTAGGGGTAGTTTAGCTCTTACCTGTATAATATTTGCCGTCGTCGCTTCAACCAATGGACGTCATCTGCTGGATAGGTCTCACGTAATGACGTCCACAAGGCCCGATCTTGCGCCGCCTGGCTCCAGGCGGCTACCGGCGACCTTCTTTATATCATCAGTCCACCTTGTGGGGAGTTTGCCTACACTGCGGCGTCCGGTGCAGGGTCGCCACTCCAGCACCTTCGGCCCCCAACGTCCATCGGTCCTTCGGACTATGTGCCCCGCCCATTGCCACTTCAGGTTCGCGATTCGTAGAACTATGTCGGTGACTTTGGTTCTACTACGGATCTCTTCATTTCTAATTCGATCACGTAGAGAAACTCCGAGCATAACCCTCTCCATCGCATGCTGAGTGACTCTAAGCTTCCGCATGAGGCCCATAGTCAGCGACCACGTCTCAGAACCCTTTAGAACCAGAACTTCTTTCGACATATCACTTATTAAGTTTTAGAATTATGCTAGCCAACCTGCAGTAGAACAGGGTGGAGGGTCCAGCTATAAAAATCCTTCCTCCTATGACTGAGGAGGTTAGTGCCCAGCAGTAGGACGATAATGAACTGTAACTTACTTTTACCTTATTCGTAGAACTACAATAGAAAGTTATTTAAACGTATCCCATTACGTAAAATAAACGTTATTAAATTAATCGTTCGAGGATGTTAATTTTATAAGGTTTATTTATGTTATTTGTTGGTTAAGTTGGAAATGATGTCAAATTATGTATTCAAGAAGGGAACACGCTTAACGTTGAAACAAACGAGATGTTTTTAACAAAGTAACTATACGAAATCACGTATTTTTATCAACGTACATCATCACTAGTTGTTATTTCGGGGAATATTTCTTAGTCCTCATGAGAATTCCTATGTCTAAGATAAATGATGACAGAGAGATAAAGAGACATGTTCTCTCCGTGGCTTTTCGTGTATACTAGACTTAACAGGTACAATATCTAACCACGTGAAGTATTTTCATCTCATAATTCACTTCACGCGATGTCGTGTGACAAAATTATACCTTTGAAGTAAACATTTAGTAAGACTCTATGTAATTTATTTTGTGAATATTGAATGACATTATCCCATCACGCTCAGCTACGTAACGATGTACGCTGATCGCATAAGGGGGCAAGATATTTATAGATTTTTAATTCATTTTTAAAAGAGTTTGTTAGTGATCTTTCTTCGGCAGAGTTTCCTTTATAAAGCGCTGGTAAATTTTTTATTAACGTAGCTACTTAATGATAATGATGACTTGCTTTTACCGGGGTAGAATTTGAAGTTTATTTGATGTATTACTCCAAGAAAAACCCAAGTTGAAGGTCCAATTACAGTATAGATAAGTGATGATACAGTCTGAACTTACTAGTCTGTTTTAAGATAGTTTACCTCTTACGTGGTTTGGTGGGATTTTTAGTGGTTTTTACAAAGCATTGTCGTCGTCGTCGTCGTCTCAACCAATCGACGTCCAATGCTGGACAAAGGTCTCTCTTAATGAATTCCACAGGGCCCTATCTTGCGCCGCCTGTATCCAGCGGCTGCCGGCGACCCGCCTGATGTCATCGGTCCACCTGGTTTGTGGTCTGCCGACGCTGCATTTTGCAGGGCTAGGCCGCTACTCTAGGACCTTCGTGCCCCAACTTCCATCGGTTCTGCGAACTATGTGCCCTGCCCATTGCCATTTCAGCTTTGCAATTCGGTAGGCTACGTGAGGGACCTTAGTTCTCTTACAGATCCCCGCTGAGTGACTCTGAGTCTTTTTACCAGGCCCATAGTCAGCAGCATGTCTCGGAACCATATGCAATCGCTGGCAACACGCACTGTTCGAAGACCTTGGCCTTCAGGCACTGAAGAATTGTGGATAAAAAGATGTCCCGTAGTTTATCGAACGCTGCCCATCCGAGTTGGATTTGGCGGTTGACCTCTTTTTCAAAGTTGGACCTCACTAATTCAATCGTGTGTCCCAGGTACATGTACTCGTCTACAACTTTAAGTGCTGAGTTCTCAACGATGACCGGTTGGGACGAAACATGGATGTTTGACATGATTTTTGTCTTATCCCTTTTTTATTTTAAGGCCCACCTGTTGAGATACTGAGCAGAAGTTGAGCATTGTGTCGGAATGCAATTTTTTAGCTTGCCGAATCATCCTAATCCAAAGGTCAGCATCCTGAAGGTTGCCTGGGAGAAATCGCTATATAGCGATAAGGCCGCCTTATTGTACTACTTGTTTTGTATTTTAGTGTTTTCTCTATGTATTTTTCTTGTGGTGTACAATAAAAGTGTTCTCTCTCTCTCTCTCTCTAATACTCCATACCTAGACAAATTAGATTGTTACACATCAAAAAGGAGTTTATATTAATTAAACTGCAGTTATACTGACTACATGATGTTGCGTAAAGTGTTTTCGTTCTATAAAAACTCGTAGATTAAAAAACACAGTTCAGATAAACAAAACAAAATATATTTTAGTCGTTTTTTACGTTATATCTTATAATATTCTGAAATAATTGTATACCAGCGTTTAATTTTATTATGAACTTATTCCATAAATATCAAAGAAACTTACAAAATAGTTCAAATGACGTATTTATGTTTAATCCCTACTATAATTTTAAACGACAATCTTTAACTAAACTTTTAACGAATGCTTATTAACAAATTGTTTTTTTTAAATGGTTTATTGATATAAATTTTAATCTTAAAACATTTTATGGAGTGTCTAGATGTTATTAACTAGAGATACAACACGAGCTGATGTTTTCTATCGAATGAGATTGCTTAGGACACATTTACGTAGAAAGAATGTCTATAAAACACTTGTATCCTACTATTACGTATCAATTACTTGTTCGGTAGCGGATACAGTGATGCAGTACCTCATTCTGTCGCTTTAAGCGCTGTAAATAGCTGTAAAATATTGCTACTATCGCTCATTCGAAGAGAAATCCACGATCGGAAAATCATTTTGCCGGTCCCGTCCGTGCTACAGCGCACGACTCATTGACAAATACCTTAGAGTTACGAGCACGGGGAAATGAAATATGTTATGTTCATGTATAGGAGAATGTATGTTTTCATTTATAAATGAAGTTTGACATCTTCGCTGGTGTAACATTGTATTCCTGATAGGATAAATTCAGTAAATATATACATTTACTGTTGGGCAAAACAGGTCATAAAATAGGTAAGATAAGTAGCATTCCGCTGGCTATGGGCTTCATGCGGAAGCTCAGAGTCACTCAGCGTGCGATGGAGAGGGCTATGCTTGGAGTTTCTCTACGTGATCGAATTAGAGAGGAAGAGTTCTGTAGTAGAACCAAAGTTACTGACATAGTCCTACGAATCGGGAACCTGAAGTGGCAATGCCCGGGGCACATAGTCCGAAGGACCGATGGACGTTGGGGGCCGAAGGTGCTAGAGTGGCGACCCCGCACCGGACGGCACAGTGTAGGTAGACCCCCCACAAGGTGGACCGATGATATAAAAAGGGTCGCCGGTGGCCGCTGGAGCCAGGCGGCGCAAGATCGAGCCTTCTGGATGTCATTACGTGAGACCTATGTCCAGCAGTGGACGTCCATCGGTTGAAGCGACGACGATGACGACCAAGTAGCATTCCACTACCGTTTCTCTGCAAGTCATAAGTTTTCTTACTCATAGGATTGTCATAACATATACCCACTGCTCTACTCCATTGCATTGCATAAATTCATTCTATATTCGTTCAGTCTGATAGTCCAATGTGACGACATTTCGACATGAGTGAAACGAGATCAAGTGCAGGATATCTTATTTTTTCCTCTCTCACTTAAACTATAAAAACAGTGTCCGGGATGACTGATGCTGCGTCGTCTATGGCGCTTAAGGTTAAAGAGCCTAAAAGCAAAGCTCCTAAAGAGAAAGTTGGTGAGGCAGCTCCAGCAGCTGCTCCTGCGGAAACCCCGAAAGTCGTACGCAAAGTATCCAAAGCTCGCCACGGGAGATTGTCCGCCAAGACATTGTTCGCAGGTTACAGACGTGGTCTTCGCAATTAACATAAAAACACTGCTCTATTAAAAATTGAAGGTGAAAAGAGAACTCCGAACTCCGTCAAGGATTTATGAACCTCTTTAGTAACAATATTAACAGGCTCTCCGTAGCACGAGGGTGGAGTACAGCACCAACGTCCCAACTTCGGGCAAATGCTGCGAATTTCTTGACAGAAAACTCAAAATCGTTTTTTGAATTCACTCGACCCAGGACTCGAACTCACGACCTCATGTCTGTAGTTCAATAAACTGACCATTAGACCAATGGTAGCGTGGTAACTCTCCGGGGCTGCAATCTCCATCAGTCTACCAGAACAGAAATTCCTAAATTAACCTTTCCGTTATTGAACCTGAGGTCTTTGCTATTAAAATACTCGTACCATCGCACCAGATTGTCAAGATCATCGTCTGTACCCAGCAGTGGGATATTTATAGGCTATTGCTGACAATATTTAGTTATTACATTATAACCAAACAGAATAACATCACGCTTGACAAAAGCCATATCTGTAACCGCAACCCGTTAAATTGCACTCAATAACAACCCAGCTCGGGGCAATTGTCTCAATGCCCTTCGGAAAACACATAAAAACCGATTTAACTCGCCCCGGCGCAAAAAAAGGGCGAAAATTCATTTATTTCTTACGATTCTTGGCGAAATGATTGCTAAGCCCACCTCAGTTTCCGCTACAAGTATTTCAAATGGACACAGCCTCGGCAAAGTGTTAACTTTACAGTATGTTGTTTTGACAATTAAATTTATCGATATTTTGGATAGCAAGTTCCATATTTTTATCTATGTAATACTTTTGGAAACTGATTATCATAAAAATTAAAACTTCCCTTGTTTTTGGGGAAAAAACACTTCAGCAGCCTTCATCTGCACATATAAGAAAGCCCTGATCTCATGGCAACGCAGTGGCTGCTATCATATTTTTGTGTCTGTGGGTTAAATATCCTCGCCCAAATTCTTTGTTAGCATTTATAATGATAGAGCTATTAGGTGCAGCAGGTGACGTCTTCTAGGGACTGCGTTGATGATATAGGAGCGTAGAGAGCTCACAGCTTAACTGCTCGTGACCTCAAAGCCCGAAGAGATTACAATTATTCCACTATTCGGAGGTCTCTTTTTTCGACTAGGGTCAAATCTTAAACTCAAACATCCTGCAAACTATTGGATTGGTACGGATAAAGATTGGGAAAACAACTTAGACCTTTTAACGTGTTAGCAGTTTAATTGGTTCCACAAAAGAGGGGTTTCTCTTAATCTAATATCTGGTACACCTCAGTATTTACTAGGCACCAATCAAGAACTTTTCTAAATAGTCCAATAGATATTAGCAAATGAAGTAGAACTACCCACACTGCCCAATAGTTTTGGAGATATTTCGCCAGCTATTGTAAAGGCTGTAAGGTTTGTGTATCAGATCTTTTCCTTGGACTATCCATTCCATGTCCAATTACTATCCTCTTATGTGGATTAATTTTGTATTTTTCAAGTTCATAACTTATATATGAGCATATGCATAGGCCATTTCAGGTATTAAGATGTAGCAAACCAAATAATGGGAAAACAATAAATATTACTTTTTTTATAATTATAACAGGCAAAAGAGCTGGCGGGTCACCTGATGGTAAGTGATCATCGCCGCCCATGGACACCTGCAGCACTGGGGGAGCTGCCGATGCGTTGCCGGCCGAGGAGGTGGAAGTTCAATTGCCTTTTAAACTTTTGCTGAAATCTTGAGGGAACACTGCTGCTGGAAGTTGGTTCCACATTTTACAGGTACGCGGAAAAAAGATCGTGCAAATCGACTCGTTGACGAGTGCCATTCGTCCAAAGTATATGGGTGGAATTTATTTCTACGACGAGATGGTCGGTCGTAGAATTGTGACGGCGGTACTAACTTAAACAGTTCCTCTGAACACTCCCCATAATAGACTCTATAGAAGACACAGAGGGAACTAATGTTTCGTCTGTGGTCTAGAATCTCCAGTTTGTAGGTCAGATGGGGGTTGCTAACAATCCGAATTGCCCGACTTTGAATCCAGTCATATGGAAGGAGTTGATACTGGGGTGCACCAGCCCAAAGGTGGCAGCAGTATTCTAAGTGTGACCGAATTTGGGCTTTATACAAGTGTAAACTTATTAACTTATAGTGTTATAAGAACAATATTATGTTATTTTTTAGTTTTATAAATATAGATCGAAATTACCACACCATGATGAAATTAACGTTTCAAAGATAAATGGCAAATGGTCTTTTGTGAATTTTAATGATAACTTTAATACTTCTATTCCGTTAATTGCATGTAGCTCAATTACAATTCCTATCTGTCCTTTCAAGATATTAGTAACAAAATTTGCTTCTTATTATACTGCAACTGTCAATTTTAATTTTTACACTGTGGCACCTTCCCCTTACTGGAACTGCCTAATGATAGTGCGCTGTGGTTAAACCATTATTAACTCTGTCTCGCTCGCACTTATACAAACTGCGTAAATTAAAGCGGGATAGCAACACATCCAATCCGAGAAGTACGTGATCACCATTACCTTTACGGTTAGCGCCCAAAATATCACCAACAACATAGTAAGTTAGTGAAAAATGATTTTTATAATAAGGTGTTTAAATTTGATTTTGTATGTGTTGTTTTTCACGTGGACAAAGACTTCGCCGCTTGTACGTTAATACGTTTGAATTCTTTGTTTCTTGTTGTTTTTTTTTAAGACTAAGTCAGGTCCGCATTTTCAATTATGACTAGACAAAGAAGTCGCATTGATGTTTTAAGTTGACTTAGTATTTGTGTTAACAAGTTTTTATTGTTGTCCATATAAGACAATCATCGTCGTCAACTAACGTTTAAATCAAGTCAACCATCGGTTCCGAAAGTTTATTCTATTGAAAAGAAATCTGCAAGAAACTCAGCAGTTACTCTTTTAAATATAGTTATGTGCTATAGGAATCAAGTCCTAACATCCCTATCGCTTAAAAAGTCTTCAACAGTATAATATGCCTTTTATGAAAGAATATATTTGAACTTGGAAAAGTTGTTACAAAATTAATCCATGTATAATATGTGGTGGTGATGGAGCTTTTAGGTTGTTAGCCATTAAAGACAAAAGCTCTCTCCCTTGGATTTGTAAAAAAGCAAATTGATCCAAATCTCTAAATTATTTTTAAGATATTCGCTTAGTATATAAATCACGCGATTTTAATGGCATCTCCCTCTTTTATTAGACTTTAAGGCTTTACACGGAGGGCATATGAATTAACACTTTATCATTCAAAACACATAGCTAAGGAATTCGGAGGCGACAGGAGTACATTGTCATACACAATATGACGGTATTTCCCGAAATGAACCAAAGACCTTGAAGGTATATGGTGTCAGCAATTGTTTTAGACTACTCCATCATTATATGGAGACTAGCTGACCCGCGCGACTTCATCTACAATTAAAAGTGTGGCTTAATCTCATTCCCATAGGGGTAGGCAGAGACCACGTCCTTCCACTTGCCACGATCCTTGCATATCTCCTATTCTTCTTTCGCTCTCATTAAACCTTTCATACAAGTTCATCGGTTTAGAGTACGCTTGACCTGGCCCTTATTTAAAATGTCCTGGATTTGGCCCAGGAATTCGCCTTGGTCTTCTTTCCATCCACTCTCGACATCTATTTGAAACTAATGCAAATTCGTTGACAGCAATGTTTTGTTTAAAAAAGCTGCAATTTTTTGATTAGGAATATATTAATACATACACAATGTCCTGAATATTAGTAAATCACTTAGCAATGTTCAAGCTCTTTTATAAATTTCACCTAATAGAAATTGTGTCTAAAGATGAGTTAACTTGCTAAGAAGTATTTTACTTCTTATGGTTTCTACACAGCAACGTACCGGATCGGAAAATTACTTGACAGCATGTTTTTCCTGGTAGAATGGGAACTATAAACGTCACACATTTAGATAAAGTAAGTAGCAGCCCTTTAACGTCCCACTGCTGGGCACAGGCCTCCTCACTCCGACGAGCGAGGGTTTTTAGAGCATAGACCCACCACGCTGCTCCACTGCGGATTGGCAGGCATAGTACACAAGTGCACTCTCTATTCCTTCACTCTCATAGTCCGATGTGACGGGAATCCGACACGACCGGAGAGAGATCAGGCGCAGGACCGACGGCTTAACGTGCTCTCCGAGGCACGGGGGTGGATCACACCGCCAACTTCCCAACTTCGGGCAAATATTGAGAAAATCTTAATAGAAAACTCAATATCGATTTTTGAATTGGCCCGACCCGGGACTCGAACCCAGGACCTCATGTCTGTAGTTGAACATGCTAACCACTAGACCAATGAGGCAGTGCATTTAGATAAACTAGACGTGATTTTGAGCCTCTTCTGTCTGTTTAGTTGTGATTGCTGTTGGTAGAGTGGAATGTCCCAATCGCAACCAATAATTTAATGCCCCAGATCAGAATGCGGAAGGTACCACTTTGTTTTAATGGGTTCTTCTGGTTAAAGCTTTAATATACATAACCAGCTAAAAGTAATGATTATTAGCAAAGCTAGTACTCGCAATATAACGCCAGTGAGGCCATCAATATGTAATATACGAGTAGAAAAAGCATTGAAAATGTACGCAAGGAATTAATATCTTGACACGTTGAAACCACGATACGTGATCCTGAAAACTGTCAACCATAAGCTTAACCACGTGGAAAGCGCAAAAAACACCCTGTTCTTGTAAGGTTCAATTAAAAAGGGGTGGGGTTATTAAGTAATTACTCAGTCTGTCGGCCAATGAGCAGGCGAGGCGTGCGAACACCCATTTAGGTTGAAGACATGCCCGGATGCGCGGGAGTCGCTTTTTGCTTCCAACATGGCCGCGTAATGGCGTCGATTTCGTACGCGAATTTTCACCAAAATTCACCTCTACATACTACTAAATTATAGAATTCTACTCTTTCCTATAGTGCCTGGGTTATACAACCCAAATACCTTCGTAACAAATGTTAATAGGTACTTTTTAGACAAGCACGTACCATCTTAAACCTCGTCGCAGCTTTTCATCAGGCACGATTCCACCAGGCAGGAAACACTATCTCTTGCAATAGAATTGGGAGTTTATATGTATATATTCACATTTTGTAAGTTTATGTATATGATATATATTTATTGCCTACTTTCCTCCTTTGTTACAGCTTATTTAACCCAAGCTTATCTAAAAGGAAACGCTGTTAAGCGATAAGACCGCCTTTAGTATTATTTTCTGCTAATGGAAGTTTTTCACTATGTATTTGTATTTTCTCTTAACAACCTTGATGCTTATGCTACTTAGTTGACAAATACCTTATAGTTATTGTAAATTAGTTGACAAATACCTTTTAGTTATTGTAAATTAGTTGACAAATACCTTAGAGTTATTGTAATCGTTATGAAGGGATAAGACCGCCTTTAGTATTTTTTTCTCTTAATGTAAGATTTTCACTTTGTATTTGTATTTTCTCTAAGAACTTTGATGCTTTTGCTACTTGACAAATATCTTGTAGTTACTGTAAATTAGTTTCGTCGGCAAATTGTATGCAAAGATATTGATTGAAAGGGTGATTAATGAAACTGATGAGAAAATATGCGACGTGCAAGCGGGATTTAGAAGAGGAATGGGATGTACGGATCAGGTCTTTTCTTTACGGTGCATAACTGAAAAATGTTTGGCTAAACACCAAAAAGTTTATTGCGCGTTCGTAGATTTAGAAAAGGCCTATGATCGAGTGGTGAGGAATGAGCTGTGGTCAACGTTATCTACGTATGGGGTGAGCGGTTGTCTGATCCAAGCATTGAAGTCTCTCTATGAGGGTTCTAGTGCCTGTGTCAGAATAAACGGAGCGTACACGGAGTGGTTTCCTGTCGAAAGAGGTGTTCGACAGGGATGTGTTGCGTCACCATGGCTGTTCAACCTTTTCATGGATAAATGTTTGACAGATTTAAAAGAATGTATGTATGGGTTAAGAATGAATGAATTACTCATCAAATGTTTACTCTACGCTGATGATCAAGTAATACTTGCGTCATCCGCTAACGAGCTTCAGGAGATGCTAAATATTATGAATGAAGCTTTGAAAGGGAAAGGAATGAAAGTGAATGTAAACAAAACGAAAGTTATGCTTTTTGAACGAGATGAATCTATGATGAATGGCAATATTTTGATAGATGGGGAACAAGTGGAAGAGGTGAAAGAATTTGTATACTTGGGATCTAAATTTACAAAAGATGGAACATGTGAAAGTGATATCGAAAGGAGAGTGAATGCAGGGAATATGGTAAATGGTGCTCTGCATGCTTTTATGAATAGCCAGATGGTGTCTCAAAGGGCTAGACTGGCAGTGCATGCTGGAGTGTTGGTGCCAACACTTATGTATGGTAGTGAAAGTTGGGTATGGCAGAAGAATCACAAAAGTAAAATAAATGCGGTAGAGATGAGAGCGTTGAGAAGCATGAGTGGATTAAAACTGAGTGACAGAGTGAGAAATAGTGTGATAAGAGAACGTTGTGGTATAAAAGAAGACGTAGTGACTAAAATTGAGAAAGGTATGCTTAGATGGTTTGGGCATGTAGAGAGAATGAATGAAAGGAGACTGACAAAAAGGATTTATGAGTCAAGAGTGAATGCGAAAGTTGGAAGGGGAAGACCAAGGCGAACATTACTGGATCAAATCCAGGATATTTTAAGTAAGGGCCAGGTCAAGAGTACTCTAAGCCGACGAACTTGTATGAATGGTTTAATGAGAGTGAAAGAAGCGAGGGAGATATGTAAGGATCGTGGCAAGTGGAAGGATGTTGTCTCTGCCTACCCCTATGGGAATGAGGCGTGATGTTATGTATGTATGTATTGTAAATTATTTGACATACTTTTTAGTTATCTTAGTTTTATAGTAAAGTAAGTTCAATATTTGTTTTTTATTATTTAAATCATTGGAAAGAAGTTGAAACTTGCGTTACGTAGAAATCACTCATTAGATTTGTATATATTATAAATATTTAGCCGGTTTTAGAAATAATAACTAAATAATAGTAAGCAAAATGATAGGATATAATTATCACGAAATCTCTCCACAAATGGAATTTTTTTATGGATCAAAAAATGTGTTTTATTTATCTAAGTTTTTACAAAAGAATCGCTTTACATATAAAAGCTTTTATAGATCAAAAATATAATTACTTCTCGTGTAATCATACGATCTATTTGATCTTTTTAAGTTTGCGGCAGAGGTAGTTAATGTTAATTGGTAATTTTAATTAGTACCGGCAGTTCTTTTTGATGTTTTTTGCTTGTTAATTTGCGAATTTTTTCTTCTAAAATATGAAATAATAAAAAAAATCGATAAATCTGTGACATAAGTTAAATGAAGACTGGCTGTGCATGCTGGAGTGTTGGTGCCAACACTTATGTATGGTAGTGAAAGTTGGGTATGGCAGAAGAATCACAAAAGTAAAATAAATGCGGTAGAGATGAGAGCGTTGAGAAGCATGAGTGGATTAAAACTGAGTGACAGAGTAAGAAATAGTGTGATAAGAGAACGTTGTGGTATAAAAGAAGACGTAGTGACTAAAATTGAGAAAGGTATGCTTAGATGGTTTGGGCATGTAGAGAGAATGAATGAAAGGAGACTGACAAAAAGGATTTATGAGTCAAGAGTGAATGCGAAAGTTGGAAGGGGAAGACCAAGGCGAACGTTCCTGGACCAAATCCAGGACATTTTAAATAACGGCCAGGTCAAGAGTACTCTAAACCGACGAACTTGTATGAAAGGTTTAATGAGAATGAAAGAAGCGAAGGAGATATGCAAGGATCGTGGCAAGTGGAAGGATGTTGTCTCTGCCTACCCCTATAAGAATGAGGCGTGATGCTATGTATGTATAAGTTAAATATAAAAAATACTTTTAAAAATCCACTAGCTATACACGTTTGAAAGTGCGGGATAGTCACAGTCTTTTTACAAAAGTGGGGCGATAAAAAAGTATAAATGGATATTTTCAGAGTGTTTAGGAACCAATCATTTCTCCTATCTGGGACTAAATTACGATTACGTAATCTTTGATTGTAACAAAGGGAATAATTTTATTGTGAGGACTTGTATAACATATATATGTTGGAGAATGAGAGAAGGAAAGCATAAAGCATAGGGGCGTAGGGTTCTCCGCCGAAATCATCATTAATGACATCCATAATTTCCATACTGTGGGCGTTCGTGGGTAATGTTGGTGCAATCAAGCACTTTATTAATTAACTCAGATTATCATGTTCAATCACGTAATGTTCCAGATATTCAATTTACACAAACTCATTAATAATAATAGCTAGGAACGCGACAGTTTCAATAGTCGACCGCTCTGGCGGACCGTCACCCAGAACTAGCGAGTCCACCGCCCACGCCGATAGATAGATGGCGCCAGCGTTCCACAGATTACTGCACTCCGACAAATATTTTGCCAAGATATATCTTGAATTGTTTTCAATAAATAATTAATGCTATATCATCTATCTATCTATATATATAAAAGAGATATCAGGTATCTATTGACTCATCACTATATCTCTGGTACCATAAGGCGCAGAGACCTGAAATTTGGTAGGAATATGCCTTTTGCCGAGTAGTGGTCATGTTTCTTATTTGTAAAACAATATTCCTGAATTCAAGAAATTGCTAGCCAAAAAACCTTCCACGCAGACGGATTCGCGGGTTCAGCTAGTATATATAAATGAGACAAGTAATTTTATCAAATAATGACGTTGGAAAAGTCCATATTTAATAAGATACACGTGGCTCTATGTATAAACAACCAAATAGTATTTTAGATATTTTCAAGTAGGTCATTTTGATGATTATGCCATTTATTAAACAAAGTCGTCTTTTTTTCCAAATCATAGCAATTACAAAATTCCAAAAAACACAAAAGGTTATCGTTGTACTTGACTCTTTATACGCAAACGCCGTCGATAACTCATACTTTAAAGTACATATTCGTCGTCGTCGTCGTCGTCGCTTCAACCGATGGACGTCCAGTGCTGGACATACTCGTAGGTCTCACGTAATGACGTCCACAAGTCCCGATCTTGTGCCGCCTGGCTCCAGCGGCTACCGGCGACCCTCTTTATGTCGTCGGTCCATCTTGTGGGGGGTCTCCCTACACTGCGCCGCCCGGTGCGGGGTCGCCACTCCAGCACCTTCGGGCCCAAACGTCNCAATCACGTAATGTTCCAGATATTCAATTTACACAAACTCATTAATAATAATAGCTAGGAACGCGACAGTTTCAATAGTCGACCGCTCTGGCGGACCGTCACCCAGAACTAGCGAGTCCACCGCCCACGCCGATAGATAGATGGCGCCAGCGTTCCACAGATTACTGCACTCCGACAAATATTTTGTCAAGATATATCTTGAATTGTTTTCAATAAATAATTAATGCTATATCATCTATCTATCTATGTATATAAAAGAGATGTCAGGTATCTATTGACTCATCACGATATCTCTGGTAACATAAGGCGTAGAGACCTGAAATTTGGTAGGAATATGCCTTTTGCCGAGTAGTGGTCATGTTTCTTATTTGTAAAACAATTTTTCTGAATTAATGTAATTGCTACCCAAAAAATATTCCACGCAGTGGCGGGATCAGCTGGTATATATGTCGGAGTGCAAGAGTCTGTGGATCGCTGGTCCGTGTGTAATAGTCTATGGAACGCTGGCGCCATCTTTGTATCGGCGTGGGGGCAGAGTCAATAAGTGGCAGTCCGGCCCGTCTCTCGACAGTTCTCGAGCGGCGGTCGGCCGGAGTGGTCGACTATTGAAACTGTCGCGTTCCTAGCTATTAGTGTTAATGAGTTTGTGTAAATTGATATCGGGAACATTAAGTGATTGAACATTATAAACCGAGTTAATTAATAAAGTGTTTGATTGCACCAACAATACCCATGAACGCCCACAGAATAAGAAATTAAATAATTGGAACCACCTCATAACGATGTCGGCGGAGAACCCTACGCCCCTGTGCTTTATACTGCTCCGTTTCTCTCTTATTCTCCGACATATATATAAATGAAACAAGTAATTTTATCAAATCATGACGTTGGAATAGTCCATATTTAATAAGATACTCATGGCTTTATGTATAAACAACCAAATAATATTTTAGATATTTTCAAGTAGGTCATTTTGATGATTATGCCATTTATTAAGCAACGTCGTCCTTTTTTCCAAATCATATCAAATAACAAAATGATGCTTAACAAAACACAAAAGGTTATCGTTATACTTGACTCTTTATACGCAAAGGCCGTCGATAACTCATGCTTAAAAGTACATATTACCGCTGTCAGTTCAGATTCCCATCAGAAACGTAGCATTTAGATTTACACTATAATATATTTTATAATCGATAATATTCAATTTAATAAAAATAAACCCTATAACAATGTAAGAAAATCCGTATTTTGTAAAAGGAGTATTGTATTTTATTTTGCGAGGTAACCATTGAAATTTAATGCCTCCCCACATGAGAGCAGTGTGGTCCAATTTTTTAAGTGCAAATGAACTTTAATACAAGTCTACAAAGATGTAGCTTTATATATATATATATATATATATATATATATATATATATATACTTCAGTAGAACTTTATCTTTTGTAGTGTTATGCTGGACTAATTTACTTATTAAGAACTAGCTAAAAAAACTCGAAATATTCAATGTCGCTTGCCTCCACTACGTAAGGAGCCGATCGGCTACCTAGTTCATAATAGTGCACACCCTTCTCCCGCACTGGCCCTCTCTCGTCGAGTTAGTTACTTGATGCGCTGCGTGGCGGCCGCCGCCGGCATGTATTTTTATTTTAATTTCATGATATCTTTGAATGGAATATCCGATTTCATTAATTCAAAAAGTAATCATCAGGTATTGAGACAGTCTTGATTATTAAATTATTTATTTGGATAAAAATTTATTAATCGTATGGATAACACGGTCTGATTTTTATCTGCGTTTCTATCAATTTGTTAAATATAAAAAGTAGTTATAGTGACGTAACTACAATAGTTAGACATATGGTCTCCAGAATTTTTTTGTAGATATGGATATATTCTATAATATTGTCCAACATTTTTTTTCCTATCATTAATACTCTTCACAGCGTATGCGATGAAAGATTTTATGGCTAATTTTTTTACACCTTCGGTTGGTTTTAATAAGAATTTCTAAAAATTTCTATAGTAATCTAGTACAAAGTTTAGTCTATGTTACTCAGTTATAATGTAGCTTTCTAATGAAAAAAGAATTATTAAAATCGGTTCAGTACTTTTTGACTTTATATAGTCTGTGCGTTGTTAACAAATCTACCAGCGGTTCTGAAAGTTGAATCCGCTGAAAAGAAACCGGCAAGAAACTCAACGGTTCCTCTTTTAAAGATAGTTTTGTACGCTACAATGTGTAATATATTGCTTCTGTGAACAACTGGAATCAAGTCCAAACATTTCTATCGCTTATATAATCTTCAACATTATAATATGCCTTTTGTTTGTTTTTGAAATATCTCTTAAAATTATTTGGAGGTAAATCTAAAACTGATTGAGGTATCTTATTAATTACGCGTATGCTCAACCCAACAAATGATATCTGAACCTTCTTCACCCTAAAATATGGAATAATATGTTCCATATTTCCACTCAGGGATCAGGAAATACATGGGTTATACTACAGTTAACAGTTAGTCTTGTAGAATCAAATCAAAAATCCTTTATCCAAGCGAGGTTTTACGGCACTTTTGAATCGCAAATTACAGTCATTTGTCAAATATTTTCAAAAATTTTAGACATGCTATTATAAACATATGTTTGTTACTTCATCACTTTAGAAATCATTGAAGTTTTAGTCTTTCCTGTACTATAATATGTATATTTTAGACCTATAAACGTTCCTCTTGAATCACACTACGTATAGTTGATAACTGCATTAAAGTCAATTTAATAGTTTAATAGATTTAAGCTAACAGATAACTGAAGCGACTTTACTATGCAAACATAAATGTATGTACATTATTAACAATAATATGTATATAGATAACATTTCATTTGCCTATCGTCAACTAAGCGTAAAAATTAACATATTGTCGTCTGAGTTCCGAGCTATTGATTTATTTTGGTTTGTAAACAACGAGAGCACCCAATTTTCACTTTTTTTCATACTTTCGTTTACGCCACATAGTTGTTAGTTATATTTAAAATGCATCCTTTATTATAATGAACCAAAGGGCACGCTAAGATAATATTGTTAACAATTTATTTATCTCTCTTTAGAAACTTGTTTCCGTAATATTTATTTTGTAAATGTCATGTATGCTAAATATTTCTTACATGTATGTAACATAACGATGCAAATATATAATCTAAAACATTCTTTATTCAAGTAGGCTTAAAAAGCACTTTTGAATCGCCAATAGTCTGTCCGTTGGTAATAAATCTACTAACTGTTCGGAAAGTTGATTCGACTGAGTGGAACAGGCTAGGTTACTCTTTTAAATATATACTTCTGGACACATCTATTGGCTCACCTTGCATTTTCAGCTTCGCTTGCTAAAATTTTATATTAGGTCGACCAAAAAGTTTTTATGCAGTTTTGAACCTGGCACATTATATGTTTCTTATAATTATCTTGTTGTTTTCTTGCCCTTATCCCACTAGGTGGGGTCGGCACAGCATGTTTCCTTTCGCCAGTTCACTCTATCCGCTGTCATTTCTACATTCCCACCCTTAATACACATATCCTCTTTCACACAATTCATCCACACTTTTTTTGGTCGCCCTCTCCCGGCCCTGCCGCTTACCATCATATTTAGGACCCTCTTACATACATGGCTATCCTCCCTTCTCATTACATTTCTTATAATTATCTTGCTACATTAATAAATAGGAGCCGACTTTACTCAAACCAACGTTACACAGTCGGGTGTGACGGTTCACTCTTATTTAATACCCATAAAATACAAGAGCACTGAGCGCACGAACAAGTTTTCACTTCAAATATTAATATTCCTCAATCGTATACATTTATATTAAGTTTTATTAACACTCTCGTCGACGCCGGCTTCAAAAATAAAAACGAGAGTTCACTTCTTATAAACAAACATCTCGATGATCGATTGCATTCACTCAAATCAATCTTTCAGTCAACTTTTTGTCAAGAAATCATATGTTTACATATGACTCATTAAGCATTGTAAAAAGTAGACACCCATGAGTCATATATGGGTATAAAAGGAAGGTTATAAAATGTAAACACCTTATTAACGCAAATATTTTCTTTTTGGTGACTTTTATTCAATGTTAAATAGAAATATATAATATAGAAAAGTGTTTTAAAATAAATAAAATATTTAAGCCGATGAAATTCCGTAAAATATTCCGTTTATCCTAAGTAAATAAAAGATTTATCTTTTCATATTCCGTTTAATCTAAGTAACTAATATATTCATCATTTAATAGTCCATTTATACTAAGTATCTAAAATATTTATCCTCTAATATTCTATTTATCCCAAGCATCTGAAATATTTATCCTTTAATATTCTATTTATCCCAACCATCTAAAATATTTATCCTCTAATTTCTATTTATCCTAAGCATCTAAAATATTTATCCTTTAATATTCTATTTATCCTAACCATCTAAAATATTTATCCTTTAATATTCTATATATCCTAAGTATCTAAAGCTTTTATTTCCTGACAACCTGTCAGGACGCTTGACTCTAATCTCACTTAATGGTAAGTGATGACACAGTATAAGTAACGCATCTCTTCATCTTTTCGTGGAAACCATAAGAGGTAAATTACCTCTTACCACAATAGTTCGTTTTCATCTCAAAAAGAATCAGGTATGGCTACAGTTACTATCAGTATAAATAAGCTTAAAGTTAGTGATGTGAGAGTTTTAAATGTAATGTATCATTGCAAAGCATACCGGACAAAGCTAGTTTTATTATAATTCACAAGTAATATACTATTTATCGTACATCTACCTCCTTCTGAACCTAGTACCAACAAATCTCAAGAATGTTTTCGCATTGTGAATGATCAGCCTGCTGTGTTAGCTACAATTGCGTGCGTTCACATTATACTAAAAAAACATGGCTTTCCTAATCGTATTACTCCCTAAAAGTACTAATTTTTACATTTTTAGACAATCATTTGAATAAACTAATTTGAAATAATATCATAATGATAACAATAGACGAGATATCCCGACTGATTTTATTGTGGATACTTCTCATACTAGACGTAAAGTAGCTTTAGGTTATTGAGACGATCTTTGATCAATTAGTCGTGATTTGTTGAAAATAATATTAGGAAACGACTAAATTTGAAGAGTGCCATAACAGTTTTTAGAGTCGCTCACTAATTTGCAGGTTAAGTAATACTATTCTCAAATTCTTCAGTATTATATTACATACTTTGAATGACTTAAAACCCAATACTACCGTTGATACAAACTAAGAACTGTTACTAGGCGAATATTGCTTCAGTCCCCTGTGCTACCCCTCTTATACCACTCAAAAATAATCGCCCCACTTAAAAAACATTAAGTCCACCAATCACAGTCGTCGTGAAAACAACGACTTCTTAAATTTGAAACTTTCCGGACTGTGTTAAACCGGATGTAGTGTATGTAAACGTTTCACTGATTATTATAAAGACCTCAGCATAATAAACAAATATAGTAATTTAATAGCAAACCATAAATAAAATAATCATGATCGCTAACACAGTCTATTTAAATAAATAATTTTTGATTTAACAAGATATCAAATGGTTTATAGAATAGTATCGGAAGATTGCTTTGCTCAAGCCATGAAAAGAGCTTCATAGCATGAAGATATTGTGAGAAATATTGTCCTACCTCCTGTATATAGTTAAGGTGAGTATGACTGGAACTCTAGTTCTTATGACATCAGATATAGAGTGTGGGTTTCTACTTGTAACCGTCTTATATTGATTAGACAGTAAATATATCTAAATTAGTCCCCTCCGGAAAGGGCAGTTCGAAACCACTTCATAAGTAACCAAACTAAGATAAAAGCTGTGGATTTGAATGAGAATTAAAAAAAATTGCGGTAATTTCCAACAAATCCCTGTCGAAGTGTACAATGGAAACGATAACAAGGAATATGATATTGTAATAATAATGAGAAAAATAAAGACACCCAACAGAGTTTGTGATGTTACAGGATGCGAAGGAACCCTTGTGACCAAAGATACTAAGTCATTCTGTAATATAATTATCAATCGTAAATTACAAATAATATATGGGAAAAACTATATTTGACGATTCAAAAGTGCTGTAAAAGCCTACTGGAATAAAAATTAAGCTTTTTTTATATTTTTAATGCCATTATCTGTATTTCCTTATTTGTTTCTAGTGCAATTAAATGAAGTTACTTGTTCACTAAGTTCAATACCATGGATAGTAACTTCCGATCAACAGTTAGGTAATCCAAATAATTCTAATTCCTTTTTAAACATCATAAAATATTTAACATATCTATGTGGAATGTAAAGGATATCCATCAATTGATGAATATTCATAATGCTAGTAGCATTTTCGCACTGAATCGCTAAATGAATATAGCATCAAGCTATCGAATTGTGGCTACTATTATACTAATATTACAAATTCAAAAATAGCTCAGTCCCTCTTTCTGTCTCATTTCGTAGCAAAAATGAAATCTAAAGGTGCGAAATTTGTGATGTGATGAAGAAGCGGGGATTTCAACTGCCTCATTGGGCTCGAGTCACGGGTCGGGCCAATTCTAAATATTAATATTGAGTTTTCTATTAAGATTTTCTCAATATTTGCCCGAAGTTGGGAAATTGGCGATGTGATGCACCCCCGTGCCTCGGAGAGCACGTTAAGCCGTCGGTCCTGCGCCTGATCTCTCTCCAGTCGTGTCAGATTCCCGTCACGTTTGACTATGAGAGTGAAGGAATAGAGAGTGCCCTCGTGTACTATGCAGCGTGGTAGGTCTATGCTCTTAAAATTCTCTCTCATATGAGTGACGAGGCCCGTGCTCAGCAGTGGGATGTGAATGGGCTCCTACTTACTAAGCGGGGATTTCAAACCCATTGGGAGAGACCCGTAAGAAAGGAGGTCTATGCCCAGCATTGGGACATTAATAAAGCGCTACTTACCTTTTACAGTAAAACTTCTCTTTCAATCGCCTCAAATTTTTGTTTCACTTGCATCATGGTATTATGAAACAACACAATACTGTTCTTTTTTTAATTGAGCTGATTTTTTAAAGGCTACAAATAACAGCCGATTAACGTCCCTGACGAAAACTGTGCAAAATTTTATCGTGCCACAATGGAAACGAACATAAGACGTAAAGGAAGTGACGCATGTAGCGACTCCTGTCATAACACCACGAGATAGTGCAGTTAATGGTTCCCCAACACCATTAATAACGCAGTGAAGGCGAGGAATTTGTCAAATCGATAAGATTTATAAGGAACATCTATACCGACATCATAAAAGGATGAAATTATAAATAAACCACTTGTTCCTGATATCAGTCGCGTTATTACTTATGCCTGGAAAAAGAGAGTTTAATAACATATGGATATACAGAACGTACAGACATTAAGAAACAGCTTCACCGATTTATATACTTTTTTCTGCATTTTTTAGCCTTCTACCCAATTTTTTAATAGCAACTGGAAGCAACAATGAATTACGATTTTTCCCATAAATCCACGGAATCGGGAACAACGGGGTTTTCTCATGCCCCATATCATACTAAGGTTAAGCTATATAGGACCTACCAAGTTTTTGATAGATACCCTCCACTTTCAGATAAAAGAATGCATCCCCTAAAATAAATACGACATTTTTAAGATATGGTAAACTGGGAAATCATTTAGACCATATGAGACAAAGAGCAATCCAAACTCCTACAACATTCGTCAAGCCACAGCCTGGTCATATGCAAATAGTCAGTTATCGTACCCCCCGCGTGGTCCATTTTACGACAACCTTTGGCAGGAGTTACGACGTACCCCACATAAACATCCCTTCAATTCCGAACCTTAACCCTTTAACCTTAAAGACCATGTCTTATATTGAATCCAAAGTACAGAACTCCAATTTGCTGCTGCCTTTGACAATATACAACTGTATGCTGTTAGAAATAAGAGATATTTAACCAAATGGGGATAAGGTGATCCAGTCAGGCGATGACGGCGAAATTACGACGCGTTCATACAAGACATGGAGGCAACGATTCATCTGCCAACTTTATGTTATTATACTCTGTGGGCTGGTATTGGAATGACAATGAAGTTGGCTGTAGTTATTAAAAATAATTGTTTACGACTTATTGAATGCGGTCCTATTTGATGAAAGATTTGCCTACGCCTGTGGAACTCGTTCCGGTATATTTGACGCCACTGCTGGAAGTAATTCTGATACGTGCAAGTTTTGAGCTTGAAACAATCTACTTTTGGAAATCGTGTGAAATATTTCGCTTTCATTTACAGGTGCAGCTGTATCGAGAGGAGCCCAAAAATCATCAAATCCTCCGGAAAATTGATATCTTATAAACATTTTCCCATCGATAATAAAAAAAGTAACCCCTGATGTTCTAACCAAGAATGAAGAGGTTATACTGAGTTAAATTGTGTATTGAGCGAGTCTCCATGATCCCGATCCTCGAAATAAGCGCAAACTTTTCCTATTATTTTTTAGGAAGAAGATGCCTAGCTTTAATTAACCACACTATTCCATTGCGTATTGATATGTTGTATATCCTGGGAATTGTAGATTTCCTCACAAGATCTTTCTGCTTCGAAAAGCTTAATTTCCTCAATGTCCTGTTCTTGAATAACAGTCTAAAATGCAATCGTAGGCGTCCCTTTGCAAAAATGCTAGTGCATACATTACAAAGAATGAGGAAACTGGAAGCCTTAAGGATGAGATTTTTCTGGGTATAAAAGTATCAGGTGCTATTTTATGCCTAATAATATTTACATTTAGAAGATTATAGGAAATAAGAAATAATTCTTTATATTTGAACTGTTATTGATGTATTACTTTAAGTCGTACAATCTTAGCAAATGTGGTCTTGCTAGAAATAAGCAGTCTTCAATTCTATTTAAAATTATGGATGTGCTAAAATTTAAGTTACAGATGATTATGTTAATGCAGATATTCCAACGACATGACAGTGAATGAAGGAGGAAGCCAACAAATCAAGAATATCAGGAAATAACAGATTATACCCATCATAAAATTGAAGCCTGTACTCAGAAACTGTCAATACATAAAACGCGTCTGGATTATCATGCCATTCCTCACATGTGGGCTGCAAACGGTTGGTTTTAATGCTAATCTTCTATAACAGATAGCAGCTTTCGTCGCTTTATTGGTATGCATTCTCGGAAGCTAGGCATATGCTGACATATGACAATTTTATTGGGGCTCTGTCACACTTATACGGTAGCTTTCGCAAGCTCTGTTGTTATTTCTCAACTTACTGTAACAAAATCGTCAATAATTTTTGACTAAATTCAGATAAAGCTTCAAAGCTTTGCCTTGGATATTTTCTGTAAAAGGGTATACATATAAATCACGTCAATATATTATTCCTGAGTCGTAAATTAATATAGATATCCTATATTTCCAGATACTTATGCAAATTTGTATAAACGCTTTTTTGACTTGGGGAGTAAGCTAGTGAAAGCGTGACGAGAGTGATACAGGAAGTGTGATAGGGTGAGGGGTACTGAGGACGCATATAATAAATTTAAATATTTATAGAGAATTTATATATGTGTACAGGGTTATTGACAATTTGAAGTATTCTCGTCAAGAGGTTAATATTTAAGCCCCATATAAAAAAGGTAAGTAGCAGCCCATTAACGTCCCACTGCTGGGCACAGGCCTCCTCACTCATATGAGAGAGGGTTTTTAGAGCATAGACCAACCACGCTGCTCCACTGCGGATTGGCAGGCATAGTACACAAGTGCACTCTCTATTCCTTCACTCTCATAGTCCGGTGTGACGGGAATCCGACACGACCGGAAAGAGATTAGGCGCAGGACCGACGGCTTAACGTGCTCTCCGAGGCACTGGAGTGGATCACACCGCCAACTTCCCAACTTCGGGCAAATACTGAGAAAATCTTAATAGAAAACTCAATATAGATTTGTGTGTGTTACGTAAACTATTAATGTTTTACAATATTAAAGAAGCTATCAATATCATATGTCCAACTACAGTAACCACTTTTTTACATTTTAAAAGTTAATAAACGAGCAGACAATGGCCATACCTTCTTATACATACCTCTGTAACAACCCTTGTCCCATTAAATATATCTAATACATTTTGAATGATTAAAATCGGAGATTCCATTCAAAAGATATAAATTGTTTAAAAATGTCAATCTGAAGAAAATTGTAGCGACCCTTATAACTGGGCCTGCGACTGGTGAGTTAGCTCATGTTCCAAGGATACCAATTAAAACCAAAACCAAATTTATATTTCAAAAAATCTTTCATTACAAGAATTTTTCAATGCCTGTAGATTATTTTTTAATTGACTAATGTGTGACATTCTTCGTAAATGATGTTACGAATTAATTTAAGATAAATATTCGTTGTAATGTATATTGATTACATTGTAAGAGTATCTAATAATAAGAATGGAAGTTATTAAAAACTAAGTGTAATACTACTTTTATGTTAACGATTTGCCACTGCGTGGAGACTGGCATCTTCGTGAGGGAAACCGCAGGCTATTGCTAGTATACTAGGAAGTTACTTCAATCGTGTGGTCTAAAATACAGTCGGGATTTTTCTCTTTTTATTAAAACTCTTTTATAAGCTTGGGATGTATGTATGTAACTATGTAACGGTATCTTTGAGCCCAATTTTTAACTATCTCTAGAAGTCTGATTAATTGGAAAATTTGCATACGTATTAAGTGCCAATGACAATACAATAATTCGTTAACAATTTCCCATTATCCTCGTTAGAGTCGCCAGGATATTTTTTGGATAGATCCTCTGTGAGTAAAAGGGCCAGAGCTAGTTCGCGATCTGTCGTCTCAGATAGCAGACTCTTTATCGAAAGGGTCTTTTTGAAGGTTTAATTATATAAACAAGACCGGATCTCTAATTTACTTGATGTGTGGAAAAATAATAAATCGTACTAAAAATAAATAGTAGTTAAAAAAACACGCTTTTATAGTAAACCGAACTAAAACCTAGAAAATATTTTTAAATATTAAGTTAGAAACAGAACCATTTAATTGAGATTGCAAAGCGTGGGGTGCAGTTCACAATATACCCATAACTCTCCTTTCATAGACAGTTGCCAATAGAATGATTGTAACCTTTAATATGTCAAACACCCCACGCTTTTCAATCTCAATTAAATGGTTCTGTTTATAACTTATTATTAAAATTATTTTCTGGTTTATATTTCGGTTTGCTATAAAATCATGTTTTTTTTAAAAGTATTATTTATTAGTTCGCTAATTCGCAAGTATCAATATTGATAAGTGTCAGAAGACCCGCATCCGCATTACGTCTTCAAGCAATATTATTTCATAACCAAGTTGACCCCTGACTGCACTGAATAGTTCAGACTCTGAACGTTCTCGGAAATGTTTGGATTTACATTTATTGAGAAGTTATAAATCTTAATATGCATAAATTTGAATTTAAAAGCTTAAAGTGATTTCTTGGAAATAAATGCCAGTTATAACAGACATATATGTCTATCTACCGCTTAAATACACGCGTGTTTTATTATGGATTCATTATTTTAAAAGCTAAAATAAATACTTCCCTGTGGTACTCCGCAAGTGATTCTTTGAGCTTTAGAAAAATATTTAGTTTCTGACAGAGTGTCTTAATCAATTCTGTCTATTTGGGTGATTTGAGTCCGATTTTCGAGATAGGATTTTATTAAACTTAAAGATTTCCTCGAACGCTATAGTTATTCAGTTTTTTCAAAAGTATGTTATGGTTAACATTATCAAACGCTTTGGATAGATCTATAAACAAATCGTCAAATTTCTGACCTACGGCTCCGAAACGTGGTTACTGACTATGGGCCTCATTCGAAAGCTGACAGTCACTCAGCGTGCAATGGAAAGGGCTATGCTCGGAGTTTCTCTACGCGATCAAATCAGAAATGAGGAGATCCGTGGGAGAGCCAAAGTCACCGACATAGCCCTACGAATCGCGAACCTGAAGTGGCAATGGGCGGGGCTCATAGTCCGACGGACTGATGGACGTTGGAGCCCGAAGGTGCAGGGTCGCCGGTAGCCGCTGGAGCCAGACGGTGCAAGATCGGGCCTTGTGGACGTCATTATTCACAACACTTTAATTATTTATCACTTTACTAATTTCAACATTTACTATTAAGAAATATAACTGAACTGCCTCGGGTATCTTAATCAGAGCTTTTATATCGCTTCCCCGTGGTGGGGCGAAACATCGGTAAAGATACACGAAAGAGCGCTTCCGTTTCCTTTTAAACAATAATTGCAGTAAACTAATAATTGTACTTCCTCTGACATACATACATCTTCCAATATTACTGGGACTTCTCTTTTGATTCATAAATAAATATTTCATTGAACACCCTATATAACACCAATAAATAATAAAACGAATTTATTTGCGTGAGCCTAGCTTCGATAATGATGTCCATATATGATCAGATAAACCGTTCACGACTTCTCTACTCGCAAATAACTTTGTCTTTACACGCTATTAAACCGATTCTTTTATTGAATCAACATTCGCGATCAGATATTGTATCTGAGAGCTTTAAAATATTAATTTATAGTATGTTTCTTGGAATATAAACTTCGATAGTGTACACGCAACCGAAAGTAATGATTATACCAATTAAAGACTTAAAGACTGCATGCGATGAGTGACATGTCACTAGTTATTCAAGGGTTTTAAGCCCTTTGCGTTTGGCATAAAAATCATTTTTGTCTGTCCGTTCTTGTGATGCGAAATCGTATTTATTCGACCACTTGAATGTGGTTGAATAAAATATTACACTTGATGGTAATGTACGTCTTGAATTCTTCTTTAATTTTGGTTACTTATTTGTTATTTAAAGGGGCTTGGTTTTCTTTTAATGCTGACAAGTTTGACGCTTGATTACACCTAAAGATAAGACGATATAGATAAATAGATAATGTGCTTTATTGAACACCACGCTAAAAATAGGTTTACAATAACTCGGTATAAAGTACTTTTAGTGTGCAATTGGGCGGTCTTATCGCTCATTAGCGATCTCTTCCAGACAACCCTGGCGTTAGGGAACCCGTCAAAGAAAGGAGAGAGAGAGAAGGTAAGGGGTGTGTATAAATAAATAGGCATACAAAAATATATAGATATATACAGAATATTGTAAATACATACAAATACTCATACATACAAATAATTTCATATATATATCTGTAATTCCATTTATTCATCTTGATGTTAATCTTTTATGTTAATATACAATCATTTAGTAAGGAAAGTAGCAGCCCATTAACGTCCCACTGCTGGGCACAGGCCTCCCCGGTCATATGAGAGAGGTAGACTCACCACGCTGGTCCACTGCGGATTGGCAGGCATAGTGCACAAACAAGTGTACTCTCTATTCCTTCACTCTCATAGTCAGACGTGACGGCATTGCGACACGACCGGAGAGAGATCAGGCGCAGGACCGACGGCTTAACGTGCTCTCCGAGGCACGGGGGTGGATCACACCGCCAAATTTTTCCCAACTTCGAGCAAATATTGAGAAAGTCTTAATAGAAAACTTAATATCGATTTCGAACTGGCCCGACCTGGGACTCGAACCCAGGACCTCATGTCTGTAGTCGAAGCTGCTAACCCCTAGACCAATAAATCAATCATTTAGTATTAGGTACTTTTAATGTAGAATTGGGCGGTCTAATCGCTCATTACCAATCTCTTCTCGACAACTCTTGCATCAGGGCAACTATCCATTTGTCCATTTGACCGTTTAGTTTGTCCTTTTACCATAATGGGGGTTCAAATTAACGCAAATAGTCACCTATCATTTCCCAATGGGAATACGTCGAATTGACAATAGTAACCTTTTATATGGAGGATTCAGTTATCACGTTAGCCTTATATTATTATTTGATACTTGAATTATTTGAGATAAACAACTATTGTTGAAGTAGTGATGTTGCGATTACATTTTAAAATAAGATTGTCAATTGAGTATTATGGAGGTATATGTGTTATCTATATATATAAAATAGATATCCAGGTATCTATTGACTCAACACGATATTTCTGGAACCATAAGGCGTAAAGACTTGAAATTTGGGAGGAATATTCAATTTGCCGAGTGGAGATCAGCTACGAACGGATTTTAAGAAATTGCACCCAAAAAAGGGCTTGAGGGGGTGTTAATTAAAAAAATTCACAATTTCATCCATTTTTCAAGGAATTCAGAAAATTGATACACTTTTATGAGTATGGAGTACGTCTAAGAGAAACATAATCATCGTGATATTATGAATACTTAACAGAACGACATAATCGCAAGCGATTAAGCTCTTTAAAATAAGATTTAAAAAAAGGGCAGTGCCGGTATGTCTCTTATTTGTAAATCAATTTGCCTAAATTAATGAAAAACCTACCAGAAAATATTCCACGCAGACGAAGTCACGGGATCAGCTAGTGTTTAAAAAGATGGTGTATTGACTTATTTTTAAATGGTTTCACCAATTCACGCGAACACTACTTTTCTTGTTGAGTGAATTAGTCGTTGACGAATATTAGAAGAGGATGCAGCTCTTGCATTATATTATTTTTTGGCCATCCCGTCACACAGAGCATCTATGAATATCAGGCGAATAGGTTTTGAGATCTCTTAATTATTTATCACTGGAATATCCCAATCCTGTAAATGAGGAAACCCGTTTGCAACCAGTCAAATAATTCTAGAGATCATAAGCAACTATGCCTTACAAATATGTAGAATTCCGTTCATTTAGAACTTGATTTACCGAGTAGTTTTGAAGACCACGACATGAAGGAATGAGTTTTGAGACTTTGAAGTTTTATCGAATATAAAAAAGTTAAGTGTCAATTTATTCGAATATGTACACAAGTTTTTGTTGTCGTATTTCAAACGACAGCAAAGGTAGAACATCCCCTAATTTATAATGTAAAAATGTCTCAACACAGGCATGTACTCCTTAATCTTTGAAATCGAAGTGAGATACGCCATAACGGTTTTTCGCGGGATTTATCTCAAATTGCCTTTTATAAAACTCATAAGTTACAAGGTACCTTTGCCATCGGACAATACTGGCGACTGTTGAATTTCAATAAGGTTCAATTTGAAGCAATTACATATGGAAAAAATGTGTAATATTAATTTAATGGTGTTTTTATCGCAGCGATCGCCGATTTGTAAGAAGGTATAACAACACCCAGCTGTTTTTTAAGGGGAAGTCGAGATCAATTTAGAACGTTTGGTTTATTTTATAGAAATAACAACAATTTTATTTATGAATATATCAGTGAAACTTTACATCCGGTTTAACTCTTTTCCAGAAATTCAATCAATACTTGTTTAGTCGTCGTTTTCACGACGATTGTGATTGGTGGACTAATTTTTTTTTGACTGGGGCGTTTGGTATAACAAAAGTAGCATAGTAGAATGAAGGAATATTCGCCTAGTGACATTTTTTAGTTTGTATCAACGTTGGTGTTGTGTTAAAAGTCATAGAAAGTGTATAATATAATGAGAATAGTTTTGCGTAACCTACAAATTAATGAGTGACTCTAAAACAACGCTATGTTGATATTAATCTCAATCCCGTCTGAACATGGGTATATTAGAACTTAGTCTACCTTACGAAAAGGGTAATGCGTCCTCACCTGGAGAAATAACTATTCAGGAAACATGAATTGTTCTTTTGCAGGCGCTAACCAGCCACGATTATTTTGCAGATTATTGGGTATAAAGAGACAGCCGCATTCCCTCAATGTGGTGCTCCTAACGCAACGACAGAGCATTTAGTGTCGCTGATGGATGAAAATCTCTAGTTGGAAAGCTCAACAAGTTCTATGATTGCCACCATCGAGTCAGTTATTTCGCAAAAGGAGGTACTTCAGAGGGAGAGGGAGAACATCGTGGATGTCCCTTCTCGTCGACGGTGGAGGCACGAAGGTCCAAGATCTTTTAAGACCCGATGGTGTTACTTGCTTCTTTCCCGTAAATAATGGTTCCATGAAAGCAAATTAATCTGGGATGCCAGAGTAATAAGTAAGTGAACTGCTGGTTCTCCACTCACGGATAATACGAGTATCGTTGGGACGTAATGGATATTCTGGTTCTTTCCAGTTATTTCATTCTAGAATTATATGTTACCACACTTTCATTAACTTAAAACTTACTTAATTTGGTTGTTATCAAGAAATTTTTAATAACTTTACAATCTTTTCGAGGTATTTAGTCATATGAGTCGCGATTGATTTGAAATTTAGTAAATAGGTGACTAAGTATATTCCCATAATATCACTGGATTGGGAACTATGCAGAGAACTGCAATGACTTTACATTTATTACTGTCAAAGCTTCCACTTAATAAGAAATGGCAGAATCATTGTGTAGTTGTTAAGATGATTTTTTTTTTGTTGCAAAAAGTTCGCGGAGCATACAGATGATGTTGATCGATGACAATGGAGTTTTATTATTGAATACAATTCCATAACGTGTCTGTTTATTTGCCTGTATGTTTGTTATCGTATATAGATTGCATTTTAAAAGGACTTTTGCTTATATGCACAATTAATAAAATTTTAAATCCATTATTACGCCATCTAGCACGAACTTCTTAAACACATTGCATATAAGAAAACCTATAAATTTCTCTCTCGCATTCTCTTCAAAGATGGCGATAAAATCGACTAATAAATCCTATGAAACATTTAATTTAACATTAGCTGTCCCCGTTTTGTTAATCGTGTAGTTCTGGGATTTTTTTTCTAAAATATCAATATTCTAATTTACTCCTTACAATTTTTTTTTGATAGATGGGGAACAAGTGGAAGAGGTGAAAGAATTTGTATACTTGAAATCTAAATTTACAAAAGATGGAACACGTGAAAATGATATTGAAAGTAGAGTGAATGTAGGGAATATAGTAAATGGTGCCCAGCGTGCGTTTATGAATAGCCAGAGAGTGTCTCAAAAGGCCAGACTGGCAATGCATGCAGGAGTGTTGGTGCCAACACTTATGTATGGTAGTGAAAGTTGGGTATGGCAGAAGAATCACAAAAGTAAAATAAATGCGGTAGAGATGAGAGCGTCGACAAGTATGTGTGGATTAAAACTGAGTGACAGAGTAAGAAATAGTGTGATAAGAGAGCGTTGTGGTATAAAAAAGACGTAGTGTCTAAAATCGAGAAAGGTATGCTTAGATGGTTTGGGCATGTAGAGAGATTGAGTGAAAGGAGACTGACAAAAAGGATTTGTGACTCAAGAGTGAATGCCAAAGTTGGAAGGGGAAGACCAAGGCGAACGTTCATGGACCAAATCCAGGACATTTTTATAAGGGCCAGGTCAAGAGTACTCCAAACCGACGAACTTCTATGAAAGGTTTAATGAGAATGAAAGAAGCGAAGGAGATATGCAAGGATCGTGGCAAGTGGAAGGACGTGGTCTCTGCCTACCCCTATGGGAATGAGGCGTGATGCTATGTATGTATGTATCCTCCTTACAATATCAGATGTTTATAATCTAAATCCTGTCAAAATTGGTCTAACTCCTTCTGAAATGAGACGGAATGAACATACTTTCATAAGTTTTTAATAACAAGCTATTAATAGATATTACGTACACTCCAGTTTTTATTTATTTCGAGATTTTCAAATTTAGAAAATATTTAGTTTTATATTTGAAATTAAAGTTAATAAATGTGACTAAGTCTCTTAGGATTTTTATTTCCAGCAAACTTTAAAATTTAGAGTATCCTATGTGCCTGATAAGATACATCAATCCATCCAATCCAATCAAAATCAACGGAAACATCCAGTATATTACCACTTATTATCATTAGATGGCACTCAAGGTACCCTTGTGAAGTGGCATCACAAATTTCAGATATAAACAATAAAAAATGAACTCGCAGTGATCGTGTGAATAAATTTTAATAATTCTGAATTGAGATGAGAGATTCGTGAAGGATACATACACATTGGACACTCACTAAGCGGTCAAGCGTATATTAATTTATACCAATTTGCACCGACCGTGGACAGAGGCAACCTTTTTCAATTTATTAAAAATACGTCTTAAGGGAACATCGAAATAAAAGGTTTAGCTTATACAAAAAATGAATAGCGACTGATTAATTTCTTTACTAACTAGTTTCAACTATTATATATCATCACTTTTTATATATACTCTTTTCACTGTTTATAAAAACGCATACATTGTTTGTTACCTATTGTCCGTTATATTTGTTAAGAAATC
Source organism: Elymnias hypermnestra (assembly GCA_015832385.1). Classification (NCBI taxonomy): domain Eukaryota; kingdom Metazoa; phylum Arthropoda; class Insecta; order Lepidoptera; family Nymphalidae; genus Elymnias; species Elymnias hypermnestra. The sequence goes on from JACTOM010000029.1 coordinate 562,859, forward strand.
ATCTGCGTCCTATTCTCAAGAAGAGTTTAAGTACTTTTTTTCTGTTGGGGAATGCATTTGCGCACCCCCGCCACGAGGCAGAGAGTGTGGGACTCGCCGGCAAGGTCAAAATACCACTAAAACCCAGCGACACCCTCCTCACCCTGAATTGGGAGTGTAAGAGGCTCCCTTGCGCATTTACCCTGACACTCCCAGATGAAACCGACTGAGGATGTTTAAGGAGGAGACAAGAGACGTTCGTAAAATCGCCTCCTGCCACACAGCCTGCTCCTCCCAAGGGCAGCTTCCAGTACTCGCTCCTGTGCCTCCTTCAAAAGACTTTAAGTACTAATGTAACTTGGTATGGTGATAACAAATAAGGGTGAGGGTAGGGAATGAGTAATAGTTACCTATTCACAGATCAACCATAAATATATATATAAAAACAGTCAAGCTGTTTGGAGGAGTTTGACGACGAACACTGACATCAGATTTTTATACACGTATATTAGAAATATTATTGAAGATTCAATTAATTTATATCACTCATCTCGTGCCACAAAGAGGATGAATCTGGCTATCTTTCACTACCATCAATTATAAACCCTTGTAAAACTCTCTGCTGGAAAAATAACGGAAGATCTAATTAAACTTTTGGAGTAGCATAACCAGAAGTAGCACATGTAAACGTTTTACTAATAGAATTGCAAAAACTTCCGAATATAATTGTAAGAATTGTGATTTCTAACAACAATTAAAACCACCATAACAAAGGATGGAATAAAAACAGCTTAATATTCTTTTGGCATTAATAAAATAAGCTATAATAATAAAATACGATAAGTTTTCTTTAAGAGAACTTAAGTCCCTACACAGGATTCGATCTCGTTATTCCTTTGACAATAATTCATATGCCTAAACATTAGATCTTCGTAGTTTATCGCTAATATCGTATTAAATGTCTATAACTCATTGCCACCAATAATTTTTCTTAAGAAAAAACAAGTCAATTCATTATAAATTCCTCTAAAGGTAACATCTCCACAAAGTAACGCCAGATATGGATCTCTGGCTAAGAGGCGGTCACGAAATATATCGTAAATTGATTTATTTACAATCAAGAAAAAAATAATCACATAAAAACCTTCTGCGATGTTGAATCGCGATTATTAGGAGGCACTATGAGGTATAAAAAGTCACTTAAGCATTTTTTTTACGTAGCAAAGTATATCGTAGGAAGAGACCTCAAAGGCAGTAAAGTGTAGAGTCATGTAGCTACTCTACAATACATAATTGCGTATTCTTTTATAGTGTTCTTCGTATTCTTATATCGGAGTCAATGTCAGCCAAGGTAGATGTTGCCCGCGTGTCCACTTGGCGGCTCCCACCTATATGTAGGTACCTCGGCTGACACCGACTCCAAATATAAGAATACGAAGAACACTATAAAAGAATACGCAATTATTTCTTACTTTTTAGAGCATATTAATATATTTGTAAGTTTGTTTTGAAGGCGGGTCTTTTTATATTTATTTTTTGATTTTTAATGAATCTGAAGTAAACTAACAAATTTGTCTCAATATGTGTACACCTAAAAACGTGTTGCAATGCAGCTAAAAACGTAAGCTCATTGTTATTTGATTACTGATAATTATATTTTCTGCAATAAGCCGCACCCTTACTGTAAGCCGTTGAGGAGATCCATTGATCTTCATATTTAACTACGACTAGCACTTGACCATACCGAAGTTACGGTAGGTAAAAAAAATCATCCAAATCGGTTGGAGTGATCTTGAGTTATTCGTCCATTTATCGCGCACATGCTTAATGCAAATATTTCTTCCTTTTTTTGAAGTCGGTTAAAAATCCTAATTGGCTTCCTTTGCATTATAGTGCAAGTATTAGCTTCGCCAGCAAAGGACCTGGTTTCTGTCTATTCATTTTATTCCACATCCACATCAATCGAACTCTATAAACACCTGTTCAAGATTTGCAGAGAACAGTTTGGGTGATAAAGGATCACCTTGAGGTACTCTTTTCTTAACCACTTTTAATTCTTTCTGTTTTTACTTTTGCTGTAGTATTGTTATATTTAATCTTTACGATTCTTATGGCCTTTTCTTATTCCTTGACTAAGCAGTGCTTCCCAAATCTTTTCATCTTTTAAGGAATCAAATACATACATACATAGTATCACGCCTCATTCCCATAGGGGTAGGCAGAGACAACATCCTGCCACTTGCCACGATCCTTGCAAATCTCCTTTGCTTCTTTCATTTTCATTAAACCTTTCATACAAGTTTGTCGGTTTAAAGTATTCTTGACTAGGACCTTATTTAAAATGTCCTGGATTTGATCCAGGAACGTTCGCCTTGGTCTTCCCCTTCCAACTTTCGCATTCACTCTTGACTCACAAATCCTTTTTGCCAGTCTCCTTTCATTCATTCTCTCTACATGCCCAAACCCTCGAAGCGTACCTTTCTCAATTTTAGTCACTACATCTTCTTTTAAACCACAACGTTCTCTTATCACACTATTTCAGACTCTATCACTCAGTTTTAATCTACTCATACTTCTCAATGCTCTCATCTCTACCGCATTTATTTTACTTTTGTTATTCTTCTGCCATACCCAACTTTCACTACCATACATAAGTGTTGGCACGAACACTCCAGCATGCACAGCCAGTCTGGCCCTTTGAGACACTCTCTGGCTATTCATAAACGCACGCAGGGCACCATTTACCATATTCCCTGCATTCACTCTTCTTTCCATGTCACTTTCACATGTTCCATCTTTCGTAAATTTAGATCCCAAGTACGAGAATACTAATTCTTTCAGCTCTTCCACTTGTTCCCCATCTATCAAAATATTGCCATTCTTCATAGATTCATCTCGTTCAAAAAGCATAACTTTCTTTTTGTTTAAATTCACTTTCATTCCTTTCCCTTTCAAAGCTTTATTCATAAAATTTACATCTCCTGTAGTTCATTAGCGGATGATGCAAGTATTTCTTCATCATTAGCGTAGAGTAAACATTTGATGAGTAATTCATTCATTCTTAAACCATAGATACTTTCATTTAAATCTGTCAAACAGTTATCCATGTATAGGTTGAACAGCCGTGGTGACGCAATACCACCCTGTGGAACATCTCTTTCTACAGGAAACCACGCCATGTACGCCCCGTTTATTCTGACACAAGCACTAGAACCCTCATAGAGAGACTTCAATGCTTGAATCAGATTACCGCTCACCTCACACGTTGATAACGTTGACCACAGATCATTCCTCACCACTCGATCATAGGCTTTTTCTAAATCTACGAAAGCGCAATAAACTCTTTGGTTCAATCAAATGCCTTGTTGTAATCTAAAAAGACTAGATAGCAAGCCATTACGTTCTTTTAAGTCAGTTCCATGAATGTCAGTTTAATATAGACCTCCCTCGTGTACATTATAGTTATTTAATTCATATCATTCAAAAAATTACAATAATATAGTATATTAAGTCGTTTAGTTATAATAACAAGGAGTTAACTCAAGCGTCATCGATTTATGACAATAAAATATATGTAACTTTAAGTTTCAAAGGCTCACGCAAAAACTTGCTGCCCATATCTCCGTTAAACATAAATGTTTCTTTTGAAATAAAATTTCGTATTTGACTATAAAAAGAGCAACTTAAAACTCACTTAATTGTAATAAAAATTTATCACCGAAATTTATTGCGAACATAACTTTTACTTCTTGCCTTTCTAGTTTCAAACCCAAATGAGATTCCGGTGAGTTAACTAAAATATTATCTTGATTGTCAATATTTTTATTCAATTACGAAACGATAATTTCGTATCGAAGTTTGTTATATTGTTTTACTTGGATGTGTAGTGGATATTTTTACTTTAGATCTTTAAACTATTTAACGAATTTCAATGCAGTATACATACATATTATAGTAAAAAAGGGTCCAAAAATTCAAACATTTCTAATGTAATGTAGTAACATACTGTTGTGCGCTTAAATCGCAAACAAAATAATAAACCTTACAAGATAGATAAAACTAAAAAAGATCGATAAAAAGTGTGCGATAGTATCTCTGAAGGATAAGCTACAGTAAACATTTTTATCGTTTACTGTAGAATCTTAGAAGATACATATATACATACATAGCATCACGCCTCATTCCCATAGGGGTAGGCAGAGACAACATCCTTCCACTTGCCACGATCCTTGCATATTTCCTTCGCTTCTTTAATTCTCATTAAACCTTTCATACAAGTTCGTCGGTGTAGAGTACTCTTGACCTGGCCGTTATTTAAAATGTCCTGGATTTGGTCCAGGAACGTTCGCCTTGGTCTTCCCCTTCCAACTTTCGCATTCACTCTTGACTCATAAATCCTTTTTGTCAGTCTCCTTTCGTTCATTCTCTCTACATGCCCAAACCATCTAAGCATACCTTTCTCAATTTTAGTCACTACATCTTCTTTTATACCACAACGTTCTCTTATCACACTATTTCTTACTCTGTCACTCAGTTTTAATCCACTCATGCTTCTCAACGCTCTCATCTCTACCGCATTTATTTTACTTTTGTGATTCTTCTGCCATACCCAACTTTCACTACCATACATAAGTGTTGGCACCAACACTCCAGCATGCACTGCCAGTCTAGCCCTTTGAGACACCATCTGGCTATTCATAAAAGCATGCAGAGCACCATTTACCATATTCCCTGCATTCACTCTCCTTTCGATATCACTTTCACATGTTCCATCTTTTGTAAATTTAGATCCCAAGTATACAAATTCTTTCACCTCTTCCAATGGTTCCCCGTCTATCAAAATATTGCCATTCATCTTAGAAGATATCAGGGATTTAAAAAGAGGAAGGAGGCTGGCATTCCGTACGCAAAATATATATGACCCATACGACTTTCTTATATAACCACATTCGACAAACTCTAATGAACCTAACAAAAAAAGACTTGGCCCTTGCCGATGCCTTGATATAGGGAAATAGGGACTTAATTTTATAAAATACTACGCCATTAACGACGTTATCACCGACAAAATCAAGGTGACAGATATTTCAGATTCTACACACGTCAATTAAGTGATATAACTTTTCCTTAAAAAATAAACGGACGGGCTGTTTACTGCTTTATTATACATCTAGACACAGACTCTTTATGAAGGACTGGTTTGGTTTAATGCCACATTGTGACGGTTACGAACCTCTGTTCAACCTTAAATGGCGCACAAAAAACCGTGGACGACATCAGCAATGATTTTGACAAAATTCTGTATTAACTGAAGCATTGATCTGACGATTTTTATAATGTTAATAACGGTTTTTCTGAGAGAAATGAGAGATGGATCCATTTCTGTACCAAGTTTTTTAGGAGTTAACAAATCACGTTTGTTTTCTTACTGTCTAAGATAGCGATAACTTGGTAAGAGTTGATTTACCTTTTTATGATTTTTAAACAGCACCACCACTATCAAATCATACCAAAACTGCTTTATTCATGAAGGCTTTTACAGGCTTATTTCAACGATCGTTGTGTGCTTAAGACCACCACGATAGAAGTAAAAACTTAAACAATACGAAATATAACTCACCCTTTCTATCTTCACTAACTTATATCTCCCTCTCAACATCCGTTTCTCTCACTTGATCACACTTTTCGTATCGTTCTTATCATGCATTCACCAGTTTACTCCCGAAGTCAAGCCTGTGTAAGGAAGTTCTGTCTGCCTTTTTTATCATCCTAATTACGATAGAATTTCTATTGATTTTTTCTAGTAACTATTCCCTACTACGCTTTTAATCTCGTCTAAGTAATATAGTAAGATTTTCCAATAAATTTTCTTTTAATAAAGAATTTTCACCCATTATATCATCTATAGAATGCTTTCGGTGGGTTTGTCAGATAAACATATAAAAATGTAAATGCATATTTAATTTTATGTCGCAAACTAGAATTTTATTATATATTAAGACCTTACAAGTTTATTTCTATACCTTACAATAAAACAGCCTTTAATACCTTACATAGAGAGCATAAACCCACTAGGCTGTTCTTTTTTGGGTTGGTAGGCAGCGCCTGTTTGCGCAAGTCTTCCAGCCTCCATCAGTCCTCAATAGGACTCATCTGTGACACCAGGGACGAATACGAAAGTTGAACCACTGCTGCCTTATGGATGAATAGGGTTCTGCTGAGGTTTAGTGAGTATTGCGAGGCCCACCTTAACCCATTTAGTCAGGGTTTGTACATTTCCCAGCGATAAAAAATAGATTAAACTGAAAATGCTTCTGAAACATGCAGGTTACTTCAATAATGATATTCTTTAAACTACAATTACTTAGTGGTGCTTGCACAGGTATTAAACCAGTAACGCTTAAGCACCACCTATTGGCCATCAGGGTTCTTTTAAATATTAACAGATCTATTTAATGTTAAAAACAAACATAATGAAGAGGTACATTATCTTACAGTCAATTAACGCCTGCGTGAGGCATAGTCACATCGGCACGGTATCTGTCCGTCTGTCTGTCACATAGCGGTACCGAGATAAAAAATAATATATCACTAAATGTATAAAGAGTGACATGCGAAAAGATCCTCAAATGATTTATGATACGTGGGAATGTACCGGTTAAATTAACCAACTTGTAACATGTCGCCATGTATGTCGCCCTGGCCTTTGTCATAGAGCACCGACACAAAAGGCGTTTTTGCCGATATATATATCGTTTTTAGGAGTCCCTCTAAAATATATTAAGATAAAAACCCCTATTTTTTCATTAGAAAAGGTTCAGAAATCATTTTCCTGGCACATGCATTTTTACTAAGAGAACACTGTTAGTTATAGGTTAACCACTGCATAATTATAAAGTTATATGTTACAAAACTTTTTTTACCAGTATATAGATTTTTTTCGCTAGGAAATGCTTTTATGCACTGGCCCCGACCGTGTGTCAGGAGTGTGGGACTCGGCGAACAAGAATACTTCACAATACCCCCATGAATGAAGCACCAGGGGTTCATCTTTCGCATTCATCTCTGGTGTTCCGGATGATTCTGACAGAGAATTCTCGAAGACGGAAGGACTTACGCTAACAGACGCTACCTTGTAGCCCGCCTCCTCCGGCGGTGTGAGGGGACATCCATTGCAATCTCGCTCTCTCGTTTGTGGGCCTCCTTCAGTGATCTCTCACTAGAGGGTATCGCACCTACAGCGCTGTCCAGACAGCGCAATCAAGAGGTGACGCTGAAGTCTCCAGGCTGCACAATCTGCCAAAGTATGCTGTGCCGAGTCGATGTTAGCACTACACTCATGGCGGGCCGGTAGCTCCTCGCGAACAATTCTGTGGAGGAACTTTCCGAAAAATCCGTGTCCGGTCAAAACCCGCACCAATCTGTAGGTAAGCGATCCGTGCTTCCTGGGAAGCCATTGTTCCAGGTGAGGGCGGATCGCCTCCACATCGCCCGCTACTGAGGTCCTAAGATCTTCTTTCCATCGCTAGATCGATCGCATCGATCAGAGCGCGGTCGACTCGAGCCCTGACCAATCACTTGTCTATCATTTCGAAGGAATATGTTAAAAAAGCTTTTTTGCCGGTCTATATATCGTTTATTTAGATTCCCTCTTTAGTATATCAATAAAAAGGCCGATTTTGAAAATCATACACGTAGAAACCTTTGTTAACAGTGTAAAGATCTAATTAGGATTCTGTCTTAAATATATGAAAGGTTAAAACCCTATTTTACAAGTAAAAAATGTCTTACAAATCATTTGCAAGGCATACACATTTTTAACAAAATAGCACGGTCAGTTTTGGACTACCCTCCGCAGAATTTCAAAGGAAATATGTAAAAAGAATTTTATGCCAGTATATAGAACTGTATAGGATCCAATCTACAATATACGAAGGTTAATTATCCTGCTTTATAATAAAAATAAACAGTTTAGAAATCCTTTGCAAGGCATACGCATTTTTATCAAAAGAACAGAATCAAATATGTTAAAAATGCATTTTTTGCAGGTTTATATATCCTCTTTTGTCTCTCTTCTATATCATTGTTACATTTATCAATTTATATAATAAACCTGTTTTAATATTTAATGGCAATCATCATCAATGTTAATAATATAACGTTTGAAAAAGATACACATAATAGTAATTGTCCTTAAAAAAGCAAGAAAGTAGCATTCCATTAACATCCTACTGCTGGGGAGAGACCTCCTATGGGTTTTAAACCATATGAGTTAGGGTTTTTAAAGCATAGACCCACCACGCTACTCCACTGCGGATTGGTAGTCATAGACCTGGCGGCAACTTTCCAGTGTAGGGTTGCCGAAAGGCCTAGAGGTGACCGTCTTAAAATTAACGTGGTTGGAAGAGTCAGGGCCCTTGCCGAGGGTCTTGGAAGGAGGATCTCAGCGACATCCTCTGGTGTCCCTGGTCAAAGCAAGTATAGTTGGTGTCACGCTTGACAGTGAGATAGAATGGATTGTTGTAGCCTCTTTTTGCGAAGTCGTCATCTCGTTAAAGGAGGCAATGGAACGAGAACGAAAAGCTACAGCAGATTCCGCTCCTCTTCGGAGGAGGAGTATGGGAGACATGAGGCCTCCTCTTGTCTCTTCTTTGAACATCTTCAGTCGGTTGCATCCGGGAGTATGAGGGCGAATGCGTAAGGAAGCCTCTGGTCTCCCAATTCAGGATGAGGAGAATGTCGCTGCGTTTTAAAGGGTATTCCGGCATTGCCGGCGAGTCTCACACTGCATGCCTCGGGACAGTGGTGACCGAAAGCATTTCACAGCGAAAAAAAAGGCATAGTACACAAGTGTATTCTCTATTCGTTCACTCTAGTAGTCCGATGTGACGGGAATCCGACACAACCGGAGAGATCATGCGCAGGACCGACGGCTTAACGTGCTCACCGAGGTAACTCAATATTGATTTTTTAATTTGCCCGATGCGGGACTCGAACCTAGGACCTCATATCTGGAGTTGAACATGCTAACCACTAGACTAATGAGGCAGTCGTCCAGTCCTTAATAAGTACAAATATTCTTTATTATTTGTACACAGGAATAACTTTATACCGTGACATTAACATGAGTCCCTTTGTGCTAGTGGTTTGTATGAAAACACAATGGACTTATGCACGGTCAGGTAAAGATACGACGCCGTGATTGTCTCTGAGACGCGTCGAGATAACACATACTTCACGTACTGTTTGATACCGCACATCATCTAGTTCTGACCACAGAGTGATTAACAATCAGAGAATCATTCAAAAAGTTATTTAACAGCGCTAGCCGTATTTCGGATACACGCTTCCACACACCCCCCCCCCCCCCCCCCCCCCCCCCCCCCCCCCCCCCCCCCCCCCCCCCCCCCCCCCCCCCCCCCCCCCCCNCCCCCCTCCCCCATCCCCCCTCTCTCACCATCGTCTCTACCCAATGTGCGGTAGACATATACACCATACACTAGCAAGGCACTTTCATTTTTCAGGTCAGGGGCAGGGTTATTAGGTGTTAGGATAAAGGAGACTATTATAATTATATAAACTAGGTAGGTCCAATTTCGATAACGATGTCAAGCGCCGTATCCAACTTGGTTGGGCAGCGTTCGGAAAACTACTCCAGTTATTTTCGTCTTATATCCCTCAGTGCCTGAAGACAAAGATCTTCGAACAGTGCGTGTTGCCAGTGCTGACCTACGGCTCTGAGACGTGGTCGCTGACTATGGGGCTAATTCGAATTGCGAACCTGAAGCGGCAATGGGAAGGGCACATAGCGCGACGGACCGATGGACATTGGGGCCCGAAGACGCTGGAGTGGCGACCCGGTACATCAAGAGGGTCGCCGCTAGCCGTTGGAACCAGGCGGAACAAGATCGCGCCTTGTGGACATCATTACGTGAGACCTATGTCCAGCAGTGGACGTCCATCGGTTGAAGCGACACCGACGACGATTATAATTATAATGTCATTGTGATTATTCAGGACGTGGTTGTGTTAGCTACCTGCGACAAGATGTGTTCCATGTGGTAGAGAGATGCTTAAAACGGCGACAGTACCTACGCATATTCTAGACTATTTATTCTATTTATATATTATAATATTTCTCAGTAAATTTAATGTAAAACAAAACTATTTCACAATATAAATATATACAAATATGGTGTTGCCACTACATCTGTCTTTCCTTTTTAACCGACTTCAAAAAAAGGAGGAGGTTATCAATTCGTCTGTATTTTTTTTATGTTTGTTACCTCATATCTCCCGACTGGATGGACTGATCTTGATGATTTTTTTTTTAAATGAAAGTTGGTGCTCGTCATAGGGTCCCATTTTTTTAAAAACCAGTTCTGATGATGGCTTCCATGAGAAAACCGGATCAGTGTTAAATTTGCAATAAGCATGTGCGCGACAAATGGGCGAATAACTCAAGATCACGTCAACCGCTTTCGATGATTCTTTTTTATAGGAAAGGATAGTCTTCAAGGGTTGTTTTGTGATAGTTTGGTTAGGTTCTGATGTTGGATTCCACGAAAAAGTGACGGAACTCTTCAATTCTTAATAGCAAATGAACGATACCCGGCAGAATCTTCTATAAGCTATCCAGATATGTGAGTTGCCCACCGTAACTTCAGTATGGTCAAGTATAAGAATACGAAGAACACTATAAAAGAATACGCAATTATTTCTTACTTTTTAGAACATATTAATATATTTGTAAGTCTGTTTCGAAGGCGGTTCTTTTTTTGTTAAAATTTTTATTTATTCAATAGTTAAGTGAGTACTTGTTGCGACAGTGAGGCATGATTGGATTTAAATCTATTAAAATCAAACAGATTTTATATTAAGATCTTCTAATACATTGTAAGCTCTATGGAAGTTCATCGCCCTGTAGGAATGCCACACCCCGTGCTCCGTAGAACATAATTAGTGTTCTCATATCATACATCTCCTGATACTATCGCGTTGTTAGACATACATTAAGTATCGTCTACTATTAATCGCACACTATATTAATACAAAGTAAGCAATGAACTGCGAAGCTTTCTGTGTTATTTACATCGAGGTGAAAACACTCTATCATCGGAGGTTTCCATTAAGAGTGACAGTAGACCCCATTTAATTAAATCGCGGTAATTTGATATGAAATTATAGCTTTATGTCCAAACATTTTTGACTACGTCAATCTATATATAGACGGCATCTACGTATAGAGAGTCAAGTAAAAAGTAAGCAGCCCATTAACGTCTCACTGCTGGGCACAGGGCTCCTCACTCGCATGAGAGAGGGTTTTTAGAGCATAGACCCACCACACTGCTCCACTCTGGGTTGGCAGGCATAGTACTGTGGATTACACTCTCTATTCCTTCACTGTCATAGGCGCAGGACCGACGGCTTAACGTGCTCTCCGAGGCACGGGGGTGGATCACACCGCCAACTTCCCAACTTCGGGCAAATATTGAGAAAATCTTAATAGAAAACTCAATATCGATTTTTGAATTGGCCCGACCCGGGACTCGAACCCAGGACCTCATGTCTGTAGTCGAACATGCTAACCATTAGACCAATGAGGCAGTTAAAGAGTCAAGTATAGATTCCTAATTTTGTAAGTCGGTTATTCAAAGATAAATTACTTTTCACTACACTACCTTTTGTACTAATGATATACCACTCAATCATCATGAAACTATATGTCCGATTGACTTGAAATTTGGCATAGTGACTCCAAAGAAAACGTAAACGCTTATTAAGAACTGGTTTACCCATATCCTCACGGGAACGCCAATAAAAAGCCTAAAATGCTTTCCCCAGCATCATACGTATTACTTTCGCGACGTATACTCTCATAGAGAATGAATTTTTCATTTTTCTCTGCATTTTAGAAGAGCTGGCTTTACACCAATAAGATTCCAATCTTTAAATACTGTTGAGAGAAAATTTACATAATTTTATATTTCATATATAGATCGTATATTTGGCGTTATTATTTACGACTATATTCACTCGTTGATAGGCATATAAAGATAGAAATCTAAAATAATGTGATCCTTTAATATGTTAATGTGAAACGATTTAGTGTTTTTTTTTTAAATTGAATTTGATATATTTCCTTGTTGGACTTGATAGAATACAAAGTTTATAACGAGACAAGCTTAAACGATAGACTTATGTTATCGTGGGCTTTTTATTTTATAGAGGAACAATTACATCATTCATAAAGTTTGCATACCTTTGAAAATCAACGCAGTACACCCAAGGGAATACATTTTCTCAGTTTTTGCTACATTTTTCATCGTTTCTCCATTCCTATCGGCCGTAACATAATGTTATATAGCATATAGCCTTACTCAATAAATTCACTGTCAAATCATCAATATCTATCCTAAAAAATATCTCCATTATAAATTTGTAATCTGTCAAATCAAATCAAAATATCTTTATTCAAGTAGGCATATTACAGCACTTTTGAATCGTCAAATTATATATTTTTTAAGTAATTTTTCTATCAACTTTCTTTTAACAAAGACTTAACTATTAATTGACATCTTTAGAACAACTTGTGGGAGTTTATTATAGAAACGTATACAGTTACCCTTAAATGAGTTGTTAATCTTATGCAGTTTGTTTTGGTTTCGTAAGTTATATAATGTACATTCACTCTTTTTATTAAAAGAGTCAATGTTTTTATGTACGTACAACAAGTTTTATAATATATATACGCAGTGAACTGTCATCATGTTAACTGCCTTGAATTTGTTTCTTAGCGACTCTCTTGGACCCATATTGTAAATCTCACGAATGGCCCATTTCTGCAGTACAAATATTGCATCTATATCAGCAGCATTACCCCAAAGTAGAATACCGTGTAAGATAATGCTGTGAAAATAGCTGAAATACGAGTATACCAGTCTGGTAGTATCAACATCTGTCAGACGACGAATTCTTGTCCTGATGGTAAGTGATGATACGGACTAAGGTTAAAGCGCGCTAATCGGGCAATAGATGTATACGTTATTGAACTTTTTTACTAACGCTGGGAACTCCTCGTGGATACCTGTAATACTCGGGAGGATGTTCCAGGTTATACCGGACTTATACCGGTTAAAACCCAGCGGTGCTCCTACATCACTCGGAGACGGGGTTACGAGAACGCAACTTAGAGACATTCGCAACCCTGCCAGCGATTAAAACTTACTCTGAAGGTGGACTGCCTGGAGCACCTGGCAAGCCACTAACCACCTCGCGGGACCTCTCTTTGTTGGGCAACCGACCCCGCTTCCGTTACTCAAAGGTCGCCACTAAGGAGGGAGACGGCGATCGTTCGCCTCTCGCCTCCTTCTCGGCCTTCTCCTGCGAACGGTCGAAGTGGTCACGTTCGCGTCCCTCAACCGTTTCGCCATATCCTTCCACGTCATGACATAAAAACATCGTAATACCATATTTAAGAGTGAAAAAGGTCCAGAAATCATTTTTAAAAAGATATCGCAATCAGTTTTAGATTTGCCTCCACATCATTTTAAGAAAATATCAAAAACATCCTTTTACAAAAGTCATTTCATAACGTTGAAGATTATTTAAGCGATAGAAATGTATTGACTTGATTCCAGTTGCTCAGAAACAATATATTACACATTGTAACATACAAAACCGTCTTTAAAAGAGTAACCGCTCAGTTTCTTGCCGGTTACTCTTCTCAGCGGAATCAAGTTTTTGAACTATATTTAAAGAATATTTTGATTTGACTTTAATTTTGATTTTAACATACAATATATTTAGTTTGCAAATTGACGCTCTTATAGCTGTATTTTATTGATCTCTTCTAAACAAATCGGCGTCGTATCACACAGCAATTTTGTTTGCTTGGTGGCACGCCAATTGCCGGAAGGGTGGTAACTAGATACGATCGAAACCACCATCCAAATACAGACGTAATAAGCTATCTCTACCAGACAGCGCATATAGTAACGTAATTTTATTACAGACATGTGACCCTGGGTTCGAGTCCCGGGTCAGGACAATACGAAATAGATATTGAGTTTTCTTTTAAGATTTTCTCAAAATTTTCCCGAAGTTGGGAAGTTAGCGGTGTGATGCAACCCCGTGCCTTGGAGAGCACGTTAAGCCGTCGGTCCTGCGCCTGATTTCTCTCCGCGAGTGTCAGATTCACGGACTACTAGAGTGAAGGAATAGAGAGTGCCCTTGTGTACTATGCCCTCCAATCCGCAGTGGAACAGCGTGGTAGGTCTATGCTCTAAAAATCCCTCGCTCCTCGCAGTGAGGAGGCCTGTGCCCATAAGTGGGACGTTAATGGGCTAATGACGTCATTATTTCATTAGAGGACAATAGCTATTGTTCTGTAAATCTGTAAATTTCGCCGAAAACTTTTCTCTCAAGTACTGAAAACAATCACCATCCTTGTCCAGAGCTTTGTGACATATTGTTTTACGAGACCTAGTGTGATGTTAAGTGGCGGTAGCAGGTTTTTGCAATTAACTCGAAATTGAAAGCTGGACGACCTGAACTGACTTAAAATTTATATTCAGGGGTCGAAAACCATGCCCCTAGATAGGTGGCGTCCTGTGACCTGTGTCTATCTATGAAACATGCTGTCTTCCAAAATGAGGAGGTTATACGTGACTCTTTATAAGTAGAGGGCCGCTATATATAAGATCTTTAAGGTGATAACATTGAAGTAATTCACGAGCAATTACAATAATCCAGATTATCATTTGAGTTGTGAGTCAAGGACTTAAAGACATCGAATATAATTTATCAGTGGTGTCGATTATTCACGCTGTTGACAAATGGCGTTGAACACCATATATCTCGTAATTTCCCGTGAAAAAGAACCCATTGGTGATTTAAATCTGCACATACATTTTGTACTTAATATATATGACGAAGGGGGTACGTAACTGCGTCTGTGTACACTTAAACGGGGGTTTTAAAGAATTAACTAACACTTAAATGGGGGTGTTAAAGTACGGCGACATCTATTTGATGCTTATGTAGCTTTGCCATACTTCATGCCCGCGAACCACTTCCTAAATCTCTGATATCTCCTAATATATCCATTTTAAAGATAATCTATTAGGAACAGTTTTGATCTACATTAAATATACAATGTATTCTATGCATTTATTTGGAGAAGAATTCATGCAGTGTTCTATAAAATAGCTTGGTAAGTAACGTACATTTTTTTAACATGTAAAAGATAAAAACGGTTCTTGTGAGTTATCCTTTGAAGATAAATATAAACCATCGTAGACTTTTTATCAATCATTTTAAGATATACAATTCCCCAGAACATTAGTTTGATGTATCTCGTAAGATTTAGCTATAATTAGCGATTTAAGCGCACAAAAATATATTTGTTACCACACCATTAAAATCATAAAATTTTTCGGTTTTTCTATACTATAACATATATGTATTATACATATAAACATTCCTCTTGAATCACTCTATCTATTGCTAAAAATTATATTTACATACGTAAAACAGTTTAAAAGATACAAGGTAAGATAAAGGAAGCGACTTCATTTTATACCATGTTAATATATAACTATTTTGAATTGGTTACACAGATTTAATTATATTCATATGTATAAAGAGATATGCATATTATTTTTTTATAAAACGTGCTCTGCATTATTATTAACTGGTGATTTATTCTCAAGCCTTCATTAACCAACCGTAATAGGTTACTTTACACATGCCGTATATCCCCGCGTGAAACTGATAAGCGTTCTAAATATGCGCCAACCACTTAGTCGGTACAAACTGGCATTGAAACAGCTATTATATTTTAAACCTTATGTTATAAATAACAAGGTCGAAGTCCCAATGAAGCTGTTTAAGGTTAAGTTTATTGTATTGAATAGCAAAATTCATTAATCCAGCATCCCCGTCAGGCAGACTGACAGAGCAATAAGTGACGTGGAATATCGACTTTAAGTGGCCGATTGTGGTAAGATTAATAGAACTTACCGTTAACACTGGTAACAGTGTATTAAATCGCAGAATGAATACACCGTGACCTCTATTCGTTGATGGAAAAAGTGTAAACTTTGACCACCAAACGTGATGATTCAAAAGTTAAACGCGTAAGCATGTATTTATTAGTTCAAGGATAGAAGAAACAGAGTATCGTCGCTTCAACCGATGGACGTCCACTGCTGGACATAATCTCACGAAATGATACCCACAGGGCCCGATCTTGCGCCGCCTGGCTCCAGCGGCTACCGGTGACCCTCTTTATGTTATCGGTCCACCTTGTGGGGGGTCTACCTACACTGCGCCGCCCGGTGCGGGGTCGCCACTCCAGCACCTTCGGGCCCCAACGTCCATCGGTCCGTCGGACTATGTGGCCCGCCCATTGCCACTTCAGGTTCGCGATTCGTAAGGCTATGTCGGTGACTTTAGTTCTGCTACGGATCTCCTCATTTCTGATTTGATCACGTAGAGAAACTCCAAGCATAGCCCTTACCATCGCACGCTGAGTGACTCTGAACTTTCGTATAAGGCCCATAGTCAGCGACCACGTTTCGGAGCCGTAGGTCATCACTGGCAACACGAAGAGCTTCGAACAGTGCGAAACAGAGTATATAGGTCTGAAACTTAGGGAGTTATTGAGTAATTTAATGGCAGCACTTAAAATGCCTCATTGGTCTAGTGGTTAGCATGTTGGACTACAGACATGAGGTCCTGGGTTCGAGTCCCGGGTCGGGCCTATTCAAAAATCAATATAGAGTTTTCTATTTCAGATTTTCTCAATATTTGCCCGAAGTTCCTCGGAGAGCACGTTAAGCCGTCGTTTCTGCGCCTGATCTCTCTCTGGTCGTGTCGGATTCCCGTCAAATCGGACTATGAGAGTGAAGGAATAGAGAGTGCATACTTGTGTACTATGACTGCCAATCCGCAGTGGAGCAGCGTGGTGGGTTTATGCTCTAAAAACCCTCACTCCGAGGAGTGAGGAGGCCTGTGCTCAGTAGTGGGACGTTGATGGGCTGCGACTTCCTTTTACTTTTTACTTAAAAATGCCAAAAACATTGTTCAATATTACCAAATGTTATTCAATACGAAGTAACTTTAACGAGCGGAACAATTTTGTGAGGACAGTCTGTCGAGCTGCTTTTTGGTGTAGTTGTTTTAAGGGCAGTAGTGCTTAATTTTATAAATTCAAACTAGCAAAGTAATTATTATTACAATGCAAGTTACGTATATTTAAATCATAAATATCCCTAATAATAATTAACTAAAATTGCCCACATAAAATCTATTTTCCCGTGTACTGGGGAAACTATTGATGATAGAACAAAAAATTGTTTTACAATATTACAGAACGTATTAATATCTATAAAAAAAGTCTGCGATTTCATATGTCCAACTTAGTAGTGGTATAACTACTAAGTTGGTCAGCGACACTTCTTGGCTTATATATCGAGATCCCGTAGGATTATAGGGGATTTTATCAGTTCGTAGTGAGCGTCTAGATATATATAGGAATATATATGACAAATTGAAAATAAATCTATATAACGACTTAGTAGACTTTCCATTACAACGAGATCAGTATCTACGCGGGTGAAACCACGAGCAATTGCTAGTAAGTTATAAAACTAAGAAGTTACTGTATAAAAGTATTAATTACAATACTTTAATTCAATGGAAGATATCTATGTTATTCCATTAGCTTGTATTTATGAAAATTCAGATTGAATACCTCGCGTTGACATTTATGCAAATGTCTTAATCTATGTGACATTGAAGCGAGTAGGTAGCGTTTGTTTTGTTGTACGTCAAATCACGACTTACTCAGAAGAAAATGTATTTACTTTATTACAATTAATATAAATAAAAGTGTTTGTATTTCAGTGTGTTTAAGAATAGGAAGTGAAACGTCTCTAGATTATATTGTACCAACTGAACCCGCGACTTCGTCTATGTGGAGTGTTTTTGTGTAGCATTTTCATTAATTTATGCATTACATATAACACCCCTGCAACTTCGCTTGCGGGTGGAAATTTGCTTAATCCGTTAGATAAGATTTATACAGCATAAGGAAAATTCCTACCAAATTTCAAGTCTCTACGCCTTATGGTTCCAGAGATATCGTGATGAGACAATACCTGGATATCTATTATATATATTGTCTGCGTGGAGTATTTTTGTGTAGCATTTTCATTAATTTAGGCAAATCGTTTAACAAATAAGAGCCCGCACTGCCCTTTGAGGGTGGAATTTCCTAAAATTTACTTTTGATAGATTCCAGTAAGTCAAAACAAATTCTGACTAAATTTTACATACCGTAAAAGACATAGTTTGTAAATGTGAAGTTTTTTAATGGGAACGTTTGATTTTTTTAATTAACACCCTCCCTTGTGGGTAGAATTTCGCAAAATCCGTTCTTAGCTGACCTCTACTCAAATTTCAACAAACAAATTTCAAGTCTCTACGCCTTATGGTTCCAGAGATGTGATGAGTCAATAGATACCTGGATATCTCTTTTATATATAGATCAGATTCTATGATTTTATTACAAATTATTTGTATAGACTACCTGTTCTCTATAGAAATATATTGAAATCTGTCATTTATCGGATCGAATTTTCATCACAAAATTTCGGAATCAAAATTGAAAAAGGAGCTCAATCAAACATAAGTACAGAAAAAAAATCGAGTGTGCTTTTGACGTAATTTTTTAAACAACTCGCGTGACGACCATTATTTATCTACATCATTTATCACGAGCTTTTTTAATTTATTACATAAAAAGAAACTTTCAAACATTTGTCACGGTTTTCAATAGATTTTGCTGTTAAATTTAGGAATTATAAATTGACAAAAAAAACTGTAATAACATCAAGTCTCATCTACTTTTACAAGTTTGGATAAGACTTAAATCTTAAACAGAATTCCGCGCCCTATAGAAGAAGAGCCCACGAGAAACTCAATCGTTTATCCTATTTTATCATCACCATAACAATATAATGCTATTTCACTAAAATTAAAAGTAAATTGTTAATAGCCACGACTGAAACCTTTCTGAACAACAATAATTTCCTAAATGTGCTTTGCTCAGATCTAACCCTTGGATCCTTTTATCCCAAACACTTGCATAAAAGATCATGGATTGATTGATTTTACATATTTTATGCTGATATATTACTGATTATATATGTGCAAAAGTATGTGGATCGCTGGTCCGTGTGCAATAGTCTATGGAACACTGGCGCCATCTGTCTATCGGCGTGGGGCAGAGTCAATAATGGCAGTCCGGCGGGTCTCTCGGTAGTTGTCGGGTGATGGTCCGCCAGAGCGGTCGACTATTGAAACTGTCGCGTTCCTAGCTATTATTGTTAATGAGTTTGTATAAATTGATATCGGAATTTAAGTGATTGAACAATCTGAGTTAATTAATAAAGTGTTTGAATACACCAACATTAACCGAAAACGCCCACAGTATGGAAATTATGGATGCCATTAATGACGATGTCGGCGGAGAACCCTACGCCCCTATGCTTTATGCTTCCTTTTCTCTCTTATTCTCCGACTCTTTTAAGAGTTTGTTTTTATATGAAAAACAAATTCAATCAAATGTTAACCAAAAGTATCAATAGTGTATACGAAGCCAATAAAAATATAATCGCAAATCTCTATTGTTATGATCATTCTTATTTAACATGTCAAATCAATTACAAAGACTAAACCTTATACCTTTGTAATAAGGCTTTGTGTGTTGTTTTTTTTAGTAGCAAATGTATTATAATGGACCGATTTAGATGAATACAAGGCTGTTGGGTGATTTATATATCAATCACGTACAGCAAAGCTTGAATTTACGATGTAAACACCGGTTCTATGACACGGTAGGTGACGCCTGTTGTCATTGTATACCTGGACTACTGACTTGTATTTTGGTACTGCCCTGTGTATTGAGTGAAATATATTTGATAAGGGCGATTAAAAACATACAAATCAAATTTATAATGTCCCATCTTTAAATGAAATCAACCGCGGGCTGCGCTTGGCGGACACGGTGACCCACGCCGTGGGTCAGGCTGCGGCGGCCCGGTCGCTGCTATGGCCGCTATTTACCTCAAGTCTCCTCGTAAAAGCCAAACTGAAGGTCTACGGAGCCTACGTCCGCTCTAGACTGACGTATGCGGCCCCTGCCAGGTACTCCTTCTGCTCAGGATATCAGAGAAAAAGGCTGCAGGTCCAGCAGAACAAGTACCTATGTCTGATAGTAGGAGTTCCGAGGTAGGTCAGGAACGACGTTATCCATCGTGATATCAGGACGCAAACCGTGGAGGTGTTCGTCCGCCAGCTTGCGAGGAGTATGTTCCGTCTGGCGGATAACTCTCCGCAAACACATCTCCACGGCATTGCCAGCCAGTACCAAAGAACGGCAAACACTGGGCGTCGTCTGCCTCGTGAGCTCCTGCTGTCACCACCACCAGCCGTAGGTGGTAGTGGTGAAGATGGTGCGGTAGCAGCAACACTCGGAACACACCCCTCTCGGAATTGATCAAGATGGACCCGCTGGCGTCACCGGCGGGATCCAGCCCGTATGAAATACGGACAAAAAAGAGTACCGGGCATTTTCTGAATGCCACAGGAAAGATGCCCGGACAATGAGGCCCTGCCTCGAGGCCCGCACCCCGCAGAATGCTGCGATGAAACCAACGACAGTAAGCCAGTGGCGGACTCGCTAGTTCTCCGGTGATGGCCAGCCAGAGCGGTCGACTATTGACACTGACGCGTTCCTAGCTAT
This sequence comes from Elymnias hypermnestra, assembly GCA_015832385.1. Taxonomy (NCBI): domain Eukaryota; kingdom Metazoa; phylum Arthropoda; class Insecta; order Lepidoptera; family Nymphalidae; genus Elymnias; species Elymnias hypermnestra. The sequence continues at coordinate 583,650 of JACTOM010000029.1, forward strand.
TATTGAATGAGTTCGTGTAAATTTTTATCAGGAACACTATAATCTGAGTTAATTAATAAAGTGTTTGATTGCACCAACATTACCCATCAACGCCCACAGTATGGGAATTAAATTATGGATGCCATTAATGACGATGTCGGCGGAGAACCCTGCGCAACTATGCTTTACGCTCCTACTATCTTATTCTCCGATATGTATATAAATAGACATTAGCTTTGTACCTGTATAAGAACCCATGTGATCTAACCGCGTCACCAGCTACAAAAAAATACAAGTTTCCCAGATAACATTAGGATATTTGATCTTTTCGTAACATAAAAAACTTAATTAGGCATCACACGACTTCCGAAATACACTCGGTGAAAAAACTCACGCACTTAATTTGAAACGAACGTTTTTCTAGCAAATGTTGGCATAAATCAAATCTCTTACATGATTTCTACATTACTTTGACTTTAATTGGCATGCAAATGATTGCTTGTGGCAAACTTTTATGTCTATGTACGGATATGAACTCGCTTTTGCGTATATATAGGTAAATTGATTCTATAATACATATGACGCTACGGATAACTAAGGTTACATCGAATCAATACTTATTTTTGTAAGATACCCTCATCTTTATCTAATGTACAAAATACGAGTAAGATTCAAGTTATGTATGTAAAAAAATTTCATACCTTTACCATTACAAATATTTAGCAGCTATTATACATTTTAATATATTCGGAGAATAAGAGAGAACGGAGAAGCATAAAGCACAGGGGCTGTCGGGGAATAAGAGAGAACGGAGAAGCATAAAGCACAGGGGCGTAGGGTTCTCCGCCGACATCGTTATTAATTGGATCCATTATTTAATTTCTTATTCTGTGGGCGTTCGTGGGTATTGTTGGTGCAATCAAACACTTTATTAATTCACTCGGTTTATAATGTTCAATCACTTAATGTTCCCGATATCAATTTACACAAACTCATTAACACTAATAGCTAGGAACGCGACAGTTTCAACAGTTGACTGTTCCGATCGAGCGCTACTCGACC